>JARFJB010001195.1:3472500-3867500 GCA_036346205.1 Vesta saturnalis | reverse complement strand
ACTTTTTGTTATATTAATTGAAATAGAACTTTAAATATGTTAATAATTTCATAAATGAGGTGGTAACGATATTCAGTATTTATTATAGAAGACATTGAACATATTTTTAATTGTAATGTAACGAGATAATTATTACATTTAGATTATTTTAACTTATGGTATTGCTTCCACCACCGTTTTTATCGATGCAAGTCATAAAATGTAGCAGAAAGTTGAATTGACAATTTAGTGTTAAATAAACCCTCAATTGCCACTACAATTTATTGCATAGAATATATTGAAAGCAGTGTGTCGACATTAAAACCCATATATGTATCTAAGCCCTAGTCTAAGATCTAAGCCATTTACTTCGGTGTTAAATAGTCCATTATTATAAACTGAAACATTTTTCAGTAAATTTCAAGTTTGAAATACAAAAATATATTCCACCTTTAAATAACAGTTTGTAGTACATTTACATTTATTATTACTTTAGAACAATAACTTCTGTTAAAATAAAATTTCATTCCATCATTAACCATACAAAAAGTGAGGTTAATTCTTAATTTGTTTAATTTCAAGATAACTAATAAAACCAGTGTCGTCAACTAGTTCTATTTATTTTGTTCGAAGTTTTCAAACTTTCAATGTAGTAATTGAAATAAGCCATACAATCCTATAATACATTTATACGATAATTTATTTTTATAGGATCGTTCATTACAAAATTAGGTACGTGTATAAAACGTTCAAGGTTCATAAGAACCTTAATGAGTGGTAGTTACGTATTACTCATGCCTCACTGTTTTTATACTCTATAGTAGTAGAAAAATCATAGTACACAACACGGGTGGTAATGCCTATTACGTACTTCTGTAAATTACAATAATACACTCGTGCGTAATAGACTACTTAACACCCTTATTATGTAATGTACTATTATACTCTCTTCTCATATAAAACCGTGAATTAAAATTAAATTAAAGGATGGTGAACATTCGTAGTCCATTTAACGAAATCGACATACGGTATTGACCAAACTAATGTAGTAGAAAGAGTAAACCTATAAACGCGAAACCAATATGTTTTATGCGCATATGAACTTAATTCTCATTTGACTAATACGACATAACCTCCATTTGATTGTTTATCCTTTGACTGTTTCCTCATTTCCTACATTTACTTCTTTCCATCATCATTTATTACAGACTTTAAATCAGTTCTTTCAGAACTACTCCCTTTGTTATTCATTAATCATCGTTCTCTAATGTTTACAAAATCAATCAGAATAAATAAGCAATCGTATTTTGGAATTCTGTAGCTTTAAATTCTCCCATCTCGGGGTGTATTTTCTAATCAGAATTTATTATAACGAAAATAATTGTGACTCATGCTTTTCATATTACACCATATGATTGTATGTGATGACGTTGCGATAAACATTCCTGGCGTGATGCAATATATAAATTCAGATACATAATTCCATTCTTCCTTACACCAAAACTTCGAATTAAAAAATTTAAATTGTAGTGCATGAGTAAATTATAAATGAAAGAAATTTAGTCAATTAATTTCATCAAATCTTGACACAGGAACATTGTAGAATATATACAATACTAAATTTTTGTATCAAACGTGATTTTTTCGGTAATCGACAGTAATAAGCATTTACTGAAAAGCATGCCAGTAATAAAAATATTTTAAATACAGTTTTTGTAGTTTGTTTTGTATTAAAATATGAATGTACCTACCAACGTAACTCCTGAAAAACCTAAAAATGTGTTCTACATGCAAATCAAGCAATACAAGGTAAACTTTTTATTCACGTATTACTAATCAATCAATTAAATTTATCTAAAATAGCTTTTACACCTGGAGGAATAAAGTAAGAGAAGCGGTAATAAATGATAAATTTTGAAGCCATATCACGTAGCTATCGTAGTTAACGGGTCTTAAGAGAGTCCTGATAAATTTAAAAAAGCACCTTAAAGTCGTTAAGACGATGAGCCGCCGGCAAATTGAGCTGAAAATATGCGCCAAGTTTTTATTCTTTGTGACAACGGTTTACCGGCTCACTTATCTGCAGGCTTAGCTCAATCTATTTTAATTCCTATTCACTGTGCTTTTCCTTCGACTAATGACTATTTAGTACTACGGAGATTTTAAGGTTTTTATAAGTATAATTTTTCAAGAGATTTTCCAAACGCGCAACGTTTCTCCCTAAATATTAAGTAATTTTTTTTCTTGTGAAAAATTGGTACTTAACAAGCGATATTTGTTTTCTTAAATGAGTCATTCTATTAGACACTTTGTAATTTTTAAATTTACTTCTATCAAAATATTTATAGAAAAGATTTGTTTTAAACAAGGTAAACCTATTCGATTAAAATTATTATTAATTTTATTAAGTACAAAAACAAAAAGTTTACCTCGAGTACTTTCTTTCAAATTATACCTCATATTTGTAAAATTTTAGAAAAATTTTAGTTTCGGTTGTTAAGTTATTTTAGAATTATTTGCCGCGTTATCATTAATTAACGGTTAATGTGGGTAGAATGAATGGACATGTAAAAGACGTCCAAAGGACAAATTTGTACGTGTGCATTACATGAGAAATTATTTTAACACAAATGCTTAAAGCTTCAAAATTCAGATAGAGTGTGATTTATTAATTATTTTATCAATAGTAAAATGGTATTAACTTAATTAAATTCAAGCTGTCTAAAATCACTTACAAGCTACTAAGTTGTAAAAATTTTTTACAAGGAAACTGTTAATAGCACGTGCAATTTGATTTGATTGGTAACCCGTTGTCGTAGTAATACTTAAAGTCACAGATGACGGGATCTTTAGAAATGTCATTTGGAATAAAATTTATATCATCAATTCACATTTTTAATATAATTAGTGAATGAATAACAAATAGTATATTAAGTATCTTGAACAGTAAGCACATTTTACCGATCGAAGACAATTGTTTGGAGGAGGAGCGAAGCGACGACTCCAATTACTGTCTGAGATCGGTAGTCCTTAATGTTCGACATGCTTATGACGTTTTTGCGCGACTAAATTTATTAAAAAGATTTAAATATGTACTTAATAAATAACGATATCTACATATGTATATTAGTCTCGTTATATCAAGTTGTCTTAATGTAAAAATTTGTATTTCGTTCTAGAACGCTAAAATACCAACCGTCGTATTTATTCTTAGTAACTAGTAAACAAAACTTACTGTTGTGGAAACAGACGAGGTAAACAACCAGATAGAGCATAGTCGCGCAAAAAATATATTACATTATACGCACTAACGGTAATGGTAACAGGTTATCCTGGCTCGAGAGGATTACAGGCTCGCCTTACGGCTAACCAGTAAGCTTGTCCTCTCGTCCGTAAAAATCTATTTACCATGGTAATAATATACTATACACTGCGTTCGTAAAGTAGCGGATAAATTCAAGTAAAATTCGAATGGGAGTTTCTCAGACTCGTCGATTTTTAGTTTCAACTTAAAATGAAATATACAGGGTGTGTCAAGAAAAAGATATGACGTCATCGACTTGTTTTTAAAATGTCAACCTACTATTTTTTTATTGCAGATTTAGAAACGGTACATCTTTCTACGTACAACAAGGTACATATGGATAATGTTAATACAGGGTGTCTCAAACTTGCGTCCGCGGGCGATACCTCCCTTATATGATGGAATAGAACAAAATTTTGAAGTGTAGAAGAAGGAACTGAGATGCATATTTTAAAATTATTTTGGGTTATACAAACATAGATTTTTTTAAATGGGAGACCCTGTATGTTATTTCAAATTTGGAGACAACTCACTTCGGGCATTCTTTCAATATAAGGTTTGATTATGTTGTACAGGGTAGTTTAGAAGATGTAGTCAAGGAAAAACTAAATGGATCATTTCTAACAAAAAATACTTTTTTAATAAAATATATTTTGAAACACAGACAATTTTTTGGGATTAGGCCTAATTTAGTTATAAAATAATTCCACTAATTTAAATTAAATGTTCGAATTGAGCACCGTTAACAATTTGATAATAGCGAAGGCGATTAACAAATGATTTTTGAACGCTGTCGATGACTGTTGCGGGTGATGAGGCACAATAAAGTTACAGTTGTAAATAAAACACTTTCACAATGTTTGATTGAATTTATATAAATGTGGTTGAAAAGATTTGACAATGAATGATATTTATAGTAAAAGTAAAAGCAAAAATCTAGCTACGAAACGCAGATTACAGGGTATTTAAAATATTGAAACAAAAAAAGGGGCGGAAAATACAATTTTCTGATTAGTGGGACACTAATGTAAACGGTCAATTGGAATACTCGATAATATGTACTGACTCCACAGGAGGTAAACTAAACTCAAATGTGTCTGCTTAACTTAAGAATAAGTAACGTGTTTACAAAGCAATGGTTTGACTACACAATATGTTACTATTAAATGTCTTGTAGAGAAAATGATGTTCCTAGTAAAATATTCTATTTGTGTTCGGGTTAAAAAAGGTATTACGCTTGACTTAATATGAAGGGATTAACTAATTTGTCTGACTGTAGTACACGACTAAATTTGAAATTTCATAGAAATAACTTAGACTAACAAACAATTTCTGAATAATACTAAAATTGTATAAATTATCTTAAATAGCGAACAATGACATCTGCGGTAATGTTTTCAATTCCTTGGCGAATTCGTGCATTTAAATCATCTAAATTGGTCGGTCGCATCGCGTATACTTTACTCTTTAGGTATCCCCATAAGAAGTAATCTAGAGGATTTAAATCTGGCTGCCCACTCAATTGTCCCTTTTCTACGTATCCAACGATTGGAAAACCTTCATCCAAATAAGCTCGAACAGGTAAGGCGTAGTGTGGCGGTGCTCCATCTTATTGAAGAAATGGGTCACAGTGGTGCACATCGAGCTCTTCTAAATGCGGATACAACGTTATTAGAGCGAGCATGAGGTCACTTTGAAGAAAGTCTAAATTTCTCGCACTAGTGAGAGTATCCTCGAAGAAGTAAGGACATATAACTCATCTGTCAACTATGCCGCAACAAACGTTCAATTTTTGAGGGTTTTGGGTGTGATATTCCGTGAACTAATGAGGTTTTTGGTTGTCCAATAACGACAATATTGTCTGTTCACATGGCCGTTTAAAGCAAATGTTGCTTCGCCGTAAAAAATATTCTATTACAAAATTGGAGTTACCATAATTGTTGCATTTGTTCACAAATCAAATAAAAACCATCTTCCGCCAGCTCGTAAAGTAAGCATATCTTGTAGGGATGGAACTTCTCTCTTTTCAACACTTTCTGCACAGTAGACCGCGCCACACTAATATTATTAGTCGTGTCCGTAATGGTGGTATTAGAATTATCCTGCATTGCTAACACAATGTTCAACTGATCTTCTTCACTTATCGACTTTCCAACAGACTTTCTTAAATCTCGAATATGTCCTAATTCCCTCAACACCGCTTACCGTGGTTTGGCTAATGGACAATCGATCAGGGTGAGTTGCATGCACAGGATTTCAATTCTTTCACGTTCGCTTAATTTCCTCATATTTCACAAAATAAAGGTAAAGTAGTTACTAGATAAACTCACGATAACAATGCTATCGCCTATCAAAAAACTAAACACAAGTTGCTAACGTGCAAATAATTTTAACAAAATGTACAATTTAGCGTTTTCTTATATTAACAATGAAATCTTTTTTTTAATGTTTACGATAATTTTTATTCAATATTTCCTTGTGTAACCATCGTCCATATTTACCTTGTCGGACGTAAAAAGATGTACCTTTTCCAATGACAATGTAATGAAATGCAACATATCAATTATAACGTTACTTAATACACTTACATATACTTTCACAATGACAAGAAAGTAATAGAACATTGATACTAATTTCATCATTTGAAAGTATTAAACAAAGTAATAAATAAAATAAATCGTCCTAAGCCGGATATAATTATGTGTTGCAAACGTGTTGCAAACCTTATTATATGCCGAAGGGACGTGTGTGATCTACCGTTTCGGAATTATAAGCGATCTCGCTTATAGGAGGTAGAATAGAGTAAAAATTGGTGAAGAACACTATTGGCGTGGAGACCTTCCATTAAAATTTTATGAAGAGATACTCTAGAACATTTTTAAGATTCCCCCCACCAAAATATTGCAGGAAAACCCAAACCGCCGCGACATGTCGGGAGCTTTCCAATAAGTGTATGCGTGACATATCTATAATATATCGTTTCGCATTATGATCAATTTCGCTTATAGACAGCCACAGAAGATGAGTAAATGAACAATACCTCCCTCTTCGTTCAACTGGATACCTAAGAGAATTTTTAACCACACGCCTCCTTTTTGCGAGAAGCCAAGAACTTCAACTTTTTCCCACTACTGAAGGAGAGATGGTGGTGACCAGAGGTCGAAGTGACACAGTTCAAAGCGTCTTGTCTAGAGTTTTTCAACAAGTGGCGCATGAAATTTGCAATTTATCGTTTATAAATTATAACCCATCTCGTTCATACGTTGTCGAAGGGATGATGATAATTTGGTGTAACTTTCGTTGAGGCCTTTTAATAGAGTACCATGGAGGCATCTGGAGGATTTGATAAAAACCCATACCCTCCAAATCCGTTGATGGACCTTGACAAGATATTTCCAACAACGTATCCAAGCTTTACTGCTTAAGACATGGGCGATCTCCCTTATAGGATGTCGGATAGCAAGAAAGTTGGCAGAAAACCATTACTTTCGCCGAAACCTTTCATTACAGTACCATGTAAGCATTTGAAAATACCCTCCCTAACCTATTCTCCCAATTGCGACCAATCCTGGAAACGAACTCTTTCTCACTCCGCGGAGGGTGGCCGGGAGGGTTTCATGTACTCATGGGAACTCCATAATATTAATTTATTGGACACTGAAGTCATGCCTTAGGATGTATTTCCACCGAAATCTTTGCCTAAATAACCATTGTGACATCTGTGGTCAAAATGCACGTGATATTAGAAAACGCATAACATTCACCGTATCACACTGCCAAATATCTGTGAAACCGTTTACAGGTTAAGTGCATCTAGACGTATTTTTTTTTGTAATTTTGACCTTGTGTCAACCACCTTAGCCGGGGTGGTTATAAGTGTTCTACAGACAGACAGATGGACGGACGGAAAGACATTTCCATAATGTGTTTGCAGTACATATTAAACTAACATGTAGTCACTAATTTTTACGCTTTGTTGTAGACTGTATAACGAGTTGTTTGAGTTGAATTCGAATAGGCAATTTATACTATTCACTTGGACAGATTTGGAGACTAAAAGTTGGTAGTTGACTAGCAGTAAATTGAATTTTTTTTAATCCATTTCTAATAATTGATTTATTAATTATTTTATTTTTTATTCAATAGTAAAATTATAGTATTAATAGTACTGCCGAACTAAACGTAAGCTACGTAAAATTACTTTCATAAGCTACTAACTTGTAATAATATACTACATAAGGGTGGTAAGTAGCCTATTACGCACGAGTGTCGTAATTTACACGAGTGCGTAAAATGCATTACCAGCCGAGTTGTGTACTAAGCTTTTTCTACTCCTATAGAGTATAAGAACAGTGACGTATGAGTAACACTTAACTACCACTCATTACAGATTCTTAATAGTTTTCAACGTTTTATAGACGTTGTATGAACGAGCCTTGTTTTTAAAATATCTAGTCATAAGCTGTATTATATTGTTCAATATTCGGTTTAAACTTCTATATAGCATAACGATTACTGTAACATGTTGCTAGCTTAAATCATATCCAAAGTTATTATCTAAACAGAAAGCTCATAATGCAGTATTGAATATAATTTTTAATCTGAAATATAGTGTAAAACAAGTGATATTCGATACATCACAAGTTTCTGTTTCATATTTGACCCACAATTGGCAAATTGCACAAGCTATGGTGAATTCACTAAAATGATTAATCTACTAAATATACGTGGAATGTATCACAAAATCTCTTGAACCATCGATAAACGGTATTTCGGACGTTATTTCATTACGTCCTTCACTTCTCTAAAATAAAAATTATAATTTAGTGGAGTGACAATATGTTCTTACAAAGTGTTTAAAAGTTTCTTTAAATAACATTATCAATACATGTTTACCTAAATTCACATTTTAAAACACCTAAAAATTGAGGTGTATGGTAGCTTATAGAACAAATCGGCGAGATCTCAGTTATTGGAAGATACAATGTCGGTTAAATTAGGGCAAAGTTGCGCATTTTGGTGCTCAATAATATGTCGTTACGTAACTTTGGATGTTTTCAGAGGTTGGCGAGATTTAAAAAAAAAACGACATTTTCAGTTTTCTGTTTTCTGTCGAAAACTGCAAAAGGTGGACGTTTCAAACTGAAACGTTATTAAGACACTTTTTCAAGAGGAATCCAAATATGTTATCGAAAACTTCAAGGTGTTCTAGATTTAGAAGTTATAGTAAACTTTGTCATTCCTTATGGCAGCCAGGAATGAAAATGAAAATATTACAGGCAGTAAGTAAATTTTCAAAAAACATTAAAAAATATCCATAAATAATTTTCCAATAGATACAAGATAATTTTTGTATTCCCACACGGGCCATCGCAACAAGTATGAATACATTGCGACAGCAATTATGGAAAGTACTAAAAAAAAAGGTCACTCAAATACTGCATCCTGCAGATCGTGAACGGCGAGTAATGTTTGGTAGGAATTTCATAGATCAGTTAGAACAAAATCCAAATTTCCTATCTAACATCATGCTTATTGACGAGTGTAAGTTTACAAATTCAGGTATGTTTGATCGTCATAACGAACACGTCTGGTTCATTGAAAATCCTCAACATCCAGGACGTTAACCACAACCATAAATGGATACTTGCATTTTTATGGACATATCTCACGGATTACACTGATAATAGTGATAATAATATTTGCCTCACCCGCTTGAATAACATCTGGTTCCATCAAGACTGTACTCCACCACATAACGCTAGAAGTATAACTGATTATTTATCGCAATTATTCCCCCGTAAAGTTATTTCTAATAATGGGAATTTGCCGGCGCGTTTACCGGACTTTTCTCCCTTGAGTCCTATTTATGGGGAACTATGAGAAATTTTATTTACAAAACTGTACCCGATGATATTCATGATTTACGAAGAAAACTAATTAGTTAAGGATCAAAATACGAAGAAGAGACATTTTAAGAGCAACACAAAATTTAAGGAGATCCATAAACCTATGCTTAGAGGTCGATGGTGAATCCTTTGAGCATCTGTTATAATGCTTCTTCTTTCAGTTATGTTCATTATACGTTCATAGTTTAGTTTTTATCTATTATCATTAGGATTAAGAGTGTAATTTTAATCAAAATGTTTTTGTCTGAAATCATATTTGTTACAAAATAGTTTTGATCAGGTTGCTGCTTTTCTTCTTCATAAGAGAATTTTTCCATGAAGCATAATAAATTAAAAAAAAAAATAATACGTTTTTAAATGTAATCAAATTGTTTTGTAAACAAAAGAATGCATGTTCTCTCCAAAGCACTCTTCGCAAAATAAGTTAACCAGTATAACTTTTAGATCTAGAGTACCTTGAAATTTTCGATAACATATTTTGATTTCTCTTAAGTAGTACCCTAATAATGCTTCAGTTGAAAATGTCCACCTCTTGCAGTCTTCGGTATAAAAAGGAAGACCGAAAATTGAAAATTTCGTTTTTTTTTGGAAAATCTCGGCAACCTATGAAAACAACCGAAGTTTCGTAACTATATATTATTGAGCACCAAAATGCCCAACTTTACCCTAATTTAACCGGCATTGCATCCATTCAAATAACTGAGACCCCCGTGTTGGAGTTCGAAAAACGGGCACCCTGTGTATATATATTATATATATATATATATATATATATATATATATATATATATATATATATATATATATATATATATAGGGTGAGGCATCTAAGCTACGTCGGTTTGTATACGAAAAATGGTAAAATAATTTAAAAAAAATTTTTTTAATTATCGTGTAGGTTCATTAGGCCCACGTTTTAAAATTATTTTCGAATATGCAGGGTGGTTCATAAAAATTTTACACATCAAAGTTATGAAAATTTAAATGGAACACCCTATATATGATTGCATATTTCGATTCTGTGGACTAAATAAAAGTCACTTACTGTTATAGTCCCTATACCTAACCACCTGTTGTCGAGATATTTCATTATTTGTGAGAATGTAGATCGAAATTCAAAAGAACTTCCTGTTTTACGTACTCGAGGAATTTTTTTCAAACGTTTTTCATTAGTTACTGAAAGCATCAAACTTTAAAATCCACCGAAGTTGTTATCACAAATGTATCCTAATAGGCGTCATCCCGACAGACGTTCATTAGAAAAATTATTGTAAGTTTTTCGAAGCACTGGAAGTGTATCATACAAGACGCGACAAACGCAAAGACCGGTTACGGGTAACGAAGAGAATAATTTTGCCGTTATGGAATATCTGGTATAAAATCCACATACCAGTCAGCGGAGAATAAGTGAAGAATTTGAGAGTCAGCGGAGCGTTGGAAGGATAATAAAGAAGAATAAGCTTTATCCATATCACATTCAATTACACCAAGAACTTTTAGAAGTGGATTACGATCGAAGGCTTGCATTTTGTTTATGGGTTTTAGAAAAATTTGTTGATAATGAAAATTTTTTTGATCTTGTGCTTTTTTCGGACGAATCAACGTTCCACAATAACGGTTTAGTAAATAGACATAACTTTCATTATTATAGTGACGAGAATCCTAATCTTTTTAGAACTCTCGATAAGCAACACAGATGGTTCGTAAATGTGTGGGGTGGTATAATGGGAACACATGTAGTAGGTCCGGTTTTTTTAATGGAAATTTGAACGGTGATGTGTTTCTCCAATTTGTAAGAGGAAATTTACCTGTTCTTTTGAAACACATACCGCTTGATATTCAGCAGGAAATGTGGCTACAATTAGACGGAGCGCCGGCGCATTTTCATGCTAATGTTAGGGACGAATTGGACAGGCAATTTCCCAACAGGTGGATAGGGCGCGGCGGCCCACAAAATTGGCCGCCAAGATCTCCTGATTTAACTAGTCCTGATTTTTTCTTGTCGGGATACACCAAAAATATTGTCTACCATATACCACCAACCACACCCGACAACATGAAGGAGCGAATCAGAACAGCTTTTAATTCCATAACTCCAAGCATTTTGAGAAAAGTGAAGGAGTCTTTCCTAGAGAGAGTTCGTTTATGTATTGAAAGGAACGGAAATCATTTTGAACATTTGTTGAAACGTTGAAGTTGCTCACTTATAAAGGCTGTATTTGTTCAATAAAACAATGTTTTTGTTATTTACCCAGTTATTAACGTCTTTCAGTCATTGTTAAGCTGTGTTTGTTCAATAAAACAATGTGTTTGTTATTTACCCAGTTATTAACGTCTTTCAGTCATTGTTAAGCTGTGTTTGTTCAATAAAACAATGTTTTTGCTATTTACCCAGTTATTAACGTCTTTCAGTCATTGTTAAGGAAAGCCTAGTCAAACGGTTGGATTATCTCGAGCAATAAAAGCTTTTCATCAAAACCTGCTCATAAAAAATCGAGTAAAAGATGACTTAAAATTAATGATTAAATTAGAAAATCTTAAATTACAAAAAATCTGTAAGAGATAGGTATAGGGAACCCTAATACAGTTTTATAGGGAATTAAAATTAGAAAAAAAATATGGTGATAAATACGGGGTGTTCCATTTAAAATAAGGAAGTTAATTGGCTTTAATGTTGGTCCAAATCGTAACTGAGTTTTTATACATCCAGTGTAAATTTGTGATAATAACTTCGGTGGATTTTAAAGTTTGATGCTTTCAGTAAGCAATGAAAAACATTTGAAAAAAAATCCTCTAGTACGTAAATCAGAAAGTTCTTTTGAATTTCGATCTACATTCTCACAAATAATGAAATATCTCGGCAACAGGTGGAGTTAGGTATAGGGACTAAACAGTAAGTGACCTATATTTAGTCCACAGAATCGAAATATGCCATCATATATAGGGTGTTCCATTTAAATTTTCACTTTGATGCGTAAAATTTTTATGGACCACCCTGCATATTCGATAATAATTTTAAAACGTGCTCCTAATGAACCAACACGATAATTAAAAAAAAGATTTTAAAAATATTTTACCATTTTTCGTATACAAACCGACGGAGCTTAGATGCTTCACACTGTACTATATATATATATATATATATATATATATATATATATATATGTATATTTATATGCTTGGATAGTTTAATGAATTAGCTTTCATGATTTTTTAATGAATACAAAATTGAAAATTTTATTTACATAAAAAGATTCGCCCGGCTGGGATTGAAACCTATGCCCTCTCATTAATAGTCACTAGTTCTTAGGAAACTTATCTGTATATAGAAAACAACCACTAGTTCTTATGAAACAGGCATTTGAAATAGTTTAATGTTTGATGTATTAGCTTTCACTTCTAATGGTGATGGATAAAGCAGAGGTATACTTAAAGACCAAAGTAGCATTATTATTTATTGGTAAATAATAAACATTATATAAGCCGGGAACCGCTCTTGATTATTTTTATCAGAAGCTTAGCTATGAGGGATTGAAATTTTCGAATTTGAAAATTTCTAACTCCGGACCTGTATAAGTTAGAGAAATCTCATATATCTCTTTATATTTCCGTTATATGTGACTATAGAATACGTAAATTTAAAAAAAAATTATAAGAACCGTTTTTGAGAAAATCAATTTTGAAAAAAAGGGCAATTTTGTCCCCGTTATTAAGGACAACATTTTACTTTTTTCATAAATATTTACAAACCGTTCAAAAGCATGTACTTTTCTTTACAAGTTGCGACTTTCAAATTGCAAGTAGCTTTTATGGTTCCTTAGTGACACCGCAAGCACCGAAATGTACTAAAATCGCCATTTTGAATCTAAAATTTTTTTTAAAATTTTGTTCGGGGTTTAGGGTTACTAACGTTTCACCAAAGATAGACTTTCTGGCTCTGGTTTTGGAAATACACCCTCAAAAAATCACCCTCATTTTAATCCGACGTTGCGCGATTTGTGACTTTTAACTTAATTTTACATACGTAAGTCATATAAGGTGAGTCGCGCTTTATTTATGCTTACAAATAAAATGATACAAAACGTGTTGGAGAGAGAGAAAGCGACGCGTTATCGCTGTAGCCAGTTTAGACCTTTCTTGTGATCATCAGATACTATTTTTTTATAGTATAAATGATCTTCCCCCTATGACGTTAATCACGTTGAGGTTTAAGAATTTACAAATAAAGAGTAGTAACTACCACACTTCTGACCCACATAAGGATTTACATGTACAAGCGATAAACAGGGATTTCAATAAGGCGAGAGATAAAGAGAATGTAGATCAAAGTTCAAGGAATCATTTTCTAAGTCAAAGGTAGAGATCCAAGTATTTTGAAATTTTTCTAGGTCAAAAGGAGGGAGATGAGTCAAAGCTTATTGACTTTTCTTTAGGACAAAAGGAGAGGGGTTGTTCAATTATGAGAAATCTAAAAATAGACCAGTCCCTGGAAGTTCCAAAGTAGGTCATCCTTGCGAACGCTTGGAAATCTAAAAAATAGGATCACAAGTTCATTGACCCCACAAGTTGGTGGGTTCCAGGAAGCGACAACGGAGAGGAGCTTTAAAAGTGTATCAAGAATAAAAGACAGACAGGGAGAGAGTGCGGTCAGGGTGATTTTTGGAAATATAACAATAGAACCAGTTTCAGGAAACGAGAGGGGAGCGGGGCCTTAAGTATAAGTTACATATAATGACTCATAGAAATGAAAAAATAGACTAGTTTCTAGAAACACAACCTCACAAATTTTTGGACAGTAATAATAATGTGGTCCTTAGCATGTGTAGTTATTGATTCCATCAAATCCTCAATCCATAGAATTCTCCAACGGTCCTCCTAATCTTCTAGCGGACAGTTTTCTGGAGTGGTCCGCTAGATAAGAGTTTTCTATATAACAGGCGATACACCGAGGTGACATCAAGGGTAAAGTTTCCGCGCCCCTCAAAATGTTTCCACGGTCTTCATAATCTTACCAACAGTCAGCATTCTAGAGTGGTCAGTGGTATGAATAACAGGCTAAATAACAATACGCTAAGGCAGTATAAAGTGTGAAGTACTCGCACTCCATAAAATGAAACCCCATTATTAACATGAAGCTCTCACAACCAGCCTGGACTACATACATGTTTATGGCGAAATTGATACATATATAATTATACAGAAAGTATTGACCGCATAACAATAATAATTATGCATTTCTTTTTATACGAGGATAATAACAATGGATACTAAAAAAAAAACCGATAACCTACCTATTTATAAATGAAAATGTATTTGAAATTTTAAAGAAACGATCGTTAGGTACTAAAATGGCTCTAAATGTTTTATTATATCTTTTTTATTAAAAACTTTATATTCAATTATTCACATAAAGCACATTACTTAACTTAGTACCACATCAAACACTAAAAATCAAAATAACTCGGAAACGCACAGGAATTTCGAAACAGAAGAAGGTACATTATTTTTGTTAAACTGTATGTAGATAATGAAAATAAGAGTTTTTTTAAAAAATAGTCATTGGCGTAGAAGTTCTGTTTATGATAGGGGTTGAGCACCCCCTCCACTCCGCCACTGTGCAAGTTTGTGAACATTCTTATCGCTTGTTTCATGCCCCTTAATTAATAGACATTATCCCCCCAACATGAAAAAAATCTAAGCATTCGTTTATGAGTTATAATGAAAATTTCAGAAAAAAAAATTATATTCAACACCCTGTATCTCGGAAACGAAGCCTTCTACGACATACGTTTATAGGAACTTTTCTTTTTAGAAACATGTGTTCTATCTCCAGTTTAAGTTTGTCTACAAAAAACTGACTCACCCTGTATATATATATATATATATATATATATATATATATATATATATATATATATATATATATATACAACGTTCTCGAAATAAGGATGAACAGCATGGGGATCTTCAAAACGGTAAGAGAGAAATGTCACTGAATTTGGGAAAAAATCATCCGCCATGTTGACTCCATTGTGCTAGAATTCAGAAAAAAAATGACACCACTAAATTGACCGCCCATGACATTAGTAGTAATGGTATCATTAGTTTCCAGCTATCACGTACCGTTTCTGTAAAAACTTAAATAAACTATTCCAATCAATCTATAACCAAAGTTATTATTTAGAAATTTGTAAGTATTCTGGCTAAATGCGGAGGCGCATCGTCTTGATGAAACCACATGTTTATTCTGGTGTAGATAGGAACTTCTTCAAACAGTACTGGCAATTTGTTTTGCAAAAAAGTTAAATAACACTCATTTTTACAGTACAAAAATTTAATATCGTTCATAACTTTTTAACTATCGAATTGCCCACATATGTGTAGAGGGGATTTTCGAGTTAAAGTGTCACGAGATATGGCTGACGAATTGCAAGATACCATGTATATCGACTTACATGACAGTTTTCGAGAAATAAATAAAATTGTGTAAAAGATTAAAATTATTTATATACAGGGTGTTTCGGTGATATTGGGCCAAACTTAAAATGTAGCTCCTCTCTTAAATATGAGTTGAAAAAATAAATTTCATCTTAAAATGGTAGTTCCTCTCTTAAATATGAGTTGAAAAAATAAATTTCAACTCAAAATGACTTTTCATTTAAAAGATACAGGGTGTCAAAGTTTAAAGAAACTTAACACTTTTTGATTATCACTCGGTAAATTTAAACCGATTTTGATGAAACTTGGCATGAACATTAAACAAACAAAGATCTTTAATTTGGCTATTTCAGGTTTTGTAGATGTGTTCCAGTGGCGTATATATTTAGGGTTGGCAACACTTTTCCCACCCTATCTTTTACGCCTCTGCATTTTTTTTAAATCTAAAAGTATTTTTCAATCTTAAATTTAATTTAGAAAGATAAATGGCTCTTGATTTGAATAGAAGCTTATTTACAGAGATATTATAGAAGTATTTGGTTTTGCTAACTGTCCATGGACATTGTATTTTAGAAAACAAACAGTTGTAATTTTTTTTATTAGATATCAAAGATTAACAATATAAGAACAATAACATTTTCTAAATAATAAAAAAAAATAAACACCTGCTGAGTTAACAGATATACATATTATTTATGGTGCTGCAATTGGGAACAGTAGAGAATCCGCTCGTTTGTATCTACAACGTTTGGCTGAGCGGCGGGATCCATACCGTAAAATTTTCCGACACATTCATGTACGTTTGAAGAGGAGGTTTTAAAGCGTGTAGCAAATCCATCCACCAGCACTCGTACCGTGGCTAACAGTATGGGTGCTTCTCACATGAAGACCGACAACATCCGTTTAAAAAGTAGGAAGTTCAATCGCTAGACCAGGCAGACGCGTAAAACAGAATTTTATCGCTGGTTTTTGGAGAGATCTGCGGTTGTGCCTTCTTTGCTTCAGATGTGATATTTTCGGATGAGGCATGTTTCACAACAGATGGTATGTTCAACTCACGCAACAGTCATATCTGTAGTCAAGTCACAGGAGCCCTTACGCTACCATCTACGTGGTCACCAACAACCGTTCTCAGTTAATGTCTGGGGAGCTATCATTCAAAACTTTTTGATTGGTCCTTTTACGTTACCTCCCAACGCTATCGGTCAAGTTTATCTTGAATTCATAATGAATTTTCTTTTGGCATTGCTGGAGAATATTCCACTAGATATTAGTAATAGGCTGATATTCCAGCATGATGGAGCACCGCCTCATTTTTCGGCCCAAGCCTGAAATTAATTAAATAATATATATCCAGATCGTTGGAGTGGACGTGGTGGTCCCTTCCCCTGGCCTCCTGTATCACCCAATTTAACGCCATTGATTTTTTCCTTTGGGGATAATAGAATTTTTGCCGCCTTCCAAGAATTACACGAAATGCCAGGCATCTTCGGCAGGGTTCGCAATTCAATGCTTAGACTATATCAAGCCTGCATCGATGCGGAAAGGCGACAATTTGATCATTTATTATAAAAAATAATAAATTTAGTTTTGGACACAAAATTAAATTTATTATTAAAAAATGTTATTTCAAAAGTATTATTGTTTAAATAATTATTTTTTAAAATAAAAAAAAAATGTTATTGTTCTTATTTGGTTGTGTTTAATCTTTAGCAACTTCGTTTTCTAAATTAAATTTAAAATTAAATAAGACTTCTAGATTTGAAAAAAATGCTGTGGCGTAAAAGATACGGAGGGAAACGGGACGATAACCCGGAATATCTACACTACTGGAAGACATCTACAAAAACTAGAACAGCCAAATTAAAGATCTTTGTTTTTTTATTTTTCATGCCAAGTTTCATCAAAATAGGTTTAAATTTACACGAGTTATAACTAAAAACTGTTATCTTTCTTTAAACTTTAACAACCTGTATTTTTTAAACGAAAAGTCATTTCAAGTTGAAATTTATTTTTTCAACTTATATTTAAGAGAGGAACTACGCCTTTAAGTTTGGCCCCATATCAACGAAACACCCCGTATAAGATATTTGTTTTTTTTTTTTATGATTGTGGGCCTGAACAGGCTAAATAAGGCCTATCGTGCTAAAGCACTCAGGAACACTTAGGAGGATGGATAGAGGGATAATGAACCTATTTAATAACAGAAGAGATGCATTTAATTATACATTCTGTTATAGAATTAATGCAACTGATTGTAAATACTTGAGGGATGTTATTTTATAATAGATGAAAATCCGACTCATAATACAGAATCATAAAAAGCGCAGCAGCACCTATTGGAAAACTGAAAACCAGAGAATTGTGATTTTTCAGATAATCTTTTCGGTTATATAAGTTAATTATTCATGAGCTGGCAATTCTAGCACTTAGGGCCAAGTAATCGAATTGCTCAGACGACATCGATCCTCCTACAATAAAAGACAAGTAAGTGTGAAATGGATGTTATTCCGTAAGACGTTTATTTACTTAAAGCTCTATGAATGACACCCTGACCCATAAGATTATCTTGATGTTAAAGATAAGAAGCTTTTAAACGGATATAAAGTTTGCGAATGGTAGTTTATTATACAAAACGATGTTTAAAACTAGATGGGTACAAATAATACCCACAGTCGCATAGTTTCTGACAATTTTTAAATTAAAAACACGTATATCTGAATTATTTATAGGTTAATTGATTTTATGCTTACATAACATTGAGAGCATAGTTATGATTAATGTGTAACAGCTACCATGTTTAACAAGTTGAAGAATACAATGACACTTGTTGCATGTAATACAAAATTATGTAAGTTTTAAACAAAACAAAAAGATTTATAAATAGTGAAGTGGATTTTCTATCTCCGTATCCTTAATTCAAAGAAACTTTCCTAAAAATATTTAATTTTGGAATGCGGGTGTGTATTAATAGTCTTAAAATGTAGTTTTAGATACATAAATATAACATGTATACACAATATATCTCATTTGTGCAACATGTTATACATAGGTAGTCGTTGGGTTTGGTTTAGGTTGCCATAAAGGGATTAACTTAGTCCGGTAATTTATAGTCTGGATCAAACGTGCGCCATTTCTGATAATCCTTGCGGACTATCAATTGTGGGATTGTTACCTGGATCATTTATAACTTTAAAATCTTTTTATTTGTGCCAAATCAAACGCAGGTGCTGGTGCAGATATAATATACCATTAAGCTTATCCGCTTTGATTTATGTATGATTTGTTAACGCGGCTTATTTATTGTTTAATTTATAGCTAAACTGAAATAATGCTGAAACATGTAAGCAATGTTTGCATATGGAAGTTCTGTGGAACTGCTAATTAATGATGGAACGGAATTATTAAATTCAGTAGCGCGACACAATATTCAGTAATATTCTCTCCATTTTAGTTTCATTAAACAATTGGGAAGCGAACGGGACTACAATACTATTTAATTAATTTTAAAGGCTCTCTGTTAATTCAGGAACAGAGTATTTAGAAACAATGTAGCAATAGACATCAATTAGTACGCAGCACTGAACTTGTTTAGTCGCAATTATACGCAACGAATGGACAGTTTGAGTGCAAGCTGCAGATAAACACTCCAGACGTTCTCAAAATGTTGCTCTTTAAACTTGCACAAGTTTAGATTGCAATTATAGATTTTAAAAGAAACTCTAAATAGCTTACTTATGTATGTTATATTTATCACGTACATCCACTAAAGTAAATTGTATGCATGTTGGTGGAAAACGCTTTAAACAGAAAAAAAGAGCCTGATAAAAATATACGTCTAAAATTTTCGTTTCAAAATAAGTTTTAATGGTTACGTTAAATAAAATAATGTGTTGACATTGTACACCTAGCAATCGAATTATAGGTTTGCCGATTAAACAACCAAAATATTTTATTGCTTTATTTATATCTATTATATTTAAACCACTTTATGGTTTTATGCGCTTAATTTTGGTATATTTACGAATATTTCAAAATCTGGAAAACTAGGCTGGAATCAGTATTAAACAAAATATACTCAAGTATACATACAGCGGTTGACTAACGAATTTTGAAATAAATACACCTAAGCAAAGCATATTCGTTACTCGTCTTTCGAACGCTCACCTTAAAACAATTGTATTGATTTGTTTCTAAACCTTATGCCAACCTTTGTACGATATTTAACTTGCTTTAATTGTAAATGTTCACGCGCTACTTTGTTTTTCATACCAATATGTTTGCTATTAATATTATAATTAGTCATTTTAAGAGGACCAATAGTAATGATTAGTTAAAAACTCCAATTAAAGGCTTTTTGAACTGAAGCAATATAATCATCTTTAGTTTAAACACTTACTCTTTTTTTAGTTATTTATTACGGTATTTTTGTTAATTCATTATCGGATATTATACAGTCTAAGTGACTCATCAAAACCATACCAAATTTTAATACTGTTTTGTACCGTTTAAATAAAATTTGGTAGATACCTAATCCAGTAAATGATTTTATTTGTAATTTAGCTCAATTTAAGGTTTCTGTAACCCAGTAATGCATTATATTTTGGTTGTCGCTTGTCATAGTGATTTCAACAGTTTTATATGTGAGATGGCTGTGTTTATGTGCGTGTGTACATGTGTGCGGGTGTCTGTGTGAGCATGAGCGTTTCTGTGCCTGTGTGCGTGTAAGTCCTTGCGAGCGTGTGCACGATCGTACGTACATGCGTGTGAGTGTGCGTGTGTTCGTATTTGCGTGTGTGTCTGCGTGCGAATGCGTGTGCTTGTGCCCGTCTGCATGTGACGTTCATGTGCGTGTACATCTGCGTGTGCGTGCGTGTGTGTGCGCGTGTACGTGGGCGTATGCGCACACGAGTGCTGGTGCATTTGCTTGTGCTAGTGAGTGTGCGTGTGCGAGTGCGTCTGCACGCGCGTGTGCGTGTGTGTGCGTTTCTGCTTGTGCTTGTGGGTGTGCCTGTGCGAGTGCTTGAACATGCGTGTGCGTGTCCGTGTATTTATTCCTGTGCATGAGCAGATGCGTATGTGTGGGCGTGTGCTTACACACATGCTTACACATGTGTGCCTACGTGTGCGATCGCGTGTACGTGTGCGTGTCCGCCTGCGTTTGCAACTGCTTGGGCGAGTGCGAGTGGGTGCGCGTGTGCGTGTGCGTGTACGTGTGCGTGTGCGTGTGCGTGTGCGTGTGAGTGTGCGTGTGCGTGTGCGTGTGGGTGTACGTGTGCGTGTGCGTATGCGTGTGCGTGTGCGTGTGCGTGTGCGTGTGCGTGTGCGCGTGCGTGAGCGTGAGCGTGAGCGTGTGCGTGTGCTTGTGCTTGTTCGTGTGCGTGTGCGTGTGCGTGTGCGTGTGCGTGTGCGTGTGCGTGTGCGTGTGCGTGTGCGTGTGCGTGAGCGTGAGCGTGTGCGTGTGCTTGTGCGTGTGCATGTGCGCGTGCGTGTGCGTGTGCGTGTGCGTGTGCGCGTGCGTGTGCGCGTGCGTGTGCGTGTGCGTGTGCGTGTGCGTGCGCGTGTGCATGTGCGTGTGCGTATGCGCGTGCGTGTGTGTCTGCATGTGCGTGTGAATGTGCGTATGTGTGTGCATGTTTATGTGCGTTACAGTTGGGGACGTTTAAAGGATAGACCCTTGTACTTCAATGTAGCTTTAATAAATTTACATTCTATTTTCGTACGTGTAGAACACAGTGCAAAGCTTATGTGAACCTATAACCCCACCAGTTAACGAGTGACATTTCTATATGAGTGTGGACAACATGGTGTTTTTGGTGTGGTTACTTGGTAGCCAAGTATGTAATTCAGTAGCAAGTGGTTTGACTTCGCAAAAGATGGGTTCAAAGTATTACGACAGCAGTACTGCAGACCCAGGGACTGAGAAAATACCTACAACTGTCTCCAACTGAACGCTCAGAATATTCTCTCCGGAAGGCGACAAAAAGATTGAAGTAGCCGCACATACATGAATCTCCATTGCGTCTTCCAAATAATAATTGGGCGAGAGGTAGTGAAGAAAAGGCTCTTGCGATTGCCAACCATTTAAGAACAGTTTTCATACCACATGATTCTAAAATCATACGAAATTCAACATTACTTAGAAACATCATTTCAACTATGTCCACCAATCTCATACTCTGGACTATGCCCATATTTGAACTAAATCCTAGGAAATCATTCGGCTATGACCTTATTACAGCAACATACTTGAGGTAACTACCTAATAACGCGTTTGTATTCGTCACTTAACCCACTCAATGCGATACTGAGATTAAGGCATTTCCCAGAGCAATGGAAAGTTACTAATACCCAAACCTGGTAAACTACCTACAGATTTGTCTTCGTACAGGACAATTAGTCTGCACTCCTGTCGAAAGCCATCGAAACACTGCTCTTAAGGAAATTGCTACCTTTCATCACAGAGAATAAACTCATACCTAATCATCAGTTAGGCTTCCGGAAAAATCACACCACCATTGAACAGGTACACCGTGTAGTTGACCAAATTACAAAAGACTTCAACGACAAACGACAAGCTTTTGATAAAGTGTGACATCACGCCTCTGATTCAAAATTAAAAAAGCGCTACTCCGAATTTTTACGAAATTCTAAAATTTTACCTGACAGACAGGCACTTCCTTGTCAGATATAAAGGTTGTCGCACACCCTTATTCTCTACATGCAGGTGTACCCCAGGGTAGTGTGCTAAACCCACTGCTGTACTTGTTTTATACAGCTGACCTCCCTACTTCTGAATCCACTATGGTAGCCACATTTGTAGATGATGCTGCAGTATCTTCTTCTCACTTCGAACCACAAGTGGCAAGCCAGTATCTGCAAGAACATTTACAAAGCTAAGAACTATGGTTCAACAAATGGAGGATAAAAATAAATGAAGGAAAGTCAGTACAAATGACCTCTACTTTAAGTAGGGAATCCTGTCCACCCGTTTTGCTAATCACGATTCACCAGTCCCACAAGATGATAGCGTAAAACATTTACGCCCCCACCTGGACAAACGCTTGACATGGAGGAAGCGTATTTTCACAAAAAGAAAACAGTTAGGACTTAAGATCCAAAAAATGTACTGGATACTAGGTTGTCCATTAACAACAAAGTTTTACTTTATAAATCCATGACAAATCCGATATGGAGTTATGGTGTTCAACTCTGGGAAACTGACAGTAAATCCAATATCGAGATCTTAAGACGTTTGCAATCCAAAGTTGTACGATCTATGATAAACGCTCTCTTAGAAACCGACATGCAGCCTAGATTCAAAAGAATAAAACTTTCCAACCTCCCACACCGTTTCGAATGATAGTACGTAGTGCTGCAATAAAAAACTATTGAGTTAATTGGGAAATGTCATTGGAGTGTTCCCGTCATGTTTTATTGTCTTGTTTATTTACTATTGTCAAATCACCTACTTAGGAGGCAGATTTTAGATAAATAAATATATTAAAAAAAATGTTTTCTTATCTCGCTGATAATTGATATTTTGCTTAAAATGCTCAAAATCAAGATACTGACAGCAAGAAATATGACAAAGTATAGTACGTCCCAGAATATATAAGAGTAATAAATCATCTTGACAGCGACAGGTCAGTGGCGTACTTATTAATGACATATACTGTAAGGTCTGCAAAATATAAAAATCTACAATTTTCAATACACTGAAATCCCAACAGCACGTCTATGAGTTGTCTGAGTATAGTACGTCCCAGAATATCAGAGAGTTATAAATCATCTTGACAACGACAGGTAAGTGGCGTACTTATTAGAGGCATATACTATAAGGTCGGTAAAATATAAAATCTAAAATTTTTAATACACTGAAATCCCAACCGCACTTCTATGAGCTGCCTGATATTTGGGCTTAAGTCGAATTTTAAAGCGTCGTCTTTTGTTTTCCGTTTACCTGAACCGTCTTTATTCAACACAATATTTTGCAGGCGACACATTTACAGCATCTTCGTTTAAACTATCCCGGTTTGCTACTGATTCGTGTTTGCCGCTTGCATGCAAAAAAAAACGATACTATTCCACTAGTCTCTGATATTCTGGGACGTACTTTAGTAATCGATAAACTTTCAAGCGGCAGAAAGCGATCTTCTGTAAAACGTATTTAAAATGGTAAATTATGTGAAGAATACATATCTCGGAAAATTTTATAAATATTTACTTTTATTTACATTCAATCCTACCTTAATTTATACTTAAAACGTTCGTAAAGTACAATACTCGTGCTTTCGATATAAAATTTCTATTCTAATACGCCATATACACGCTTGATACCCTGCAGTATCACTTATTCAAGCTGGGTAATAAGTAATAAAAGTTAGTTTCATATTTTTTCTATACTGTTATTAGGTTCTACTGATTAAAAATACCAATTTCAAACTATAGCTTTGATAATCAAACCATCAAACAAAATAAAAGCTTGTTAAAAATCGACTGTATGTAAGTAATGTTATAAAATTAAATAGTAAAGACGACTCTAAGCCAATGATTTTTTAAAATCAAAATTAGTTGTTAATGTCAATATTAACAGACTACTTTTAATTTAATTTGTTATTTTGGTAATTTATCAAATCCACCTGTAATTTTTTCGTTAAGGTTAACAGGTGATTTATTAATATTAAATCTCTAGACCAATATTTATACAGGTGTGCACTTCTAGCTTGAGTAAGTTATCTAATTCTGATAACCAACGTTCCAGTTAATCATTTGCCTTAAGTTTGTCAAAGTAATGCGTTTATTGTTTTGTACAGACACATGACAATTTCATTCCCTATTTTAAAGTGGGTTTCTTTAAAAAAAAGGTCAATTAGGTACGGTCCTGCATACTTATTTGTAATAGGGGAGTCGTTAACCAAGCGTGGATATCTCGCATTATTTTCGATATGCAGATTGTTAATTAAATCTGCCTGGAGCCATATTTACATGACAGCAATCTGTCTACAACACTGTGCCGGCCACCGCCGTTTTAATTATGTTGTGTAACCGTGCGTATTTTATTAATATAAATATGTAGCAGCTCTAGATAAAACAAACTTTAATACTTCTAAACATTATCTATTTTAAACCAAGTATGTCATATTGAAACAAAATTGTTTCAAGTAGTAGGTATTCATATCAATCTTGTACGTTTACTTATAATGTACGTAACTTTCAACTACCTGTAATTTTGACATCAGTGTGGGTACACATAATATAAAAGAAACATAATCATTTAAGTTATTATTGTGTAGTCATTTCGGCTGCACCATTTCAAAACACAGTAACTATATGTTTATAATACGGGAGAAAAATCAATATTAACATAATTTTTCCACATCAAGGAAATACTATAGCCTGTCCAAACCTCCAAATTCAGTACGGGTTCTTATGGAGTAACTAACTCTCTCTTTTCTATCTTTAGTCATTTCTAAATAACGGTATCCTTGTCCTTCATAGCGTAAAATGTTATTTAATAACAAATCAATATCAACTCCATGTACTGTCAAATTGACTGCTACGATATTTATCGAATTTAAGCTAACTCCATTTATTAAAAATCTTTCTTTTCAAAGCGTGGTATAAGGAATAATTTCCATAATTGTATGAGTGAGGTTATTTTGTGGAATTTTGTATCATATGGAGATGGAAGCTGAATGTGGTCCTGCAAACATAAAACCACATAGTGGAAAACACTTCAGTCGTAAGGAGAAATGCCTCATTATGAATAATGATTTCTTGGCCACAATGAACGTTAGTGCAGCTGTTATAGAAGCCAGAAAAGCTTTATGTCGCACAGAGCGTAGTATCTATGCTATCAAATATGGAGACCAAACCGGAACAGTAGCTAGTCCGAAAAAACGCATGAAACGAACAGGTGTACAACTCAATGATCGTCTTCATGTATATGACCAGAATATACAGTCAACATTATTAGACGTAAGGTGCACCATTTTTTCCTTGAGAACGTTCCATTAACGATGAATAGTATCCTTTCTTCCATTAATAGTGATGATGACCTACCAAATTTTAAACGCGGTACATTATTCAACCTCTTGAAAGATATGGGTTTTGAGTTTCAAAAGATGCGACGCAAGAGTATCCTTGTTGAACGTGATGACATTATAAGATGGAGGCATAAATACGGAAGTTCCGAGAAGAAGGTACTTAGTCTTTTTATTCGTTCTCTGATTACATGTTTTTAAAATAATGTCGTATTTGGCATAATTAACCATGTTCAATTAACAAAAAAATTTATTAAAATATTAAATAATTAAATTAAAATAAAATGTTTTACATCGTCAGTCTCGTTATTTAATAGCCACACTTCCTATACAGGGTGTCCCATTAAGAATGGGACACAGAACAACCGCAGATTCCTCAATTTAAAATAAAACGATTAAGCGAAACATGCTTAGATAAAATGTTACTCGTTTCCGAAATAAGGGGTGTTGAAGTTGAAAACTGAAAAACTATTAATGACCATAATTTTTTTAATACACTGTACAATTTTAATTAAATCGGTACGCTTGTATAATATCATAAAATACACCTAACAGCAGAAAAAAATCAGTTCAGTACGCTTTACCAGTGGCGTACGGCAGGAGTAAGTAATACTTGTACCCCTGCTAAATGTTACGCCGTTGTCCAAATACTAATTTTGACTATAATTTTAATTTTCTGATATTTTCTAAGTAAATATCTACACTTGTTAGTTTATTGTAAAGTCATTGGTTTTCGAGATAATCGTAGTTTAAGACAGAATTTGTATTATTATTACTCATTTGCAACAGAAACTAATGTAATGCCATTTTTACATTAACAAATTTTCAACGTGTCCACCATTAACTTGTACACACTTACATAGAAGTGCAACTAAAGATTGTCTCACTTTAAACAACTGATTTGCTTGATTTTGTTGAATGTCAGCAGCAGCATTCTGAATTTTGTTCCAAAGTTCCTGACGGCTATTTATTGGTTCACCATAAACAAGGGTTTTGATGTAGCCCCAATAATAGAAATCTAAAGGATTAAATTCAGGACTGCGTGGTGGCCAAGCAAGTTCGCTTCCACGTCCAATCCAACTATGTGGAAAACGTAAATTTAGGTAATTCCGAACAGGTAACGTGAAATGGGCTGGCGCACCATCTATCATAAACCAGAAGTTATGACGTAAATTTAAAGGAATATCGTCTAACATATCCTCCATATGGTTTTGAAGAAAATTGTGGTATTCTATCCCATTTAATCTGTGAGGAAGCTCGTACGGACCAATTATATAATTTCCAATAATACCCACCCAAATATTAATAGAAAATTCTGTTTGGAAGTGGTTCTCCCTTGGCAGGTGTGAATTTACAGTAGCCCAGAAATGACTGTTTCGCCAATTATAAACCCCTCTGCGAGTAAAAGTTGCTTCGTCGGTAAATAAAATTTTATTTAAAAACATGGGATCATTACTGTGCTTGTTAAGAAAATTTTTACAGAACTGCAATCTCACAGGAGGATCGCGTACGAGTAAATGTTGTACTGGCGTAAAGTGATAAGGATATAATTGTTCTCTTTTCAAAATCCTATGAACAGTAGAGCGGCTTACCCCAGTTGCTGCAGATATTCTACGAGTACTTAGCTGCGGATCGATAGTTACTTGAGTCAAAATTTTATCCTCCTCATCTACTGTAATCAATCTAGGTCGTCCTGTTTCAAGTTTTGGTCGAAATGTCCCCTTTTCGCCCAACCTGTCATACAAACATTTGAATATCGCCTCTTAGCGACTCTGCCATTAAAATTATTCTGGGCATAAGTACAAACCATGTCCCTCATTTCTAAATTGGAAAATTCATTATGACGTGGCATTTTACAATAATATTACAGTTATTAATAACATTAATCACTTATCGAAACAGATAGTTACTTCGAAAATGTTTAACTGACAATGACAGCATAAATCAACGCCTACTGCCCAAATTCACAATTATAACGAAATAAATATTCTCACGATCGCAACGTAAATTGTAAGAATTAAAAATTAGAATAACATACTAAATAATTTTATTTTCAACTATCTAAAAATAACTAATTCAAAATTTTGTTTCCATTTGTTTAGTTTACGAAATTATTAAATGCAAATTGGAATAATTATTGTGCCAATCAATAATTCCTTACTGCCTTTAATAATATCTCGAAAACCAATGACTTTACAACAAACTAACAAATGTAGATTTATTTACTTAGAAAATATCAGAAACTTAAAATTATAATCAAAATTAGTATTTCAGCGGTTTTAATTTTCACAATCCCATGTACAGGGTACTCTCCTAAGCCACTCATAAAGCCTACTGAACTGACTCTCTATATTAGCCTACTTACTTTTCTACAACACATTCGGTTAAGTAAATTTGTACAGTTGGGGTAAAAATTATGGTCATTAATAGAGTACATTATTTACTTCTAAACCTATTTCGAAACGAGTAACATTTTATCTAAGCATGGTTCGTAATCGTTTTACTTAAATTGAGGAATTATTTAACCGAATAGTGTCATTCTTAATGGGACACCATATATATTCATCCAATAAATGCAGCTTAATCAAACTTTAATGAAATTTAATTGTACGCGCTATATAGTGCAAATCTTCTTGGGCATTAAGTTACCATTTGCTCATGCTGTTGGTTTTAGAGCTTTTTTCACAATCCCATGTACAGGGTACTCTAACACTAACACATCATATTGCCATGTAATGTACTCCTACAATATATACGCCTACTTCACTTTTCTAAAAAACACAGTTCAAGGATTCGATTTGCATAGATTAGGGGTAGTCTTTTTCGGTATATTCATAAGTACATTGCAGATTTATCTAAATTTGTATTGAATTGCAAATATTTTTATTAATTTTGAGGTTAGAAATGGTGTCTCTCGTACCGTAGATATAGTATTATTATAACCGTAATACGGTATTATCAGTAATCTATTGACATAATAAGTTTGGCATCCTGCACTGTTTTTCCATAAGCCCCATACTGAATTTGAAGGTTCAGACGCGCTATAGTGCTATTATTTTAAAAATTTATAGGTAACAAGAAATACCATATTGCTATATTTTTATTCTAATTTGAAGATAAATATTCGGTTCTAACGGAGTGCGCCGGTTAAAAAACTAGTTTTGTATGGAATTTTGAAAGAATAAGCTATAGTAATACCATATCAAAACACAGTAAATACCAAACGGACTCTGCTTCCGTCATCAGGCTTAGTGTTGAGAAGGACTGTTTTCGCACTTGAGTCGCATTCATGTGATATGATCATCACAGGTTGCAAAAGCAGGGAGTCCACAACAAAAAGAAACTTGTTCTTTGTTGACCTTGAACCGCAAGACAAAAATAAAGAAATCTTCAATATGCGCTATCTCTATAGTATAATGCAAGCGGTCACTGTTACGGGAACACGCGCAACTTTTGCACCCGACCCTTCAGATGTGTGAAATGTGTAGCACATCACGATACAAGGGAGTGCAAAAAGGCAAAGAAACGCCACCAGTATGTGGCTTGTGCAAAGGTAAACATCCCGCAAATTGCAAAGGGTGTCCATTTTACAAAAAAATGTTAGAACGACGCAAACCCAATATTCCAACAATGCAAGTACCACAGTAGCAAACGGTACCTCTACTAACAGAGTTCCCTCCACTTAAACAAAAAAACCAACAAGCGACAACAACACAACATCAAGAGTTAATGCCGTTACCACAGGATGCAGGTATCACATCGAACAAAATTGTGCGATCGGGAGTACCTTTGTAAGCAAATTCGTATCGTAACCAATCAAATAACATACATTTTATGCAAGAAACTATTATGAACCAAAATAAAATCATAATAGAGAGAAATGAGACAGGTAATCCAAAGCTTATCCAAACAAATCTCACTGTTAAGAGAAAAAATGTCCAAGAATAGATCAATATAAAATTGCTATATGGAAACTAATGGCTTGATTCAACGTAGTCAGGAAGTTGAAGTATTTTTAGACACAAACCAAATAGACATATTACTCATTTTTGAAGCTCATCTCACTGTACGTACATATTTCAAAATTCCCGAATTTCGGATATACGTCACAAAACATCCAAGTGGTAATGCTAAAAGAGGCACCGCAATAATTATTAAACAAGAAATAAAACCCCATGAATTACCTAAATATGAAAAGGATTACCTCCAAGCAACTACAGTGATGGTAGAAGATTGAAGAGGTTCTCTGGCTGTATCAGAAGCTTACTGTCCTAGACCAAATAAAGACGGATTCATGGAGTATTTTGAAACATTAGGAAAAAGATTTATTTCTGGTGGAAATTTTAACGTAAAGCACAACCAGTGGGGCACCAGATTATGCACCCCTAGAGGTAGAATTCTGCAAGCAGTTACAACTGAAAAATGTTATAATACCATATCAACAGGAAAACCTACGTATTGGCCTAGTGATCCGTAAAAAAATCCTGATTGTATAGATATATTTATCACCAACGGTATCCTCAACGCGAATATGGTGGTAGACGAAAATTTTGATCGGTGCCGTGATGACTTGCCAGTAACAATGCAATCGCAACCAATCAATTACAATCTTCCTAGAGTGATCATGGATAAAATTTCTGAAAAATAAGATTACGCAAAATATGGCAAACTAGACGATGCCCAGAAGAAAAACGAAAGTATAATAATACCTGCAGAGAATTAAAGAAATTGATCAACGACTATAAAGATAACACCTTTACGCGATATCTTGAAGGTCTAACTGCCACAGAGGCTACTGATTATTCTCTGTGGAAGGCTACCAAACGTCTTAAGTAACCTCAACAAACAATACCCTCGATTCCCAAGAACGATGGAAGCTGGGTAAGAGCAACTCTGAAAAGGCGGAAATATTCTTAGAACGCCTGGGTAGAGACGCCATCTCAGCTAGAGAACGTGATGAAATACAAAACCTCTTGGATGCACCGTTACAATTATCGTTACCGGTCAAATGTTTTTCACATAATAAGGTCAAGAAAATGATTGACGGAGGGAAAGATAAAAAGTCACCTGGATACGACCTCATTACCGGGCGAGTTCTAAAGGAGCTACCAAAAAGGGGACCACAATAATAACATACATTTTTAACGCGATACTAAGAACAGGCTACTTACCTCAGTGGAAGGTTGCTAAGGTTATCCTAATTTTAAAACCAGAGAAACAAGCCAACGAGGTAACATCATATAGACCGATAAGCCTCTTGCCCATCTTAAGTAAATTATTTGAGAAGCTGTGACTGAAACGATTAATATTACACGAAGAAGAAATAATACCTGACCATCAGTTTGGCTTTCGAAAACAGCACTCAACGATTGAACAAGTACATTGCGTTGTTCATTACATAAATACTGCGTTCGAAGAGAAGCAATATTGCCCTGCTGTCTTTATAGATGTTACCCAAGCACTTCATAAAGTGTGGCATAAAGGACTTCATAAACTAAAGCATTGCTTACCTAATACATTCTATGATATATTAAAATCATATCTACGAAAGGTACTTCTTGGTCAATCATGAAGAGGTAATGAAAAAACTGGTAACAATAAAAGCAGGTGTCCCCCAAGGAAGTGTCTTGGGACCTTCATTATATCTCATCTTTACAGCTGACTTACCTATTCACAATGATGTTATGTTCGCCACATTTGCAGATGATACTGTTATACTAATCACCAACGAAAATCCAGATAGAGAAGTGCAAAGATTGCAAAACAGTCTAGACCATGCTCAAGAGTGGTTCGAAAATTGCACATAAAACTAAAAGAAACTAAATCTGTACATGTCCCCTTCACCAAACGAAGAGCCATATGTCCTCCATCACGTTGAATAGCATAGAAATTCTGTCGTCTGATAGTGCTAAGTGTTTGGGCGTCCATCTCGATAAAAGGCTCACATGGCGAACTCACATTTAGAAAAAAAAAACGTTTGCAACTGAATTTGACATTTAAGAACTTCTACTGGTTGCTCAGCCTGGATAATAAATTGTTGATATAAAAAGCTATATTTAAACCCGCTGCTTGACAGATTCCAATCTAAAGTATTACGGACAATCACCAACGCACCACATTTTATTACCAACACTGAAATAAGCACCGACCTCAAAGTGAGTTCAATAAAAAGTGAAATAGTGAGTGTAAGTGAAAAATACTTAAACAAATTGCAACTGCATCCATGTAGATTACTTGATAATAGTGAGGACAATCGTAGACTTAGCGATGTTATACCTTAGATTTACCATATATATTTACGTAATTAGCATATTAAATGTCAGTTAGTCATCAGTCAGGCATCAGTTATTTAGCATATTTATTTTTAAATTTAATAGTTTAAGGTAAACTTTATTATTCATTTAGTTAATTAACTCACAAAGATTCACACATACCAAAGCAACTTGACTAATATTAAATTATTATAAGTTTTTGTTATGAACGAATAAGTTCAAAGGTGATATTGCAGGCTCACATTCCATTAATATAAGTAATTTGATTTTAATCTCATTACATTTAGAGTTTACATCAGTTCTACATACATAAAGACAAAGTTTACATCGATTGGGGCTTGAACCTTGATGGCGCAGTTGGTTAGCGCGGTACTCTAGCAAAGTACAGGTCGTAGGTTCAAATCCTACTCGAGGTAAACTTTTTATTTATGTATTTAATAAAATTAATAATAATTATTGTCTGGTTGTCTACTTGATTTACATTATAAATACTGAGTTATTCTCAATTTTTAATAGTGATATACGAATGTAATACTTCCTGTAAAAATTACACGTAGTTCCAGTGTTATTGTCAAGATCCCCGCTTCAGTGATTTAATGGAGGAAACGCCATATATTAACATGAAAACATAATGAGACAAATTTGTTAAGTGTAATTTATTCTTTTTATTTAAAAATCAATTGAACATGGAATGTAATTTTATATTATATAGTTTTTTACACTTCGTGAGTCTGTAGTCAAGATCAAATGACAAGATAGGTTTTGGCAGTGTTTCTACACCATATATTATAATCAAAATTTGTGTTAAAGAAGGTATTATTCCGCTTGATTGCAACGAAGTTGAAATGAATCCGTCTCTGGATACAGACCCGTAAACTTTTTCGTCTGTCTCCGTAACCATCTGTACATACTTTTTTTATAATCTGTGAGAAGAAAAGGAATTTTAGAAAATCAATTTCATGATCTGTGTAACATAACCGTACAATAGGTTCCGTAACGTAATACTTTCCCATTCATTACCGTCATTTCGATGTAGTCGTTTGGATTGAAATTTACAGGTGATGTAACGTATTCACAAAAATCACTTTTTCCATACTTTTAAAATACAATGCAGTCTCAGCTTTCTAATCTGGCAATTATCATCAGAAAGTTGAGTCAACTTCTACAAGTGTCTATAAGCGTTGCATGATAGATGTTGCTTTATGATGAACCAAACAAGAACATGCACTTATACTATTTATGTACGTTGCATCAGTTTTCAATTGTGATACTGCATTGTCAGTCGCTACATAAAGACGTAGAATTGTGTTAGCTGCAATCACCCACCTGAAATGTGATAACCTCCCAGAATGCTTTTTTGGAAGGTCCTTTGGAAAAATTCCATTTAATGATGCTTTCCATATTTTCCGCAAGTACTTGTCTGATGGTATGGTAGCTGAAACTGCTTCAAACTGAACAATACCTTTTGGCTCCGAATTACTAGGTGACTTTCCAATTGGACCAGAAAAAGCATTAAAGTAGAAAATCTCCCAATGCCCTTGTCTTTGTGTATTCACGGCTGATCCACCACATTATATTGCAATAAGACCTTCCATAGAAATATATTTACTTGCTGAGAATTTTACGATGCAATTGTGGATATCTTGAATGAACCCAATAAGGGATGTTATTCCACTACAATCCTCTTGTAGCACTTACCGCATTTATTTCATTTATAATAGATTTCTCTTTTCTTCCGTAAAAAATTAAATTCACGCAGGTTCTTTTTACATTCTTCGACAACGGAATGCCTTTGTCTTATTATTTCTTTTCTAAGATTACTTACATCAATGACTTTGTCATGATCTGCCTTTGACATGAGAACAACATCTTAAAACTGCAACGGCAGCTGCTCTGTTAGACAAACCATAGCGACTAGATTCTTTTGCCAAACTAGGAAGGGTAGTTCACATTTGTGCTACAATCTTCAGATTTCTTAAACGCTCTTGAATCAGGAATACAGTAGTAATTTTTATCTGAGTAGATTTCTAGGATTAGGGTTACTTCAGGATTACCTTGACATTTAGAAGCAGAAGATTCTAAACTAACGGTGCCTTCCTCTTCTTTTTCAGTTCACTTCTCTTAAAGAGATTTTGTAAAGTTGTTCTTTCCTTTTGGTCCATATTGCCGATGCTCATCCTTGCCAGGAAACGTTAATGCGTGCGTGCGTGCGAGCGTGAGTGCGTACGTGCGTGCATGCGTGCGGGTTCGGGTGTGGGTGCGTGAGCGTGTGCGGGCGCGGTTCCGGTGCTGGTGCTGGTGCGGGTGCGGGTGCGGGTGCGGGTGCGCGTGCGGGTGCGGGTGCGGGTGCGGGTGCGGGTGCGGTTGCGGTTGCGGGTGCGTTTGCGGGTGCGCGTGCGGTTGCGGGTGCGAGTGCGGGTGCGGTTGCGGGTGCGGGTGGGGGTACGGGTGCGGGTGCGGGTGAGGGTGCGGGTGAGGGTGCGGGTGCGGGTGCGGTTGCGGGTGCGGGTGCAAGTGTGGGTGCGGGTGCGGGTGCGGGTGCGGGTGCGGGTGCGGGTGCGGGTGCGGGTGCGGTGGGTGCGGTGCGGGTGCGGGTGCGGGTGCGGGTGCGGGTGCGTGTGCGGTGTGCGTGTGCGGGTGCGTGTGCGTGTGCGTGTGCGTGTGCGTGTGCGTGTGCGTGTGCGTGTGCGTGTGCGTGTGCGTGTGCGTGGTGTGCGTGTGCGTTGCGTGTGCGTGTGCGTGTGGTGTGGTGTGCGTGTGCGTGTGCATGTGCGTGTGCGTGTGCGTGTACGTGTACGTGTGCGTGTGCGTGTGCACCTGCGTGTGAGTGTGCGTGTGCGTGTGCGTGTGCGGGTGCGGTGCGGTTGCGGGGTGCGGGGGGTCGGGTGCGGGTGAGGTGCGGGTGAGGAGGTGCGGTTGCGGGTGCGGGGTGAGGTGCGGGTGCGGTGTGCGGGGTGCGTGTGCGTGTGCGTGTGCGTGTGCGTGTGCGTGTGCGTGTGCGTGTGCGTGTGCGTGTGCGTGTGCGTGTGCGTGTGCGTGTGCGTGTGTGCGTGTGCGTGTGCGTGTGCGTGTGCGTGTGCGTGTGCGTGTGCGTGTGCGTGTGCGTGTGCGTGTGCACCTGCGTGTGAGTGTGCGTGTGCGTGGGCGTGTGCGGGTGCGGTGTGCGGGTGCGGGGGGGTGCGGGTAGTGGGTGCGGGTGAGGGTGCGGGTGAAGGTGCGGGTGCGGTTGCGAGTGCAAGTGTGGGTGCGGGTGCGGTGCGGTGCGGGTGCGAGGTGCGGGTGCGGGTGCGGGTGCGGGTGCGGGTGCGGGTGCGGGTGCGGGTGCGGGTGCGTGTGCGTGTGCACCTGCATGTGAGTGTGCGTGTACCTGTGCGTGTGCGTGTGCGTGTGCGTGTGCGTGTGCGTGTGCGTGTGCGTGTACGTGTGCGTGTGCGTGTGCGTGTGCGTGTGCGTGTGGGTGAGCGTGTGCGTGTGCGTGTGCGTGTCCGTGTGCGCGTGCGTGTGTGTGTGTGGGCGCGTGTGAGCTTGTGTGCGTGTGTGCGTGTGTGCGTGTGTTCGTGTGAGCGTATACGCCTGTGTACGTGCGTGTGCGGGATGTCTTTTGAACCATTAAATCTGTCGATATGAAATTTGGTTCATAATAGAGGATCAACAATGAGAAATTATCGTGTTTAAAAACCTATATCACTCAAATTCAGGTATTGTGGACTTTGAAGTTATTTATTTACATATATGAGAAAGCATTATGGCAGATAATTTAGCAGCGGTTTTTTATTTGTTATAAGTTGGGTTTACAAACGTGGGGCCCTGATGCAGTTATAATCAGTATTTGCATTATATTTGCATTTACCTTGTGAAAAATTTATTATTCTTTCACATTTAAATTTAGAAATTATAGAAATTCAAAGGATTTTTGATGAAAGTTTTAAAGCTTTTAGTAATAATGATTTACCTCCTACAGTTAATGATTGTTTAAGACTTAAATCGCGTTTAATACATTTAAAGAGGCGAATAATTGTTGTCCATTTAATGATGATACGAAATCAGGCCAAGAGAGGTTCATTTCAGATTTATGTTTAATTAAAGGTATTTTGTTAGAACGTACAGATGTAAACGAATGTACAGATGCTATATTTACAGTTCATGATACTTCTCCAGTTTCGTTTAGTCCAAAACAAGTTCCAGTGCATAAATGGGGAATTAATGAACTAATCCTCATGAAAGTTTTATGTTATTTTTAGAGAAAGTCGAATACTTATGTGAATCTCATGTTAGTCATTCAGATCTATTTGTGTCTGCACAAGATTTATTTTCCGGTACAGCTTTACAGTGGTTTAGAAATACAAAAGATACAGTTAACCCTCGGAGTACGGAGAATGTTTTACTTACTTGGATTCCGAAGATGGGTCAACCGTGACCCATATAGTCGATCTTGATTTAATCCGTTAAAATCTAACAAGAGAATTTTTAAAGCGATTTCTATTAAATATTAACTTTATTTTAACAAAATAAAAAAAAAACGTTAAATAATAAACTTAAATTACATTTTATTGCATTTTTTTTAATTAACAATTTTTTTAGGATGGTTCCCTTCGTCGCATTTATGACAATAGATACATTTAATTTTCACAGTATGAACTCCTTCCCCTTGTTTCGTTGCACGGCACCGAAGTTTCCTCGGTGTGTGTTTATAAACAAATTGTAAACGTTCCGTCCGAAAAGCGGGTTAGACGTGACACGATAAAATGCGTGTCACGTATAAGAAGAAATATAGTTTGTCTATTTACGAATCATATGAAAAATAATAGAAGGGAACAAATAAGGAGAACTTCGAAAAGCCAAATTTGTAAAAAAATATTTTAAAAATAATTGCGAAATAAGTGAATTTCGGGTCAGACTCTTCGTACTCCGAAGGTTAATACTTGGTCAGATCTAGCACAGTCACTTAAAAAAGATTTTTTGCTTTTCGATTATGAGCATGATCGTTTGTTAGAAATCTAGCAACGTACTCAAGGTATAGAAGAGAATGTCATAACGCTAAGTCTGAAACAGAAATTGTTTCACAAATTCAAAGAAATTTAAACCCATATTTTGCATCTCATATTGGTATAAAAAAATTCTCGTCCATTAATGAATTAAATTAAGTATGTAGAGCAGTTCAAGAGTCAAAATTACGTACAGCAGGGTATAAGTCACCTCCTAGAAAATGTGTTGGTCCTGATTTAGCTTGTTTATCTTTGAGTCAACCGTCTACCTCTAATACAGTTAGTGAAGTTCAAGTTATTTCGTGCAGTATATGTTGCTTGTAAGGTTATTGAGAAACTATATCCTCTCGTTCATAAACTCCAAGATTTGAAGGGAAATAATGTTGGTTACTTCCATGTCAAAGATTTGAAATCCAATTTTTCGAATTTTGAATAAGTTTGTATATAGGCAAATATGGTTTATTATAGTTAGGTAGGGTTAGTATACATTTTTAGTTACAGTTAATTGTTCATTTTAGTTTAGTTTAGTTTCAATTGTCTCGTCGTGTTTAGTATTCATTTTGGTTAAAATTGTTACAGTTTGATTGTGAGTATGTCTGTGGCAGCAAATGTAGTAAGGTTGTCGTATGTATGGGTGATGATGGTAACAAAATCTGGATCGTAATTCTTCGAATAACTTGTGGCTTAGTTTAGGATTTCTCCGGGTCTTTTTTTATTGTTTTTTTGGGACTAAATGGCATGTGTAACGTACCAATTCTTGGCCATTGTTGCCTTAATTTGTTTTCAATTTTTGTCTCTCGTTACATTAATTATGTTTCGGAATTTGCATTATTATTGATAAATATATTTACATTAAAGTAATTAATAAACGCCAATACGGATTTCAAGCAGGCAAAAGTACAGAACAACTTTTAACTCGTGTAACAAACTATATAAATAACCAAATGAATCACAATAATTACACAATTGCAATATTTATCGATTTATCAAAAGCTTTTGATACAGTGAACCACGGCATATTAATCAAAAGTATGCAAAAAATAGGAATCCAAGGCAAAGAATTGGAGTGGTTTATAAGCTATTTGAAGGACAGGAAATATGTAGTAAAACTGGACAGTGAAATTAGTGACGAAAAAAGAGTTAAGCACGGAGTACCTCAAGGGAGTAACCTGGGTCCTATTCTGTTTTTAATATACATGAATGACATATTCGAAAACGTAAAATTATCGGAATTGTATATGTATGCAGATGATGCTGTTTTAATGTATTCATGTCGGGATATAAACCTGTCGAAAAGTAACCCAAGAAGAGTTAGATAACGTTTGCAAATGGTTGCACAGTCAAAAACTACATACTAACCCGGAAAAAACTAAAACAATAGTATTCAGAACGTCGCACATGAAGATAACAGAAGAAGTAAATATTGTTATGCATAACTGCGAATGTTTAATAAGGAGGAGCGTAAATGTGATTGTGTTACGATTGAGAACGTTACTGAAATTAATTACCTGGGACTTATTATTGATTCATGACTTATTTACAACAAACATATAGAAAACATCCATAAAAGAATCAAAAGAGTAACAGGTTGTTTCTACTTATTAAATAGACTGGCAAATTCGAAAACAATGGAAATTGTATACAAGGCTTTGGTTGAATCCATTATAAGATATGCGGTAAATGTGTGGGGTTGTGCTGATCCTACTCACTTGAAGAAGCTTGAAGTTCTACAGTTAAAAATACTAAGACTAATCCAAGGTAATAGCAAACTAAGTAAACAAACATTACTAGAAAAGACCAAAACGCTAACACCAAACGGATTCTATAAATACCTGACTATACTAACCTACTATGACAACAATGAATACAAAATCACACTAGACCACAATTACTCAACGAGAAGAATTACTTATGCAGTGCCTTTTTATTTTAACAAACATGGAAAGCGTACGATGGAATGTGCAGTACTGCTATTATATAATTCATTACCTACAGAAATACTGGAATTAGAACGTATCAGCGTGTTTAAAACAAAATTACGTAAATGGTTAACAGATAATGGGTAATGAAAGAATACTGGCATATAAATGAAAACTGAAAACAATGAATAAACAATGGGAATACGAAATACGAAAAAGAATATTGGAGTCAATATGAAAAAAAAAAACGAAAACCATGGACAAAAAAAAAATTGAAGTATGGTGTATGAAGGTACAGACAACGACATATGGAATAAGAAAATGGTAGTAACTGGTATGGAACAAAAAATTAATAAGACGTATATGAAGTACGAAAGCAAGGAAAAATGGAAAACGAAAAATGAAATATGGCTATGTAATGCGAATGTGCGAAAGAAAAGTATGGATAGTGAGTATATGGAATATAAAGGTAGAGACAATAAATGTATGGAATATGTAAATGGCAACACATGGTATAGAACAAAAAAAAAAATATTCGAATCTATATAAAAAACGGAAAAACCTAACAAAAATGGGCAAACGAAAAAAAAAATCGAATTCTAACATAGAGAAGAAGTTGAAAGTATGGAACATGAAAATCCAGACAACGAAAATATGGAATGTGAAAATGGAAGCAATTAGTATGGGGAAAAAACAAAAACTAAAAAGGAAAACGAAAAATGAAAAACGAAATAGGGTTATGGAATTCGAAGGAAAATGATGGAAGTATAGAAAATGAATGTATGGATTATTAAGTATGGTAGTAATTGGCATGGAAAAAAAAATGGAATACCATAATATGATTGCATTTCAGATTTGGTAAAGCGACAGACTAATAATAAAATAAAATGTATTATATGTTCTGTGTAAAATACGTTTGTGAATAAGAAACAAATTATTGTTATTTTGGGTACCGGCCGAAAAGTTTTCCTAACTTGGCTGGACCCCCAGTATGTGTATTTTGATAAATAAACAGATTCCAACATTATATTAGTATCTTTCAGCATTTCTTTTTTCTTTCAATAATTGAATTTTAGTATATGTCAATATTTTCTCTTTAGTCATAATTACGAACCTCGTTGTGTATATTTAGTAATATTATTTTAGTTGTTTCTTCAGCCATACCGTTCGTTGCGTTATCTTTTTATTTTTTTTTGTTAGTATGCTCATGCTTATGGTTAGTATTTACTTATTTATGGCTTATATATATATATATATATATATATATATATATATATATATATATATATATTATATCTATGTGTGTGTGTGTGTGTGTCTGTCTGCGTCTGCGTCTGCGTCTGCGTCTGCGTCTGCGTCTGCGTCTGCGTCTGCGTCTGCGTCTGCGTCTGCGTCTGCGTCTGCGTCTGCGTCTGCGTCTGCGTCTGCGTCTGCGTCTGCGTCTGCGTCTGCGTCTGCGTCTGCGTCTGCGTCTGCGTCTGCGTCTGCGTCTGCGTCTGCGTCTGCGTGTGCGTCTGCGTGTGCGTTGCTGTCGCGCTGCGCGTGCGTCTGCGTGCTGCGTCTGCGTGCTGCGTGCGTGTGCGTGTGCGTGCTGCGTGTGCGTGTGCGTTGCGTGGTGCGTGTGCGTGTGCGTGTGCGTGTGCGTGTGGTGTGGTGTGTGTGTGGTGTGTGGTGTGTGCGTGTGTGTGCGTGTGTGCGTGTGTGCGTGTGTGCGTGTGTGCGTGTGTGTGTGTGTCGTGTGTGCGTGTGTGCGTGTGTGTGTGTGGTGTGTGCGTGTGGCGTGTGTGCTGTGTGTGTGCTGTGTGCTGTGTGTGCGTGTGTGCGTGTGTGCGTGTGCGTGTGTGCGTGTGTGCGTGTGTGCGTGTGTGCGTGTGTGCGTGGTGCGTGTGTGCGTGGTGGTGCGTGTGTGCGTGTGTGCGTGCGTGCGTGCGTGCGGCGTGCGCGTGCGCGCGTCGTGCGTGCGTAGTGGTGAGTGAGTGAGTGCTCGTGCGTGCGTGCATGCGTGCATGCGTGCGTGCGTGTGCGTGGTGATTGTGCGTGCGTGCGTGTTTGCTTTGCGTGCGTGCGTGCGTGCGTGCGTGCGTGCGTGCGTGTGTGTGTGTGTGTGTAACTTAGTCGTAGACTGTTCAGGAGTCTTTCTCCTCTTCAGCCCTGGTCAATCGATGCTTGTTGGTGTTGCGATGTTGGTAATTTTTGGCGTAAAAAAAGAAAAAAAAATATTTAGATTTATTTGAATATTTGTGATAATTTGTTTAAGTGTGCGTTTTGTTTGTGTAGAGTGCTTAGTGTGGTTAATCCAATTATTTTGCCGGTATCATGCTAGGTCGTCAACGAATAGACGGGGGGATGCGGAGGGCATATGGAACATTATCTAGGGAGTCTGCCATCTCCTCGGGAAGGTCGTCAAGGAGTTGAGTTATGATCGCGGGGATGTTTGAATTTTCGTCTCGTTTTTTCCGTGGGAAAACGGTAGTTATAAGGAGTGGTAAGGATCTTTCGGGTAGGGATTGTGTCGCAAAGATTCTTTTGTGTGCAATTTTTCTGTAGTGTTTGCTTTCTGTGATACGTTTGCGTGTTTTACTGTAATGTCGCTAGGGTACCTGATGGGTAACACGTGTATGCGTCTGATTTCACAGGATGTGATAGAGGAAATGTGATTGGGGTTTATATTGATGTATATGGGTGCTCGGAAATCCATAAATGGGCAGATGTATGTTTTGTAGGTGTGTTGTAGTGTTTTAGGGTGGCAACATCTCATTGTCCCTGGAGGGCGCCCAGTAGGTTTTCTCGGTTTCTAATCCTATTAAATGTTCTTTGTACATGAGGAGCCAATTAAGGGTTCTAGTTAAAAGGATTCCTAGGTAGTTGACTTCGCGTTGGAGTGGCAGTCCTTCTTGGTGTAGGGTGAGGGAAACATTTATGCCGGCAAGTTTTGGGAATTTATCTTCAGTAGTTAGGATCTCGGAAGAGGATTGTTTGGGTTTTGGTGGGATTGACGGAGACACCGGTTCGTCCAGTTGGAAAAGTTCCGGAGGGTTTTGGTATGATGGGGCAGGTCGTTTCGCTGTTCATCCAGAAGGCGATGTCATACGCAAGCTGCGTAATAATTACTCCGGGTTGTGTAACTTCGGGAATATCGGATGCGAAGACAGTTTAAAGGATCGGAGCTATGGCAGAACCTTGCGGTACGCCTGCTGTAGGTAGAAAGGGATCGGAGAAGATTTTCCACACTCTGACACGAACTGACTGATTGGCAGGTATGAGAGCAGGAGTTTGGAGAAGGGGTCGGGTATGTTGAGGTTTCGGATCTTCTGTAGGAGGCAAGCGTGTCAGTCCCTGTCAAATGCTTGCTTCATGTCCAGAAATACAGCCAGATTGCATTGCTTGTGATTTAATGCTCTGATGGTTTCCGTAAGCAGCTTCAACGAGATATCGTGACACGTTCGGTTGGCACGGACGCCGAAATGGCTATTGGGAAGCAGGTCGTTGGATTCTAGGTGGTCCCTGAGTCCCCTGGCTATAATCTGCTCAAAGCATTTTCCGAGGCAGCTCAGGAGGGAGAGGAGTGGGGCTTGGGTATCATGACAGTGGAGGCATTTATTGTAAATGTCAGCGAGTAATTGGAGGGCTGGGTCGGGTAGGTGCCGGAAGATTTTACGATTCAGGCCGTCATGACCTGGGTCTAAATTTTTTTCCCTTTTTTGAAATGAGTTGACCTGGTCGAGCGTGATGGGGGCATAGAAAGGATGATCGTTATCGAGGTGGATTACGGGAAGGTTAAGGGTACGGAATTCTTCAAGGCGAATCTCAAGGAGTGCCTTAAATTGGTTATGGAATTGGGGATCTTCTGGGAATCGGAAAATGGAATGGAGGTGGAGACCAAATAAATCGAACTTTCCTTGGTCGGAAGAGGTTAGGTTGCCCTGAAGGTCGGTTAGGTGAGATTTAGGGTTAAATTTTCTTCTGGTCAGGCTACCTAACTGTTGCCAGAAAAGTTTTCCATTTTTTATAATGTAATTGGGAGGTGGCTTTGGTCTAGCAGTATTCGGCGCGTTTGTTTGCTTCTTGCCTGATTAAGGCGTAAAAGGCGATTGTATTCGGTCTTGAGAGCCGGATCCCTAGATCGCAAGAATTGACGATAGATTCGTCCTTTCTCTTTGATTCAGTTCACGATGTGCCGTGGGGCGGTTTGCGGAAAATGTCGATGTTTTTAAGTGGGACAGAGATATCGACCGCTTTCGTAATTACGGAAGTTAGATCTCTAATGGCTCTCTCGAGATATTGGGTCGTTAGAAGATTGGGCGTTGGAAGGTTGTTGGAGATGTGTTCCGAGAACACATTCCAGTCTGCTCTCAAAAAATCTTTTATGACTGTGTATTGAGGAGGTGTTGGACAAAATAAAGTTTTGACCAGTAGTCATATGTGATCTTGTGATCGTGGTGCCTGGTAAGCACTCACGATCGAAATAATGTGCTATTGAGGCACCTAAGTGTTCGAAATATGTTGGCTGTACGTTAGCGATTCATAAGAGCGCCAACTGCAACGCAATGCAAGGCAACGCCAATGATAGCCTGTTACCGTTACCATTAGTTGCTGTGTCACCGAATGGACGTGGAGAGCATTGAAAAAACCTAGGATGACAGCATTAGGGAGGTCATCGGATAGGGTGTTGTAGGCGGGCGGGTTGTAATATGAAATGAATGCTATTGGGATCGGGAAGTGCACCGTCACAGCAACGAATTCGAGATGCTGCAGGTGCGCAGGAAGTTGAAAATGAATGGATGGGAAACAATTTTTAATTAAGAGGGCGGTTCCGTGTTGGCTGTTGTTTAGGAAGGTGTGATATGTGTTGAAGTTAAGTGTGCATCGTTTGTGAGCTGTGAATATGTAACTTGGGGTAAGTAGTCAGAAGCAGCAGTTGCAGTTTGAAGTTATCGAGAAGCTGAAGATGTCAATTCTAGTTTTCCAGAGTGAAAATTTGGCAGAATTGGCTATGTAGAAGCTAAGGGTGTCACTTTGACAGTTTAAAAGTTGAAAACAATGGTTCTGGTTCTAACGAATGGCTTGCTGTGACGTTGGTTATCACTGGACCGATAAATTATAAATCAGTAGACACTTTTATTCAAGGTGTGAATTCCTGTGCAGCCAAACTCATTAATTGCAATATCCATTCGAGAAACTCCATTAAAGGCAGAAGCAAAAAACCCTGCAATTTCCTATTCACTGATCCTTACGGCAGGGTTTCATTCATTCACAAGTCACATACATCATTGTAAGCAGATTAAAAAGTTTTCATGCCGGTCAAGTGGTTGTAGCTTGAGGGTCGTATGAGGTGGAGTGCTCAGTATATGGATGTGATTTTCCTAGGTAAAATCAACGACACCTAAGTCTTTATTACTGACAGGATTTGAATATTTTACGAACTGACGTATCCATTTTAAAAATAATTCGGCATTCATCCAGCTATGGTGGTACCAATTAACCTCCAGCGATCATCGCAAGAAGCACAGTAACGTTTTTTCCACATTCTGCAGAAGTAAGTTTTCCAACTTGCCTTTGGTTTTTAGTAGCTAAAACTGTAGAAAGTTTCTGAACAACGCCAGTCTCATCACAGTTTCATATTTTATAGGGAATGAAATTAAACATTCCCATAAAAAGAATAATACGTAGTCGTTTTTCACTGCATACTTTTTCTTTTTATTGAATTGGTGAAGTAATTTTAACTTCTCGGCCAGTTGAAAAGCGAGACGTAGAAATTTTTGTCTTCTAAAGACCTTAGCCTAGTTGCTATGTCTTTAACATGTTCTGCCAACACTTTTTCGTGTTCAAGCGAAAAGGTATTGGAAAACGACCCACAGTTGGCGCAATGGACATCTCTTTATTATGTGTAATATACCTGACATCTTTGTGTACCTGTAAGCAAGTTAAATTACTAACAAATAAACCTAAATAATGGTTGGTACTGAAAGACAAGTTTATGGTCGGTACTGGAGGAGGCGATATAAAGTATATATGTTCGACTACAGCCAAGAACGCATGTACGAAAGTTGATTTAAAACATATGTGGTAATAGCCATATAAATAACCAATGCATACCAGGTTTGACTTGTCTTGATATCGTCCCCATAACTCCAATAATTACGCGCAGAACTTTGACTTTGTAACATACGTCCGCTACGCGCAACACAAATATCTGCACAGCCGTCGCGTGGGAAGTATATTTGCAAAAGCGTCTCACAGGAATGGCAGTAAAACTCTCAGCGCCATCTATTACAGGTTTTCAGAAATTCAAACTGGCCGGTATTGGGGGACTCTCCCACAATGAATGCCTATTTCATATTATATATCGATAATATTATGATCATGATCGTAGTAAGCCTTTCGTTTTTCGTACGCCCTAGGCATAGTGCCTACTGCGCCTAATGAATATTTCGGCCCTGCTAGTACTTAGTAAATTTCTCGAATTATTTGTATCTTAAAATTTACCATTGGAAAATATCGTAAAATATTTTTGGTTGTTCTTTGAGGTGAAATAGGCACATTTATTTTTACCGATTCCAGTAACAAGGTGCATTTAATTAATTAAAATAACAGTAATGTAAAAGCGATACGAAGCGACTTCAAATAGAGTCCGATAGTAACTAAGTGTGGGCGTCGTGAAACATCTTCAGGTAAAAATGATGACTTTGCCATGTATTTTTTGAGGGCCGTGTAAAATTATTCCGTTAGTTTTAGTTAGGTTAGTTTGTGCACAAAGGCTAGATAATATACAAATCTTATTTTAAAATTGTGTATACCTAAGGTGTCAATAGAACAATTTTTTTCAAAAAAATCGATTTTTTGATAAAAATTGTATAATGTAGCTACAGTTGTCTCCTTTAATTTGCTTTTTGAATTGCAAAAGTCGGTAACCTAGAAACGTGTTTATTAATTTTTATGTCGAGCGATGTCAGAGGAAAATGCGTGCAATTTTGGTTCTTTTGAAGCATAGCCACTTACTTGTGCTCAGTTTACTATTATAAATTGTAATATACAAGGTGTCCCAGGAGTTCGTACTAAAAACTTGGTAGATGATATATTTAATCATTTTAAGACAAAATTTTCATATAAACGTAAGACCAATAATGCCTCGTTTCCGAGATACAAGGCGTCAAAGTTACAAAAAAAAGCTGGTTTTTCAAATATCTCCCAAACGAAAAAAGGTATTTTTCTTGTTCTTGGTATAATAAATAGGGATATAAAATATATTGATTTTAGCTTATGAACACATTTTTATTATGTACAGTGGCGTAGAATGCAAGGGGCAGTACAATCTTTTAATCCCTAATTTCTACACCAATGGAGTAAACTGAATTTTTTTATTAAAATACGAAACCTTGATGTTTTTCCGATAAAAAAGGTATATCATGTCTAATTCTATAACTTTAACAGTTTCTAAGATATTTAGGTGTTTATTACCAACTGTTTAGGCAGGTTATTATTTCTGTAGCATTTGGGAAACATAGAAACGTGAAAATCAGAACTTTGGGAAGAATACAGGTAACTTCAGGACATGATAGATCTAATCATTTTAACACAAAGCTTTCATATAAAATTAGATCCAATAGTGGTTCGTTTTCGATATAAAGGATGTCAAATTTAATAACCTGCCTAAGCAGTTCGCAATAAGTACCTACAAATGCAAATATCTTAGAAACTGTTAAAGTTATGGATGTAGATAAAGTGTACGTTTTTTATCTGAAAAACATCAAGGTTTCGTATTTTAATAAAGAAATTCAATTTGCTCTATTGGCATAGAAATTAGGGATTAAAAGGTTGTACTGTCCCTTGTGTTCTACACCACTGTATATAATAAAAACGTATTAATAAACTAAACTCGACATGCTTTATATCCCTATTTGTTATACCAAGAAAAATACCTCTTCTCGTTTTGGAGTTATTTCAATTTTTGCAACTTTGATACCCTGTATCTCGGAAACGAAGCATTATTGGACTTACGTTTATATTTTTTTGGTTCGAACCCTGGAACACGTTGTATACAATTTCTTTGCAACATGTTCTCTACTATTTCGTTCTCTATTCAAGTTTGTAATGTTGGCTAACCTGGAAATCCACAGATGTTGGTATGTTGAAATGTAAATGAACAAATAAAATGATTAAAGCTTGTTTGGGGTTATATTAGTGTCATTGTATTCAATTCAAGTTATTATATTATATTTGTGTTTTATTATAATCTAGTGTATTTAAAAATGACTAAACCTAAGGGGACTTTTAAAAAAACGTAAGAATGAAGGTAGAGAAATACAACAGTTGTTGTTAGTCCTTTAAAACAATTGCCATCACAGACACAATCTAGTTCTAGGCCTAGCAGTTTTTCTAAAAGAAAACTTTCTAATTTGGAATCAACATACAAGCCTTTTCTGACAGAACATGACTTTTGTAATGATATAGTTGATTTGACTAAGTTCACAAGTTTAATGTTTAGTTTTGCTAGTTGTAAACGTTGTGACCAAGAATCACAATTTTCCATCGACAAACGCGTAGGCCTAGCAACTGATTGTTCGTTTACTTGCTCTGGATGCAAACTTCAATTTATAAACTCTGGTGTTTATGTAAGTAATGATACCCCTGTAAATAAACAATCACCAACCTTTGAAGTGAATGTTAGGTTAGTGTATTGGAATACTGCGGCCCCGGTCCTATTTGCGATTTTGAATTTTCCCCGGCCTCCAACACTTTTTCAAATATGTGTGGATATTTTATGTCCAGCTGTAAAATATGTAAGTGAAGAAACAATGAAGGAAGCTATTTCTGAAGCGGTGGAAAAAAATTATGGTTCCACAGATTTAGCAATAGGCGTATGGCTCTTGGCAGCGCCGAGGCTATGTTTCTCTAAATAGCCTTGTGTCGATAACTAGTAGTGATACAGGGAAAGTTTCAGATATAGAAATTGGAATTGGCTGATGCCAATGTCGTGTTGTCCGATCACTTGACTACGGAGTACGGTATAAAACTTATCCTGATGATGGCGACTCTAAAGCCTTCACAACTGTTGCTAATAAGAAACTTTATGGCCCTGATTTTTTCATTGAAAAAATAGAATGTGTGGGCCATGTCCAAAAAAGGATGGGCTCAAGACTTATGAGGCTAAAAAGCAAGTAAAGAAAAGTGAAACTGAATGACGGGAAAGGCATTGGAGGAAAAAATAGACTGACTGATGACAAGGTTCTTTCCGTTAACAAGTATTACGGGCTAGCAATTAGGAGGAATCCTGGAAATCTTCAACAAATGAAAGAAACTGTATGGGGAGGATATTTCCACTTGTGCGCACAACACGGTCTTTGCCCCAAGGACTCTGAAACTTAGTGTAGGTATAATAAGGCCATGTCACAAAATCAAACATATGATCACACTAAGTATACCCACCTCCCTCAAGTCATTATGGAACACATAAAACCAATCTTTAGGGACCTAGCAGGTCCTGATCTTCTCAGTAAATGTTTACATGTGAAAATCCAATATGTTACTGAATCGCTGAATAACGTTATTAGAATCAGCTGCCTAAAACTGTCTTCGTTGGTCTGAAACCCATGGCATTAGGGGTTCATGACGCAGTTTTCTGTTTCAACAGGGGTAACTTTAGAAGATGTGAAGTATTGAAAAAGCTTGGGTTTCACGTGGGCAAGAACTGTGCTGAAGTGTTTATGAAAATGAAGCTAGAAAAAGAACTCCTTGAAAGGGAAGACCCAGACAACCCTTCATATGCCCCAGGATATTATTAGGTATGTGGTATTATCATTTGATTGTTACATTGTTTTTTAATTGCGTTTTCCCGAAATTACATATTTGACCCGTTTTCTCAGGAACCACTGCAGATATCTTTCTGTGAATAACATTAAATACACATTTAAACATATTTTTTTTTTTTTTTGTAACATATTATATAAAAATCTATAAAATTATTTTTAAGTGGTACAAAGCCAAACCCTCCTGTCAATATTACTAGAGGTTCTCAATATCTAGTAAACATTTCAGCGTAATACCTTTAATATAATAGTTTCTGAGAAAATGGGTCATGAATTAGGTAAATTTAACATGGGCGAGATACGGACTTACGGACTCCCCTAAAGCATTAAATACTTACTGATTACTTTCTAATTAAGAAACGTGAAAAACCTAGATTATATCCCCTTATAACGTTAAATTCAGAAAATTGCATAAATGTTAAAAATACGTACACGAAAGTGCATTCATCGTTTTGCTTCACGCTATCATTAAAACTAATTAATTCCAAGAGCTTTGCAGCATTTAATTCAATGTAATAAGCAGTACACAAATGATACATTTTTAACTTAACTTACCTACATGATTTATTATTTACCTCAGAAAATAAGATAGGTACATGGGCTTTCATCCATTCACGTCAATGAAATATGAATTCCTGTCATTGATTCACACATATCATCAATAAAACTAAAACTACAAGCTATTTATTTACATTTCCGGCGGTTGCCGGCCGCTAAATATGTGTGAAAATGATTTCTCTCTTCCAAATATATTACTTTAAATTATGTTCGTTACATTTAACTTAAGTAGGTCATTCACTGACTCAAAATATTGTGCGGGCATGTAAACAACAACAAAAAGGGAAAAGTCATATACGCATACTCCATTTTATTATCAAAAATATAATAAAGTTATAGATTGCTCAAAATAGTTGTAAATGTTTTTGTTGTTAACAACTGGGTTTGAAATATAGATAATTGATAACCTAAACTATAATTAATTTGAAAAGTATTCAAACGTCCTAGAATAGGCAATTAAGTACGTAGTTCGACAATATGGTGCTATGATTGATTCTATAAAGAGGACCAAAGGGGTTGTGTTTGCTAATATATCAATGATGGGACCGTAATTTGTATATTAGCGGCTGTGACCGCGCGATTGTCGTACCAACTGTCGCCAGCCACAAAATTACGCGCAAAGCTGGACAGTGACTGTTATTCAACCCAACTTTAAACGTGTGAATATCTAAAACATATTTAAATGAACGAGCAATAAAATTAGTCTCTTTAATCAAATCCCAAATCAGAAATTTTAATTACGTGGATACGTAATATGTTTAGGTACTACAAGATTTGTATACCACTTTTTTATTACACTGAGTAATTATTATTAATGTATGATCAAGTTAAAAGAGATTCCCAGCGCAACTAGGATTTTCTTATTTTGTAGTTCTATTAATTAAAATAATCTTTATATTTATTAATGAACATCTAACAACTCTAAACCATTTACATTTAGATTACTTCATATTTTCTTTGTTTTGTACTCTTCTTTAAAATATAAAAATTAGGAAAAATGTTTATCTACGTTCCGGAATTAATGTTGGCATTATAATTAGCTTTAATTTTAATATGTATGAAATTGTTGTGCATAAGTAATGCTTTTCCTTTATTAAATTATACCTCAGTATAATTAGCTGGTCTCCTTATTATGGTGTAAGCAATAATTTTGTGAACCGAAACATTACTCAAAGAATTATATGCCAAGAATGACGTTGTTCTTTTCATAATACACGGTGGCATTATACATTTATTAACTACTAAATGAAAGCGTTTGAGAAAGAAATTATGTTGACTTCTCAGATCATACATGATCTATGGTTGACACTTCAGTACTTATGCAGCATGTTTACCACATTAAAAATTAGCAGTGAAACTGTGCCGGTTAAGGTGTAAGATTATTGAGTATATTTTTTGGTGGTGCTAGTCTCCATAAAATACATTACTCATCAAAGTTAGTTTGTATAACCAAATACATTTCAACAGCTAATAATTTGTTATATTATAATCATAAGATTCATAAGACTTTGCATTCACTACAAATGACAATTGACTGGTAACGCCTTAATAACATGATTCATGCGTATGTGACTACAGACACGTCTAGTCCGGTTGTTATGGAAACCCACCTTGCATTTTTTGATGCAAGCATGCCGCTTTGTTTATAATTTGCTTGTACCATTGACTACTAAATAAGCCTTGTAGCCACTCGGAAAGGTCGTGCAGGAGCCGTGTACAACGGGTTGCCTACCCTCAAAGTTTTTCGGTCATAAATCGGTATCGGTTTGACTTAGAGAGACTTTTTTTTGCAAACTGCGTGTTTTGACTAGCTTTATCTATCTAAATGATCAAAATAGAATATATACGATTAAGCAACACGTAAATTTTAAAACTTCGTAATTTTGGGGGTAGAAATTTAGTTTAACGGAACAATACTACGAGATGAAACGAAATATTGAAAGGTATGTGAATGTTTTTTCGCTTAGTAGGAAAGTAGGTACATAAATGATAAAAATGTAACGCTTTGTGTAAAAAGTTTATGCTTTATAACAAATGCCGTCACGTTGGCAAAGATTTGTGCACTTCAGTTGTCTTTTTTGACAGTTACAACGTTTGCCACAACCTTGTTGACACTTGCAGCAAACCAGCTCTAAACAAGCCTTACTTGCGACCGGTAAAGTTGTCCACACAGGCTTTCATTTGTTCTCAAACTTCTGCCAATCCCAGTTTGACGGATTTGGAAGGTCTTGGTGTAGAGGGAGGGTTTGTCCCCATACGTACCCTCCCTGATAAATCGCACCAGTGTGTGCTGCATCAGAGCGTCGAAAGTAGGTGGAATATTTTCCAATTAGCGCTCTTTTTCGTAAATAAGTGCCGACGACACAAGTTTACGGTAGTCTCTGGGTATGATCTAGAAAAAGAAAAAAAGTATTTCAAATTGGTTTACAATAGAGACAAATGTACTTTTGAAGATACACTTCGTTTACTGACCTATCATACATTGCCACCACAAACTTTTCCAAGAACGGCATTGCGGCCTCTACATTTCCCTGGGATGCTTCACTGAAGCCAATGGTAGCATCTGGATATGATTTCCATGTCTCAAATGCGGTCTTCTTCCCCTTTCCACCAAACGAAGAAACTGTGTCGCAGCCTGTAAAGGCGTGAAACATAGAAAGAGCCATTAGACATATCGGGACCTGAAATAAAAGAAAAATTGCTATTTTCACTTGCGGCACATTTCTAAGGAGTAAATAAAGGCATGGCAACAAAAATTTACCAAGAGTTTGCGCAATCTCGTGAGCTGCTATGTACTTATGGTGGATGCCTACACAAAGGTGTATCCACAGCTCCTTAATCCCATCCTCTGAATGCAACTGACAGCAATAGCCAGCACATCAATATCAACAGTGCGCACCATAATTTTGCAGTATCCATGTCTCACGGAGTCTGCGACATGCAGGAACATACTATCTCGTCTGATAGGTCCCTTGTAGAAGTGGTGGATACCAGTGAACCCACGGTAGAAAACACTTCTTTGCCATCTTCCTGAAGGTTTATTATTTTTGAATCCAACAACGTGAACAACTCTTCCTTGTTGGAGTCATTCCTCAAAAAACTCGTCCAGCTTTGGGGAATTTTCGTTGTTGGAGCTACACGTGCACGGGCGCCTTCTCTTCTTTCCCGGGTGTCTAGGGACCTTAGGTCACAACGTTCCGAAACTTTACCTAATATCGAACTATCTTTGAGAACTTTGGCTTTCTCTATAATGAATTTATCATAATGTTCAGTCTGCACTTTTCTTAGAGGGTCGCTTCTTGTTTCTCTCAAACCGCAAAGTAGGCATTTTTGAGGTTTATACTCTGTATCACAAACTCGTCTAGTTTTGATGGGTGACGGTGCTGTCTGCTGATCTGTCGAGTTTTCTCTTCTATATTTTGCTTCGGCTCGACTAAGTTTAGTAGAATTACATTTCAAATAGCAAGATTTGTGCCATGAAGCTTTGTTTTTTGACAAAGCGTTTCTCAAACCCGCACCATCATCCCAAGCGGAGATATCAAGAGAGACGGGAAGGGCGCCGATTGCGTAAAATTTCACCAAATTTGTTGAGAGCATTTCATAGCCATCGCCGGCTCCTCTTGGATCAAGGGACGGTTCCACCAACTTTTCATCTGTCTTTGTTTGACAAAGAAAGCAAACAGTCCAGTCAATGTGGATAGGTTCTTTGGTTGTAGGTGAGGAAACATTTACCACCCCAAACATGTTGGAATTTCCACACAACAGTATAAAGAGCACCTGAGAAATGAAATCAGAAAAGCTCATGCTAAAAAAACAAAAAAAAAATTATTTTAGGTAAATAAGAAAAAGCAACAATACAACCCCAGTGTTACCGGTAATGCAAAAGTTGGAAATAAACAATATTCGTCCCTCCCATCTACACTATTATATCACACCCCGCCAACCAGAATTTAAGTACTTTTCCCCAAACACTGGTCATAACTTTACTGAATTATTTATGTGGATCTATTTTTAACAAAAGATACAAACTCCCCAGAATTATGTAATTGTAAACAGAAATCGTTAGAAAGACGTTTAGATGTAATCTAGCATTTTTGCCACAAACGCAATGATTATTTATATTAAAGTTATCAAATTCCGGTTCTAAAGTTGATATTTATATGGGAAAACCCGCGGGTGTATGTCTAATGATATACTAATAATATTGTGTGTAAAATACTTCTCTTTCCGAAACTCCAATGTAATGTACGTGATCAATGTCATAACCATACCACGAAAACCAAAACGAAACATACAATAAAACAGCGTAAAAACCATAGCAGCTTACCTGAATGCAATTCACTTCAATACGCTGTTTCCGCTGAATTATTCCACTGAACACAGTTGACTAAAATGAACACAGTTTCACAAACAAATAAAATAGTTCTTGAAAACTCAGAACACATCCAACAGCTATCGCCTTGCGCGCCAAGCTGAACGTTAGTGACAAACAACGGACCAAACAAAACACTACCCAACAATACAGGCAAAACAGAACTACCAACATAAATTTCTAATATATCAAAACAACTATTATTAAAGTTTTCTTGTAACAAATTGTTTTATACGTATTAAAACTATGTAGTGTCGTATATAAAACATTATACATTACCATTATATGTGTTTCGCGGTTTATAATAACGAAATACAGTTGTGTCACTTACAGTATAGGTTGCCACTACAGGCGGCTCCTCGGCTGGAGATTCCGCGCGCATTTTGCGTAATGTTTGAATATATAGCTGTAGTTTTGAGATTTCGTATACGGAAGTTCGAAATCCATGTGACGTATACGTCACATAGTTATCGTAAAGCACGCAATCGAATCGTTTTTAGTTACCTCTTACGTTTCTTTTAACATACCTTTCAATACTTTATTTCATCTCGCTGTATTGTTCCGTTAAACTAAATTTCTACCCCTCAAATTACGAAATTTTATAGTTTTCTTGTTGTGAAGTCGTATATATTCTATTTTCATAATTTAGAAAGATAAAGCTAGTCAAAACACGCAGTTTGCAAAAAAAAGTCACTCTAAGTCAAACCGATACCGATTTATGACCGAAAAACTTTGAGGGTAGGCAACCCGTTGTACACTGGACCTTTCAATGCACGTTATTTCATCATGCTTATGTATCACTTAACACTAAATCTGGACTAGTCTGAGCATAGCTCTGTCTGAGTAAACTTTTTCAAAATAAAAATAAAAAACAAGTACCTACGATTTCAATAAAGTACTCGTGAAGTCAAACCTTCCATTTATACGAAAAACTTTGAGTAACTTTTAACACACACTGTTAGATATGTCATGCAAACAGCGTCTCTTAAATGAATAATGTTTCTACGAGAAACTTTTTCAACAATTGTAAAAATCAAAAACAATAATCTATCGTCAATACAACGATATTAAAATTTCATGTACATACAAGTTTAAATAAACAAATAGAATGCTAACTTTTAAAACATGTTTTCTATGAAACCACAACCTTCCAATAACTATCAAAAAGTGATTAATTTATAGACAACTTTATAACATATAATAAATATCTCGAAACAACGACTTCATTTCAAAATGAAACAAAAGGTAATGAAAAATTTTAATAACATGTTTTTAGGATAATTATGCAACCTCCTTAATAATAAGTTTACTACGAAAATAGGCAACATTGTAAAAACAAAAAAAAATAATCTATCTCAAACACGATTTTAAAATTTCATGTCAGACAGAGGTTATAGAACATTTAGATGCTAACCTAAAACATCTGGAATGGAACACCACACGACCTTCCAATCTACAACATGGGAATTAAAAGAAATGAAATAATTTTAATAACAACATTGTAAAGAAATAAATCAAAATTTAAAATTCATGACAAACAAGTATGCTTTTAACTTAAACAAAGAAATGAAATAATTTAATTTCAATTCTATTGGGATAACTAAGCAACCTCTTTCTTATACGATCATAACGAAAACAGGCAACATTGTAAAAACATTAATCTATGTCAGAATGACGTTTAAAACATAATGTCAGATAAAGATTCATAAACATAAATACATATTAACGTAAGAAAAAATTCCAAAGCCGTCCGCACACTCACACGCACGCGCACACGCACACGCACACGCACACGCACACGCACACGCACACGCACACGCACACGCACACGCACACCATACACACGCACACGCACACACGCACACCGCACACGCACACACGCACACCACACGCACACGCACACAGCACACACGCAACACGCACACACGCCACACGCACACACGCACACAGCACACACGACACACGCACACACGCACACAGCACACACGCACACAGCACACAGCACACACGCACACACACACACACCACACGCACACACGCACACACGCACACACGCACACACGCACACACGCACACACACACGCACACGCACACACCCACACGCACACACGCACACACGCACACACGCACACGCACACACGCACACAGCACACGCACGACACACACGCACACACAGCACACACACGCACAACGACACACCACACACACACGCACACACGACACACGACACACGCACACACGCACACCGCACACACACACACGCACACACGCACACAGCCACACGACACACGCACACACGCACACAGCACACACGCACACACGCACACACGCACAACGACACACGACACACACACGCACACACGCACACACGCACACACGCACACACGCACTCCATGTCGATTGCATAACCTTTTATACCTACATATGTGTATGTATGTTGGAAGATAAAATGTCTGGACGGAACTGGTCTTTCTGGAATTATAGAATTTGTTTGTTTAAGAAAGATCCCAAACGTTGCAAATCATTTCATTTTATTCGCTGCTGACGTTTTATAAACATTAGAATTGGTTAAGCCTTTTTTGTGAATTCAAATTCGGATTCGCGCAATTTTGGGAAAAAAAGTAATATTGATAGGCGTATAGTAAAAATAAACAAAAGGAAAATATTAGAACACAAAGAGTAACAGTTAATGGTATATTCAGATTTTATTAACAAACACTTCGAAGTAAGTTGATCCTGAAAAAGTTCGACCTCGGGATTCTAACGGATTTTCAGGTCTTGGGGGATCGTATATCCATTTCGACCATTTTCTTTTTTATTTAAGTTTTTTGCCTATTGTTTTTCTAAACGCATGGGAAAAATCACACTTCATATTTAGCCGGGCCTCTGGGGCTCAAAAATGCCATGTATTTTTTCTTAATTTTTTTTCTTTTCCTTAGCTTAAAAGTTGTGTCATTTGCTAATTTAATCGCACATGAAAGGTCACAAATCTGTACCGGAATATTTAACTGGGACCCAAAAATACATTTCTTGGTAGGTTAGATTTTTCTTTATCCTTAGCATAAGGTTGTGCCTAAAGAAATCACCATAATAAGATTATTTTTTACCGTGCCGCAAAGCTATCAAACCCTTTCAGAAAATGAAAAGGAAAAAATAAAATAACGCGACCCTGGAGATATGGATGCATGATGTAAGAGCGAGTGTCCTCGCCTCCTCTTGCGACGCGACTTGAGGAACAGGGGACAGGTCCACAACTAGTACTATTTTAAACGTTGATTCAGTTAGTTGTTTTGGTGGGTTTAAATTGAATTCCCGTATTGTAATAGTGCAACTCGATACTTGAAAATGTCAAAAAAACTATTACACAAAACTAGGATACACAGTAGTTGTCCCAAATTCGGTTGTGCTAAAGACACATCACAGACTTTCGAAGATGAAGTTGTAATGAGCCAGAATTTGGTAAGACAAATAAATTGTTATTTTAATAAAAATTATTAAGATAATATGAAAATGTAAACTTTCACCATTAACACTCATAATAAAATACTTATCTTTTTTGGGATTTTTTAATGGTGTACTTTAAATTATACAATCTAAACGTTTCGATAACACTTACAGTTATCTTCGTCAGTAGTAATGTTTGTTAAAAATTGTTAAAGATGTAGTAAACAATTTTTCAAATTTGACAAAATTGTTTACTACATCTTTAATAATTTATCTTTAATAATTCATTTTATTCCAGTTCTAAATAAATGTAAATAATCAGCACTTTTGCGTGCGCACCGGTACCCCACTTTCACGATGTACAGAAACGTTGCGACATTTCCTACCAAAAACCCCACTCATTCGCAAGGTTTATAAGCGAAATTTTGGCACTTTTAAATTACTTCTATTTGTAGAACGCTTCTCTACAAATACTCTCCTGCCTGCCCGTTTGTAATAATTTATTACACCTGAAATTCTCAATTCGAAAACACAACCGCCTGCACGCTCTTAAAGCAATTTCAATTGAATTAAATACAATTCAAATACTCCGAAGTATAACCAATTTTTACGAAAATAGTTGTAATACCTAGGAATTCCTATTAACAAACCATCCTTAAGAAATTAATTGACGTCGAAGAGGTTTTGCGTATTATACTGATCTTAGGTAGATTGACTGGTTAACACCGGCGGTCACCAGGATTATTATAGGGCTTCTTCTAGCTAATGGGGCTCTAAGCAACGTCTGGTTGCGCACTCACGCGCTATAACCTCAAAAACGGCAATTTACAAATCCCATCCTGAACCCCTGTATATAGTTCTATATATTCAGTGTCCGATACAGCTCTGAATAAATAGAATCCCTAAAGTTCGTTAATTTAGACTATTGAGCCCATTGGCTTGGCTATTAACGAAATTATAAACGAACACCCAATATATCCTGAACCCCTGTATGTAATTCTATATATTCAAAGTGTCCGTCATAGCTTTGAATAAATAAAATCTCTAGAATTTGTTGATTTAGCTCGAGCTCCCTGCTTGGCTATCAACACTTATAATTTACTCCCCCTGTATATCACGAAAATACACCTGAATATCAAATCCAAATTATTACCGAAAACCAAATCTGAATTGTGTAAAACATTAAATTTATACAACTAAAAGTAAATCTTTACGTTTTACTTCAAAGTAAAAGAATTTCCATTTTACAATAAGAAATCCATTACATTAAATAGATTAAAGCAATTTATTTTTGCTTTAACAATTAAAACTTTAAGATAATTATTCTTAGAAAATAAAATCGCATTTCGCAACTAAGTACTCACATTCAATTAAAGTGTAAAGAATCATCCTCTTTATATAAATAAAACGAAGGTCGCGTTACCTTTTAGTAGTGAATGAACTCTTATCAAATTTTCAACAACACATTGTCGAAAATATTCCTGCATCATATGAACCATTACAAACCGTAAATTGCGAATTCCAAACATTGAATAAACCCCTTGTACCTTTTAAATTGTATATAGTATTTATAGTTAATTAGAATTAGTCTTTCCCTTAGTCCGTGTGTACAAAAGCTAAAAATTAAACAAATCACCTACAACCGTTGCCTAACACGAATTTGTATTAACACTAATCATGAAATTATTAAATCGTGTGTAGGACCTGCTTTTCTTTAACCTGTTCCGTATTTCAAAACGTTACTTAAGAAAATATAAGTAATAAAGAGCCAGTCCCTAATAAAAATTTGAAATACGCCCTAACCTCGAATTTAACAAACATTGTCTTAAATGTAAAATATAATAACCAGAATCAACTTACCTGTCTAAATCACAGTAATCCTCCTTTTTGAGTTGTACACACACCCTTGTATTATTTTCACCTGGACACATTATATTTGTTTACAAAGAAACAAAACCACAATTATTTTAATATTTTTTTGAACACTGCATTATAACGCGTTTGATTTACAGGAAATTTCCAAACCGACCACAGATACACCGGCGACACCTGTCCGACAACATTATAAATCTTAGGATTTATCGCCGACATTTCAACGACACCAGCATTACTCTGATGTACGGTGGGCTGCCCAAATACCAGGCGCTGTATTAGAAATTATTTTGTTTATTTTCCATTTTGTTAAATTTGAATGCTTAATTTGTTTTACCAGAATATCATTTGTTTATTATTATTATAATACCAGAAGTTTGTTTTAAATATATGTATTAAACCTGGGTAGGAAATTGTTTAACAGTTATATAAGTCTACAAAACCCACTTCCCAAAATTCCTGACTAGTCGAGATTAAAAAGAAATCCACATAGTGGCAATTAGTAAGGGTAACTCATAAAAGAAACCTGCTCAAAATTATGGGTCTAACAATTTTGAAGACTTCAACAAAAATTAAAATGTGAACATGTTTACCTCATACGGCGATCTTTTAGCTTCCCTCCTTGCTGAACATTTTGTGAGAAATGCATACGATCATAAACCTATTCGATGCCCAGGGGTTGCAAAAATCTCAGCTTTTTCCAGTAATCCTGGAGATGAGACATGTCAATGTCTTCCATGTGGAACAGTATCGCAAAGAACACTAACACTTTCATGTTCGGTACAGTAACGTCTTTCCACTCGGTAAGTCTTGAGCGACATCTTGTAATAGAAGCGCTTAGTGCATATATTAGTCTTCTCTGGAGAATTTCCTGTCGCCAGTGCAATTGGTTGAAGTTATTTTTGGGATAGTGTTCTTCCAATGCGTGAGCAGACGCTTCAGGGCGTCAAACTCCATATCTTCCCTTGTTTTATGAACTTTACCTAATATTATCTTATTTACACAAACTGGAACGCAGATATACACCGGAATTTGTACTATTGAATTGCTGCAACATGTCAATTGTTGGCTATCGTTTGCTTAATTTAAGTTTCCAATTTGGGTTATTATTCGTAAATATATTTACATTACGTTGGTATCTTTTTTCTTTCAATAGTTAAATTTTGGAATATATTTCGATATTTTCACTTTAGTCTACATAATTACGAATCCCTGTGTATATTTAGATACATCAATTTTGTTGTTTTGTGCACAAATGCGAACCCAACACGCTTAATTTATTTCCTTTCCGTTTCTTTCATCGTTCAGTACGTTATCTTTCTTAAGTTTTGCTTCCCTTGTATAAGATATGTAAGGCTTCTAATTACATTTTTGTGTACAGGGCGGTCATTTAATATGGAAACTTGGAAATATTAATTTCTGTGATAATTTTCCGAAACAATCCTAAGATCCGTCGATTTTTATTTCTTAATGCGCACATTTTGACTCATCGGAAACTTTTTTCTCGCCATACTTAAAGGAGCTATTACATCATCGCAACTTTGTTTAAATAGCAACCATATGTTTTTTCATCATATTTGGACGCGCGGTGAAATTCTAAAAATGACGATCTGAAAAAGTACTGCACTGCGGTTGATAATTTCCAAAAAGGTGGTATCAAAATTCAAAGATTCAAGTCTCAAAATTGCGCTATATAAAGATTTGTTGAATTAAATGTGCAGTTTTTACTATTTGTCGATGTGTTTTGTTGTAATAATGCTAATTCTGTTGCAAGAATAGCGCAATTTGAATGTTTGAATTTTGATACCACTTTTTATGGAAATTATCAACTGCAGTAATACTTTTACACATCGTCATTTTTAGAATTTCACCGTCTATCCCAATATAATGAAAAAACATATGGTTGCTATTTAAAACAAAAGTTGCGATGACGTCATAGCTCTTTTAAATATGGCGAGAAAAGGTTTCCGATGAGTCAAAATGTCCGCATTAAGAAATAAACATGGACGGGTTAATATTTCCAAGTTTTCATATTAAATGACCGCACTGTATATTGTATTTAGGGTTTTTTTCGGAAAATTTTCACAGAAATTAATATTTACAAGTTTTCATATTAAATGACCGCGCCGTATAGTATATTTAAAATGGAACAAGGGTACCCCTCTACATTATGGAAATCGTATTGTGTTGGGAAAAGATCTTATCTTAAAGAATTTTGTTCGCTGTAAAAGCGTGCTGGATGACGTCACGTAAAGGTGCATAAAATTGCGTGGATGCTAGTGCAATTTCGTCTTCAAGAAATGTAAATGGAGATACCTTTGTTTTGCCTAAATAGCGTATGCTGTCAATGTATGTCTGCTTACGTTTATGTGTTAATGTTTCAACTTTCACAAAATTGTTTACATCTTTAATAATTTTAATAGATATTACTACTGACGAAGATAACTGTAAGTGTTAACGAAACGTTTAGATTGTATAATTTAAAGTGCACCATTAAAAAATCCAAAATAGATAAGTACTCTATTATATCTGCTTTCGTCATCGAATATCTCATTTCCATTATTATGTAAAAGATTTTTGAAAATTACGTTACCTTCATATATGGTCGACAGTTCGTTTACTTGTACGTTATTGACAAATGGAAATTACGTTACCGTATGTTATCTTATGAATGGGAAATGAAGTTCTCATCCGACAGTTCGTTTAAGAAGTGAATATATTTATTTTGAGTACATGTAAGTAGTATCCTTTTAATGCAATGTGTTTAATAAAATAACAAATCAGTATAGTGTTTTGATACGGTTATAAAGCAACAGCAGATTTCTGTTTCTAATATAAAAACGTTTGAGTTCATAACCTATAGTAAGTAATATTTGATGACATAAGTCAGTATACGTTTTATTATTACATTTTGAATTTTAAGTAAACATAGATTATAAGCTTGTATAGTTGTCTTAAATTAGAAATTATTTAATATCGTAAATATTTACGAGAAAACCGTTTGATTTATTTTATGCTGAAATTAATCAGACATTTTGTTTTCTTAAATATACATATAAATACAGCTGTTTAGTGTTATTCATATTACCTGTGCTATTAATGTACAACTTTCTCAATTTTTGTTGCATTTACCCTTTTAATAAATTAATCTGAACACCAAATTTTTAATTTGTTATAACGTGCGCAAATAGTACATGGTTTTTAGAAAGTTCACTAAAGTATTGGGAGCAACAGATTAAGGGGCGCAAATACGAGTGCTAAAATCTCACAATGAAGCATCCGATGGCTCAACCATTTGAAATTCCGTAGTGTTTGTCGTTTTTGAAGTTAGCTATTTTAAATAAATTGACCTGTTTTTGTCCAACTGTAAGCCGAGGCTTACCTAATTCTCCGTTAAAACGTACATAATGGAAAACCAAAGGTATATTCGCATTCGTCATATTTTTGCAAAAAGCGAACGAGATTTAAACACTTACGTACAACAGAAGCAGTTAAATTTATCCAAGGGGAGAGTAATGTATTTCACTGATACACACATGTGTGCCGCCAACTTCTTATGAACGAAGTCGATGGTAGACACGTGTGTGTCGTTGGCATTGTATTGTTATAACTTGCAAAGTGGACAAAGCGGAATTACGTTTTTTTTTGCTCAGTTGAAATATGGTAAACTACATACCCGGTTATCAAAAATATAGCGAGGGAACTGCCTCAAAAGACATACTATCGCACTGAAAGAAAAACACTGAGATGGCATTGAAAAATTAAAATACATTTTCTCTCGATGATGTGCCTAAATAGCTGCTTGCTTTAGAAAAGTGAAAGGGTTAAGGCGAAATTTTATGACCACCGCCTCTTGGTAATCAAATAATATATTTATCGAATAAAGATTTTCCTGAAACTCCAAGAGCGACAATTGTAACGCGGTCGAAATTAGGTATGAGTAGAAGATGCTGAGTTTGCGGTTCACAGGGAAACTTTCTAAGCATTATTGTCTGGCATGTGAAAGAGAACCCAAACTTTGCTTGGAAAATTGTTTTCCGAAGTACTCTAAATAAAGCTACATTTGTAGAATATCTTAGACAATTGTTTTTTGCAATCATTTTGTATTATATATTTATACTGTAGCATTTTTCATTAATGATGAATTGTTTTTTAACGTACTTTTATATTTTTTATCTCTTAGAGTATATTCTTCATAATAGAAAAACACGTGTTGTATTATTTCTTATCAGTTTCAGATGTAACGCTGACTGTGCCACCACACGGTGTGTGCCATAAATTTCTGGCGCATCAGATTACAAAATTTAAACCTTATGACATCAACTTTAATGAAAATAATTTTTTGTCAAAAATAGACATTTCAAACCCTTGGCCTTTTGGAATGGGTTGGAACTGAACGTGTTTACACACTTTCTAAATAACTGGATACTGGGTAATTAAAAGAAATAATCTAAGGCTTAAGCATCATTAATCACTAATTACATTAATTATTTGTTTCCTTACGGACCAGCTACGCCCAATATAAATGCAACCTGTAATATGGTATGCAATATGCTAAAAACCATAAAATCACGTTCATCATTGTGAATTTATTATTTGGAGCGTTAGCCATCATTTGTGCTTTTGGGGAAATATATATTTATTAAATTTTTTGATGTGAACGTTATGGTTCAAAATTGAATACTGCAACCAAAGCGTAGCATCTAGGATATTTGTAAACGTTCACATTTCTGAGTTCTGAGTTTTCATTTTTTGCGAAACTAAAAAGACTAAATACCTAACGATGAAATGATTTTTTGGTATGCAATAAATAAGTGATTTGAGCAAATGATTATGTGCTGGAATTTTGGATAATAAAGTAAAATAACGTTCTCCAGGTATGTTAGTGTATAGGCCTCCTAGTTGCCTTAGACGGACAACTGTTTGCTGACTTGCAAGGTTGTCTCTTGCGGATAGGAACCCGAGCTTGTATACAGCTACATTGGGCTGTATCCCGACAAAACGTCGCTACTAAAATACCGCGGTCATACAGTCGCCGCCAAAAAGTCAGCGCGATAAAACGTCGCGGTCATAAACGTTTCCGCACAAAAACGTCACTTCCTAAAATGCCACCACCAAAAAAGTCGCCGTGATGGACATGACACATAGAAAAAATAACACTTAAAATAACACTTAAAAATGATTTAATTATTGTTACAAGGGATTAAAGATAATGACAATTTTTATTTCACAAAAAAATTAAAAAATTGTTAGGTTATAGTAGTTTTTTTTATCTAATCTAAACTAGTTCGAACTGTTACAAATAGAATAAACTTTCGTTAAAATTTTGAACATCTTTTTTTCAATGTATTTAAGCCCTTAAGGCGACTTTCTGCGTGGCCACCTTTTAGTTCGGAGACATTTTTGATGGCGACATTTTAGGAAGTGACGATTTTGTGCGGCGACGTTTATGACCGCGACGTTTTATCGCGGCAACTTTTTAACGGCTACGTTTTAGTTGCGACGTTTTGACAGGGATGCTTTGTCATGGAATCACGTTGGGCACGTCTGAGATAACCACAAAATTGACCGGGGTACTATTTGGCTATTAGCTTACGTAGTTGGTATGATTGCCTAGCATATCCGAGAATGTTGTGAAGATGGATGGTGGTAGTCTGGCACCATGGTCAAGAGTTGAAATGGCAATGTGTAGGGAAAAAGGTGTACTGATTGTACGTGAAAGGGCAATTTAAATAACTAATTACATTCATTCAATTAAATTACACCTCGTATCAACAAATTGCATATAGCATAATTAACTGATATGTTCAGGATCTATATCAAGCTATGTTTATATCTTTGAAATATGCAGCTGTTTCAGAAATATTTGATAAAAACCAAAAACTGCCCCAAACAAATCAGCTCCAGGAGAAATGAAACGAGACTTGAATACAAAATTTAAGGTACTTACGTATTACGGTTATTGAGTTATTCTGGATAATAACATAACATAACATAATAACATACACATATACACATCCCCACACACGCATGCACGCACCTACACACTCTCACACTCTCACATACTCACACACTCACATACTCACACACTCACACACTCACACACTCACACACTCACACACTCACACACTCACACACTCACACTCACACACTCACACACTCACACACTCACACACTCATACACTCACACACTCACACACTCACACACTCACACTCACACACTCACACACTCACACACTCACACCTCACACACTCACACACACACACACACACACTCACTCACTCACCACTACACACACACACTCACACACTCACACACTCACACACACACACACTCACACACTCACACACTCACACACACACTCACACACTCACACACTCACGCACTCACACTCTCACACACCCACACACTCAAACAACCACACACTCACACATTCACACACTCACGCGCTCACACACTCCCACGTTCACACACTCACACACACACACACACACCACACTCACACACCCACACACCCACACACTCACTCACACACTCAGCCACACACTCACTCACACTCTCACTCCCACACCTTCACTCCCACTCTCACACTCACACACTCACTCACTCACACACTCAGTCACACACTAACTCACACACTCACTCAAACACTCACTCACACACTCACTCACAAACTCATTCACACACGCACGCACACTCACTAACACACTCACCTACACACTCACACTCACTCACACACTCTCTCACACACTCGCTCACACACGCACACACACACACTCACTCCCACACTCAGTCATACACTTACTCACATACTCACTCACACACTCACTCACGCACTCACTAACACGCTCTCTCACACGCTCACTCACACACTCGCTCACACACTCACTCACACGTTCACTCACACTTACTAACACACTCACCCTCACACACACACACACACACACCACTCACTCACACACTCACTCACACACCCACTCACACACTCACTCACCACTCCCACTCGCACACTCACACACTCACTCACACTCGCTCACACACTCACTCACATACTCACTCACACACTCACGCACACACTCACGCACTCACTCACACACTCACGCACACAGTCACACACACTCGCTCATTCATACACACACACTCACACACTCACCCACACACTCACTCGCACACTCACTCAGACACTCACACTCTCATTCACACTCACTCACACACACATTCACACACTCATTCGCACGCTCACTCACACTCACTCTCACACTCACACACACTCGGTCACATACTCACTCACACACTCATATACTTACTCACACACTCACTCACGCACTCACACACTCACTCACACACTCATACACTCACACACTCACTCACACACTCACACTCACACACTCACACGCTCACTCACACTCACTCACACACTCACACACTCACTCACACACTCACACTCACACTCACTCACACACCTACTCACACACTCAGTCACACACACACACCCACACGCACACTCACTCACACATTCGCTCACACACTCACTCACAGACTCATTCACACTCTCACTCACACACTCTCTCACACATTCAGTCATACACACACTCGCTCACAAACTCACTCGCACACTCACTCACACGCTCACCCACACACTCACTGACACACTCACTCACTCGTACACTCACGCTCTCACGAACTCACTCACACACTCACACACACACACGCTTACTCACTCACTCACTCACACACTCTCTCTCACACACTCTCACTCAGTTACACACTCGCTTACCACTAACTCGTACACTCACGCACTCACCCACATACTCACACGCTGACTCACACATCTACTTAGAATCACACAGAGCCACACACAGCCACACACAGACCCGCACACACACCCACACACACACACCCGCACACATCCACACCCACACCCACACACACCTACCGCACCCACACTTACATCCACCCCCCCTCCCCCACACTCACGCCTACTCCCACACCCGCACCCACAACCACACCCACACCCACACCCACACCCATCCACATTCACTCACTACACACACACACACACACACACACACACACACACACACACACACACAAACGCACGAGCTCATTCGTTCACGCGCCCACGCGCACGCGAAAATTTGGACATAGACGTCATTGTATACAGCACCATGTTATGAAGGGATATCATGTGTTGACTGTCCAGGATGACATCTCACAGCTTAGCCTACTGTAGCTCGATAGGTAGTGTATAATATATTAAGCTGATGGAAACGGAAGTTTGTATCCAGAAGAAAACAATGTTCACAAGGTGATTAGACAAACATCTTAGTTGGAACCTTATCAACATCATTCTTATGCAGTAAATCCGGCAAAAAAGTGGTTGTGAAACAATATAATTTTCTGCCAAATTACGTGTGCATTCAAACCTAAAAGTTAACAACATTGTTATGTTATCACCAGGTTATTGAACAATCAAATAAAACAAAGTTTAAAAAAATCATCTGTAAAGTAATGAACGTAATTTGAATTTTTGTAGCTACTTTGTCTGATTGGTGATAAATTTAAGGTGTGCCTATAACTATGTATATGAGAAGTGTGGTTAACAAAAGTAATACATTCATAACTAATCAATTAGTATAGAAGAACTAAAAGTGTGCTTTTCATAATAATTTTGTTAGAAATCAATGTTACATAAGTAACCTATTCTATTTCTATCATTTCCATTTAGTAGGAAGCAAATGTTACTGATTCATATCGTTCTAAGCTATCACTCATTCTTGGTCGGAGCATAGGAGGAACAATCACCGGATGCGTTCATTGCACAAAGAAAGTGATTAATTTCCCACTTGTAAGGGAACCGACCTGTTTTTGACCTTTAGGTGCCAAACTATGGGGTGGGTTTGTTATCCCGGTCTCATCCAAGTTGAAGATACTGTTGGATCCAAAATTGTGTTTTTCTAGCCCGATAGACAAATTGTTATAAAATAATTGAACCTTATCCTTGTTTATACCTAGCACAGGAAAAAAACCATTGGTTCCGGTTTCCTTATAGAAATTCGCGGATAGCGCGTCAAAAAACTGTAAAACCAGCTCTTACCTTGCCTTTTTTTGTCTCTATTAAAATTATGTTTTATTTTGTTTAATTCGTCATACTCAAACGTAGTTTTTCTAATTTCAAATGGTGTAAACCCGTAAAAAAGTTCCGACATCTTTATAACATCTGCAACCGTTAACTGCTCTCGTTCTAAGGCGAAAACCGTTTCCCTCCCAATCTTCGATCCAAACCTGCATTTCCTTTCAGCCTATCTTGTAAACTACTATATGGCACGTTGAACAATTCTGAAGCTCTGCTGATACCAATTCCCTTTTGTACAGCTTTAATAGCTCTTGCCATACTTTTTACTTCCCACAATCCTTTGATTTTCTAACATATTTTGAAGGCAAATTTCCAAAAACACCATATGTACAGTTACAGCAGTTTGAAGAAAACATACAAAAAGTATATCCTTTAGATGTGTATGGTAGCTTTGCGCCAAAATATTTGCACTAAAAGCTAATGTGGACGGGATTATACAACGGTCGGCATTACTTCTTCCCTACCTAATCGGATAGTATGACTCGATGCACTTAGGATAGTCCGTATTAATGTGACAGACCTTGATTTTGTATAGATATGAAACGTAATGTTTCAAGTCGATGACTTCAAGGTCCGAAATTCAAGTTCAGCAAAGTGTCGATTTTTATGATACTTCTAATATATATATATATATATATATATATATATATATATAATATATATATATATATATATATATATATATATATATATATATATATATATATATATATATATATATATATATATATATTACCGTACAAAAGTATCATAGAAAAAATCGATTGTTTGATTTTCTGATTGTTTTTTATTGTGTTCATCAGCATTTTATGATTAAATATTGTATATAAACTAGAAAATAGATTTTCTTGTTATGATTTATGTTCATTACATGCAAATTTTGTATAAAAATGTTCAAAAATACCGAAAATGTTACGACAAGGTAAATCAGGTTTTTTTCACCAATGTGTCCACCTCGCGCTTTGATGAGTGCAGCGCAAGTTCTTGGAAGCCTTTCGACCAATTTTTGAAGTGTTTTAGTTGCGAGATTGTCCCAAGCCACTTTTAGACTGTCGAACAACTGCGGCGGCCAATCTATGACTTTGAGCACACTTTTCTCTTCCTTGGACCGTTCATGCATAGATGGGAGGTGTGTTTGGGATCATTATCTTGTTGAAAGATAAATCCGTTGCCGATCAAACCAATGCCAGATGGAATGGCACTTCCTTGAAGAATATTGTGATAATGTTCCTTCCGCATTGTTCCGTCGATTTTGTCCAGTGTTCCAACACCATCGTAGCTGAAACACCCCCAGACCATCACGGAACCTCCGCCATGTTTAAATGTTGGCGCAATACATGGGGATTATACCGCTCATCTTTATTTCCATGCATGGATCCAAAAATCTCGAACTTTGATTCATCGGTCCGTAACACGGATTTCCACTGATCTACTGACAAATCTTTATATTTTCGAATAAACAATAATCTTTTTCTTCAGACGTCAATAAAAGATGACATTTTAAACTTCACCTGACAACGTTAAAGTTTGACATTTTCACCGGCGGCTGCAAAAGTCTTTTGCATCCTTTCGCAGCGGATGCAAAAGTAATGTAAGCTAATAACTCAAACACCCTATTTGGAAAACAACGAAAACAAATTTATTTTTTAGAGTTATAAAGATTAAAAGTAAAATGATTAAAACTAACATTTTCTCCAAAGTAAAATCCGCCAGAGGTAACAGTGGAGGTCTTGCTGCGTTCTAAGGAAATGGTCTTTAATTCTTTCTCTTCTACATGAACTTCTGTACTCGTAGCGCTTGCACTAGGTGCAAAAATTTTCAAGGCTGCCTCTTTTTTTGTTGCTAGAGGGTCTCCAACATAACGCTCAGCTACAGTGCTGGATTTCCAGCCACTATGGCGCTTCAAGCACATTAAATCTGCGCCGCCGTCCACCAACGGTGTAGCTGAGGTTCTTCTTAGACAATGCCGTGTGTATTCTGTATAGTTCATTAATTTTAAGAAAAAAGCTACCTCCCTAGGAACACTACTTATTTTATGGATTCCCATCACCGCTCTTGAGCATTTTACATTTCCATATTTAAAAAAAAATCGGCGAACACTCATATCTCGTGGGCACAAAGCAACATATTTGTTATATAAATTTAGGAAAGATTCCCCTTCAACTGTAAATGATTTAATTTTTTTTGTTTTGCTATCCGGAATTTTAATGTGTAGCAGAGTTTTCAGGTTCTCAATGTCGTCTACCTTCATCTTCACCAATTCATCGCAACGACATGCCCCTGAGATACCAATAATCAAAACTATGTAAAAAAATACAAACTATAAAGACTTGTTTTTATTCTATTTCTAAAACTTACCTTCATGGTCAAGTAATTTTCGTCAGACGCTTCCGATAAAAATTTGTAAAATAGGTCTTTTGTAAATACTTTGGTCTGCTTTGGGGTGTATCCTTCATTCCGCTTCTTTAGATATGCACGAAGTTTCAAGTATTTGCTTATATCTACGCTATGTCGAATGCTCAATAATGATTTTATCATCGAATATTGGGACCACATTGTGGAGCTTTTCATTTTCATTTTTGTTGTTAATTCCGCAAAATAAGCTAACATTACGGCTTCAGAGTAGCTTTTAATATTTTTTTCATCGCACCATTTTATAAATTGTCAAAGTACGCTAAGTAAATCTAACGATTCCTCATTTTCACAACCTAATTATTTTTCCTTATTTCACATTTAAATGTAAAAAACGTCTGAAGAATATACTATTTCCGCTTGTTTTGTGGTCGTAGAAGTGGTTTTTACACAGCAACGCGACCAAAATATCCCTTCTCTCGCAAACGACGTTTCATAGTATCCACCGAAATTGGTTTCGTCAGGGTTTGGTTGATTTCGGTACGAATGTCTGGTGCTGTTTTGAACCGATTTTGCTTGCTCATCAATAAAATGTGTCGATCATCAGCTGGAGCTTTTTTTTTGGTCGGCCAGAGCGTTTTCGATTAATGTTTGAGTTGGTTTCGGCGAACCGATTCAACGTCGTTTCAACTCCACACTTTGAAACACCAACCATATTTGCAATTTCACGAATTATTTTACCCACTTTTCTCAAAATAAGTATTTGTGAACGTTTTTTAAGTGAAATTTCCTTTTTTGAGCCATTTTCAGCGATCACAATCGGTTTTGCGCGTGTAAACAATAACGGGAATGAATTTGACAGTTCTAGTGCACACAGAACACAGCAGAGGGCGCAAAGAACCGTTATTTTTTTTACTCACACTCAAATGATCCAGTATATTAGCGCCCATATTTGAGTAGTTTAAAATAAAATAATAGTTATATTTAAAATTACAGCGCAAAAATGATGCTACTTAAAAATAAGAATTTTTGGTTCCTTCATAATTCCATCATTTTGACTAATAATAATTAGCTAATTTAATGCAAATGTATGTAAATCATAACATAAAAGTCTATTTTCTAGTTTATATACAAGATTTAATCACAAAATGCTGTTGCACACAATAAAAATAATCACAAACTCAAATATATATATATATATATATATATATATATATATATATATATATATATGTGTAATATAATAGAATAAAGTAATGATGTACTGTGTAGCTATGGTGGTGCGCTGCTCAGGAGTCTTCGTCCTCTTCAGCGGGTGGAATGACCGGTTATTGGGTTGCTTGGTGTTTTGTTGACCTATTGACATCGTTATTTTGAGTATTATAGGTAGTGGTTGTTGCTGGTGGAGTGGTTGTCTGGACTGTCCTGTTGTCTTTCGGCTGGTGTTTGTGGTGGTGCTGTCTCGGATATCTGAAATAAAAAGGTAAACGTATAAGTTTGGTCGTTACAATTGTCTGCACAATGATAGCGGGCTATTATCGTGCAGTTTTAGGATGAAAATTCTGTACCTAGAGGACGTACAGAACAAGTAGGAGATAGGATTAGTGCAGGAAATAGTTACATAAGTCCATAATAAATACTTATCCGACGCATCCCTTCTCGTCACCGTTCCGGAGAGTGCTTGCCCAAAAAGGGCACACATCTGACCGTGACTCCCCACAGGTCAGTAGCAGTTTGCACCTTCGTTAGGTGCTGCTGCCACCTTTCGGGTGACTGGTAGAGCCTTCGCTAAATCTAAGCTTCCGAGGAAGCCTAGAATGGCGTCGAACCCCAAAGCGGGCGAAGCGGATTTTCTCGACTGCGGCCCTAATCGCAATTGCTGTTTGCTCCTTCTCGCTACCGTTCGTCATAGCTTTGGCATAACTAATACCGGTTCGGTGTTAAGAGGGTGTCGTTGTCGGTGGTGTCCTCTTCTGACGATGTTGAGGTTCACGCACTTACTTAGGTCGGTACTGCGTTTAGTGCATTCGCTGGAGTGGTAATTTCCTGCAGACCTGACACATCGTGCCGCCGTTTTACAGCAGCTGTGTGTGACGGAATGCCTGGCACCGCTACACTGCCAGATTTCTGCCTCAACTCTTCGATTGATATACAAAGCGAAGACGAACCACGTACTCAACTTGCGGATCCTCATTAGATCCTCTTCTGTTGGGGGCGTCACCAGCACAAGCGGGATCGGTCGTCCTTGCTTCTTCATCCAGAAACAAGAAATAGGATTAATGCCACCTTCGTGCAGCTCTCTGCAAACGTCGTTCTCGGAGATTTCTACAGGTACTCCCCGTAGAACCACCTTGAACGTACGTTAACTCGTGGCCTGATTGGTATGGTACAAAGTATCATGCTTATCCATATACCGCATCAATCTATCACTTTGCTATAGTAGGCTGTATCCTGCAAATATCGCTGATTGCCTTCGCTTTGGTGAAAGCGATCTCTTGCCGGTCCAATTCTCGAGAGAAAGTCACCCAGTTCTCCTTCTGATGAAGGATTACCAGGGGCGCCCTTTCTCTGGTGACGGCGGGTTCCATGGGGTCTGGGCTCCGAAAACATTGACGGTCTGTGTAGGCGTTGTAGTGCGGTCCATCAATGTCTTATTCAGCGTCTTATTCTGCATCCCGAAGTCGTCGGGGATGGTGGATCATCTTCTTCGACAGTGTCGGTGGCGGCTGCGGCGGCGGCCGTCGACAGGGCTGCTGGATGATCCTCGGCTAGCGGGATTACGCCTTCTAGGGGTGGTGATCGTGTCTTCTTTTCCACCTCCTCTTCTGTGCAGTGGCGGTTTGTGGAACGTCACTACTCGCTCGGTGGGATGGCAGATCGAGCAGCGATGGTATTGCGTACTGCTGGGTCGTCGGTGACAGCGGTTCTCCAGGTTCCTCTAACCATTGCTGGAAGTGACGACGGTTCACCCGTGTTGTTCATCGTAAACTGGGAATGCTGATTCAGTGGTGACCAATTAGGTTAATATTAATTCATTTATGATTCAAACGGCCTAAACAAATATCATCACCATCCCTATCCTCTTGTAGGAGGCGTATTTCCTGTTTGGTTACTTTGTAGGAATTTCTACAATGTTAATACCCAACTGTCACGCCATCGTTTTGGGGGTCGTCTGATAGGTCTTCTTCCATGTGGGATGTTATTCCGTGCTATCTTGGCCATTCTATCGGGGACATTTTGTCGACATGCTGATTCCAATATCTTCTTCTTTTTGTTATCCGCCTTACTACATCATCGGTTTGGCATTTTTCTCTTATGTCTATGTTCCTTTGTCTGTCGTTTAGCGTATATCTCATTATTGTTCTCAGTGCCTTCATCTCAATTGTTCTCAAAATCCTCTTTGTTACTGATGTTTCGGCTCTCGTTTCTGCACAATATGTCATAACTAGTCGCACGCACGTTTCTGGTCTTAGAACCTGGGTTGAGATGTTTACTTTCCAAAATTGGATATTTAAGGCGTCCCGATATTGTAGCCGCTTTATTCGCTTGCTTCCTCACTTCATCTTCCAGAAATCCCGCGCTTATGATTTTGCATTCGAGGTATTCAACTGACATGGTTTGGTCGACAGTGGTGTTTTCTATTGCTAGTTTGCAACGCAGAGGTTCCGTTGCTGTGACCATGCATTTAGTCTTATTTCTGGAGATTTGCATGTTGAGTTTTTCTATTTTTTTCTTAAAAGCGTATAGTATATTTTGTGGGTCGTCTTCTAACTCTGCAATCAGTAAGGCACCATCTGCTTATGTTATGCGTTCTCATGCGATACCCTAGTGTCAGAGTGTGACTCGTTCGTATTTGCGCTGTCGAGTTTGTGTTTAGTTTTTTTTATAAGTTTTCTGTATTCTTTTGGCGTGTTATTGTTTTCCAAGATTTTGATAACATGCTTCAGTTGTACTCTCTCGAAGTCCGTCGTCAAATCTACAAAGCAGAGATAGGCAGGGGTGTTGTACTCGAGAGATTTTTCTTTAGTTGTCTTGTTATAAATAGCGCATCGATAGAAGATCGGTTTATCACTCATTGGAATTATTGAGGATATCATATAAGCAAGGATCTTAGTTAATAATTTTAATGAGGTACTTAATAATGTTGTCCCCCAGTAGTTGGCTGGGTTGGTTTTGTCTCCCTTTTTAAAGATAGGTACGGTTACGCGTCCTTTCCATTCTTCTGGTATTGTTCCATGTTATATTACGATGTTGAACAGTTTTGTGTGGTCTTCTACAATAGCTTCTCCCCCATTTTTTATTATTCCGTTTATCTTCGTTTGGTGTTTTCCTATTTTTAAGCTTCCTCATTGCTCCTGTTAAGTAATTTTCGCGTGTTCTTCTATTGAGTCGTTTTGTAGGACTTCTTCTGGTGATTCCTTTAGTCTTTTTGAATCTGTGTAGAGATTTTTTGAAGTATTTTTTTTTCAAGTTTCTGCCTTAATTGTTTTTAGTTGTACTATTTCATTTATTTCTCTTTTCATGCCCCTTAACAACTTCCATGTGCGTTTTTGTGCCCCATACGTATCTGATTCCATTTAGTTTCTGCCAGTATTCTTATTTAATTTCCCGAACTCTACTGTTGACTCTCTTCCCTGCTTATCGTGCTTATCTGTATCGGTTTTCTGGTGTTGGTGACTCCCTGTATAGTAAATATATTGGCTTCTTCTCCTTTGTGATGTCTTTGATTTCTGTAGTGAACCAAGGTTTATTGTTTGGTTTGCTATTCTGTGATACCATGCGTGTTCCCAAGGCTTCTTTAGCACCCTTATAAATGTTTTATTTAAGTTTACTGGGTTAAGAATAATATATTGTCTGCAGCGATCTGAGTAGAGTTACTTGGTTACTTGGTTACTTGGTACGGGTTTCAGCGATTTTATGTGGAATTTTTACTTTCTCGTATACTAAGAGAAAGTATTGCAATCGAAAAGAAATTTTGAAATTTGTTTGTGTCGAAAAACATCGATTTCGCGAAAAAAATGTTCGTGTATGTTTGTCTGTGTGTCTGTGTGTGGCTCCAAGGCTATTGAATCGATTTTACTGAGATGTGACATGGGCCCCTATATCTAAAAGTTATGTATAAAACTGGCTTTCCGTAACAATCAAGTAATGGGAGACGAAATGAGGGTGGTTTCTTTTGGGGTGCATTTCCAAAACCAGAGCCAGAAGGTCTATCTTTGGTGAAAGGTTAGTAATCCTAAACCCTGATCAAACAAATTTTTTAAAAAAATTTTAAACTGAAAATGGCGGCCAATATGGCGATTTTAGTATATTTCGGCGCTTGCGCTGTCTCTAAGAAACCATAAAAGCTACTTACAATTTGAAAATCGCAACTTGTAAATAAAGGTACATGCATTCGAACGGTTTGTAAATATTTTTGAAAATGAAATGTTGCCCTTAATTACTCATCCAGGACCGGAGTTAGAAATTTTCAAATTTTCAAATTTCAATACCCCATAACTATAATTCTGATAAAAATTAAATCTTGGAATTAAGGGATTATATAGTAGACATATATAGTAGCTGAATTGCTATTTTTAGTGCTTCAGGTTTTGCCGAAAATAACAAAAAAAATTATTTTTTAATTTTTTTTAATACTTTATATCACAGTTTCAAAAACAAGTTTAAATTATTTTAAAGCTAATTTTCTCATGCTATCCAAATACGTAATAATAAACAGTGATTTGCAAAATATAAGGTGAATAAGAAAAAAATAATTTTTGTGGGTAAGTATATCTTATTATATTGCAAGTTATACTGAGTTAGGAATTGCTGTGGGTAACAGAGTTTCCTTATACGAGAAAGTGTTGTGCCAAAGTCCATCGGCCAGATTTGTTTCAATTTTTATTGGTGGTTCTTGTTCCTTTAGGGGTGTTGCTAATCTTAGTTTTCCCTGCACTAGCGTGTGGTCTGTGTCAATGTTAGCTGAGGTTAAAACTTTTAAGTTCACTATTTGTTGGGATAGAAACACTCGGTTAGTGATGATGTAATAGATTATGGATTTGTTGTTCCGATTGTCGTAGAAGGTGTATTTATGTTGTTCCTTGTGAGAGAAATATGTGTTGTTTATTCACAGTTCATTCTGTGCACAAAACTCCATCAACATTTCGCCATTTCTGTTAGTTACGTCTTTGTTGTAGGGGAGAGTCGGTCAAAACCGGGTATTACTTATAAAAATGGCTGTATGTGGAACTAAAAAGCGATTAATAACCGTTTACCTATTTTTAATTGTAAAGGAAAGTATCTCCTATTGTCCTATTGGGCTCTAAATTTGATTAAGATAACTCTATCAAATCACAAAAAAACTATTTAGAAAAAAATGTCATAGTACCCGGTTTTGTACAACAGGTGTTACAAAACCGGGTACTTATTAGAAAACTAAAGTCAATTACTGAAAATGGCTTTTATTAATTTTTTAACAAAGTTTAGGTACAGAAATCACAAATAAAGTTACTTTCATAGTCATAATAGCCAGCGCAAGCGTCATGTGACCATTTTTCACACGTATCGCACTTAATCCAAGGTGTTACAACTTTTATAGCTATTTGTTTAGGTGGTGTCGATGTATTAGAAATAGTGTTGGTAACTTCGTTTAAAATAGGGGCAGCAGGAGTAGACGGACGTGGAGGATCCACGTGTGGGGTTCCATTTTCATGATCTCCTAATCGACGTTCTGTAGTCTCCGATGGTGAAAACATCCAGTCGGGAAAAACTCCTTCGTCAAGTGGATAAATTCCGGTGTTTCTAAAACCACTAATTGCCGTTTGCATTACTGCTGCCTTCACAAATGCGTCTCCAAAAAGCTTTCCTACCTCATAAATCATTACCCGCCTTCCAGGATGTTCACGCATTCATTTTCTTACTTCTTCTCCATAATAAGTGCTTAATGGAGCCATAAATGACACATCAAATGGCTGCATACGATGTGTGCAATGAAGGGGGAGGCAAATGATGTAAACGTTATTTTCACGTGCAATGTTGATCAACTCAATGGTCTTAGTATGAGTTGCATGTCCATCCAATAACACGAGAACAGGATTTTCTACTGTAGGATGAGTGAACTCCACAAATTTTTGTAACCATCTAATGAAACTATTTTTTTCTATCCAGCCGGTTGGGTGATATTCTGCAAACGTCCCGGGTGGTGTATGATCTAACAACCGAGGATTGGCAAGCTTCCTTGGAAAAATTAGCATTGATGGCATGAATGAACCACTTGCGCCCATGCAAATTTCTGCAGTAACCAACGTGCCTCTCTCAGCTGATACGAGAGCTCCAATTTGTCTTTTGCCTCTCATGGAAATGACCTTAGATTGTTTTTTTGGCACCGTAGTGATTCCCGTTTCATCCACATTCCATATCCGGTCCGGCTTGAATTTATATTTGTCACAAACATCCATTAACATAGTAAAAAATGTTTTCACTGCAACGCGATTGAAACATATGGCGCGTCCTATAGAAGTATCTTCAGGCTCTCTTAATCGAAGATCCTTGTGCCTCGATGAAAATGAGTAGAGCCATGTTTTACCTGTCATTCTCTTTTCATTATTGAAATTGTGACTTACTCCATTCCTTACTGCTAATTCATAAGCGAGAACTCTGAGTTCAGTTAATGTAAAACCGAACAGTCTATTTTCCATATGTAAGATATGACTGACAAGTTCCTCTTCTTGTTCTGCATTGAATGTGGGTTTAAAGCGGCCTAGATCTGAAGTAAAAACAAAAAAACGTAAGCTATGTGAACACTATTATTTAGTAACATCAAAAAATCTATTACGCCATTATCTAGTCTATCTACCATTTTCACTGGCTTCATCAATAGATTTTCCACTTCTAACTTTTTCACACGGTCTTCTAAGGTTGATTGTGGAACACCAAACGCCCTAGCTGCTTTCATATAACCCATCCTTCCTTCAAACACTTCGGTCATTGCCCCTTTCATGCTTTCGCGATCCCAGGCTTGACGATTTGTTTTTCGTTTGTAACGCGACATGTCTCACTACCTAAAAAATAAGCTCTTTGAAAGTAGTCCGACAAAATCGGGTACCCGATTTTGTAAGGCTCCCTACTACCCGGTTTTGTAAGACTATGATTCATTAAGGCAGATTGCCAATTACAATGTTAGGTTATAATAAGAACGGAATTATGATCAAAATTACAGCTTATACCCTAATCTACCACGACAAAGCGACAAAAAACACATCCGTCAATCACAATTGTAAAAAACATTATCCAAACTTACCTTAAAATTCGAGTTAATAGCTTATAAATTCAGAAATTATTTGACACAAGTTTACAACTACACATTTCAACACGGACTGTTTCTCTTGTCGATCTAGACTGCGTATGCACGTACGGATAAGATGTTGCCAAGCATTCACCGAATTGGCCTGGTACCCGGTTTTATCAGACCACCCGGTTTTGTCAGACTCTCCTCTACTTTTGTTTTACCTCATCTACTACTTCATTACCTATTCTGGCGCTTAAATCCCCTAAATTATTCTTTCATTTGGTGCTATTTTATCTATCTATAATCGCAGGTTTTGGTAGAACTTTATTGACATTTCTTCAGGTTTGCTTATGTCAGGTACTGATATTATGTGTACGGGACGGTCGAACAATATTGTTACTCCTACTATACCGCACGAAAAAATTTGAAACAATGTGATCTTATAATGAAATTTTATTGAAGAGCCAGACTAGGTGAATAGTGACTGATAAAGTATGTTTTAGGGTAGTTTTGAATTCCTTGCTGACTTCGTAATATAATGTAATTTATGCATAACAAAACATTTATAGAAAGAATAAACGATAATTTAATGTTTTAGTAAACCTGTTTTCAAAATTGCTTAAGGAAGAGGGATTGGTTATAAAAAACAATTAAAACGTTTAAAAGCATGTTAATGTAATATGATTTACATAAATAATAAAAATTTCAACCCCTTTTGATCATTTTGATTCTCTCAATTTCACAGTATCCTTTATTTTGTCAAACAATAAGATCTTTTAAGAAAACTATTAATTCTAACCCTAAATAACTAGGAAAGTCAGTTATTTTATTATATTTATTTGTTATTTTACCTGTGAAAAATTGTGTATGTTGCTTAAAAGGAAAAAAATTAACACTTAAAAATGCATTCGCATGCTATGTAAACGTGGTATTCTTGATACACATTCGCCCTGTGTTTATTTTATATCATGTAAATTCCAACCATCCGTTTGAGAAGCGTCTACATGGTCGGTTAAGTATTTGTCATAGTATGTTTTAATTAAGCACATATTTCGCAACAAGAAGCAGGTAGAGCTCAAAGCTCCCTTGAAAACTTCCAGCCGCAACCCAAGGGCCGTGTTTGACAGAAAATATGCGACATCAAAAGCACGAAAAACCTGTGCAATTTTCGATTTTGTTGTTTTATTATTCTCATACGTTAAACATTCCGTGAAAATTTCTCAAGTGTGTAACTGCTTGATGTGTTAAAACGTTCCTACATCCTGCACTATTAATATCTTATAAAGCGAGCTAAGATACTAAGGCGCATAAATACGTTTTTTAAATGAAATTTAAACAGATCTGTTACAAATGAAGTTAGTATGTATTAGTGGGAATTGCCCATATTACTAAAAAAACGATCATTAATTACACAAACACTTTACAATAAAATTATTTAAAATTACTTGAACTACTGAAGATTTATTTCTTGCATATTTACTATTATACTCGCCAGGAGTGTTTACCGCTACGTCATTAATTTATGAATTTAGCTATCCATTTGACGAAATCGACATACGGTATTGAATAAGCAAATGTAGTAGAAAGGGTAAACCTATAAACGCGAAATCAAATTGATTTTATGCATATGAATTTAATTCTCATTTGACTAATACTTCATAACCTCCATTTACAGGATATTGTTTTTCAACCGTTATCATTACGATAATCAATGTTCTCTAATTTTTACAAAATAAATCACAAGAAATAAGTAATTGTATTTTGGAATGCTGCAGCTTTAAATGCTGCCATCGGGATATATTTTCTAATCAGAGTTTATTGTAACGAAAATATTGTGACCCATGTTTCTCATATTACACCATACGATTGTATGTGATGACGTAGCGGTAAACACTCCTGGCGAGGATAACATCCAATTTGCTTATACTGTCTTCTTATATAAAACAGTGAATTAAATGAGGATGGTGAACATTCGTAGTGCATTTGACGAAATCGACATACGGTATTGAATAAGCAAATGTAGTAGAAAGAGTAAACCTATAAACGCGAAATCAAATTGATTTTATGCATATAAATTAATTCTCATTTGACTAATACTTCATAACCTCCACGTACCATGCATCGTAATGATAACGGTTGCAAAACAATATCCTGTTTTTCAACCGTTATCATTACGATAATCAACGTTCTCTACTTTTTATGCATCGTAATGATAACGGTTGCAAAACAATATCCTGTTTTTCAACCGTTATCATTATGATAATCAACGTTCTCTACTTTTTACAAACTAGATCACAATAAACAAATAATTGTATTTTGGAAGTTTGCAGCTTTAAATGCTGCCATCGGGGTATATTTTCTAATCAGAGTTTATTATAACGAAAATAATTGTGACTCATGTGTTTCATATTACGCCATATGATTGTATGTGATGACGTAGCGGTAACCACTCCTGGCGAGGATAATACGTTAAAATGCAAATCATGGCCGTTACAAAATATTTATGTTACCAGGTAACCGGTATATATAGGGTAAAGTGGGGCAACTTAAATTTTCAAAGGGTCACAATCTAACAACGTAGCAACTCAACCGCAATATGAAGGCGGCATCTTAGAGCGCGCGTATAGTTAGTCGACGTGAAATGCTCGTTGTCTTATTCCCACTGATAAAGATGTTACAAGTAGAAATGTTGAATGATGCGTTATTGTCATAATACCCGTACCCATGGGACCTTTCTTATCTAAAAAATATCCTTTTAGACGTTTTGGCCTTTTTAATTCTTTATTTTTTCTTCTTTCCTTGCTTTTTTGACGGTAATTGATTCCGGTGAAGTCAATACTTCAGCATGCTGTTTTCAGTGACCTCTACTGTTACTTGGTCCTAGTTCTATGAGAGGAACCGGTAGAATTGTTTCGAATCGATTTTTGTCTTCACAGTCATGGTTAGCTGCAATAACATCTTGTCTGTGTACATCTGGAAAGTTGCATTCTCATTTCGGTCTCCCGATCATCGTTAGCTGCAATAACATCTTGTATGTGGACATCTGGAAAATTGTCATTCTGATTTTGCCCCTCGATGGGACATTCGTCTGGAGTAAGATTTTATTGAACTTGTGCTACTTCGTCAAGGACTAATGCGTACTCGAGAATCTGTTCGGCATTAAACGGGTAAATCTCACATGTTCTAAACCCGGATGTCCCATTGTGAGTAGTGGCTGCTTTATACCAGGCGACATTTAAAAGTGAGCGAACTGTAGTGGGCCTGGTTTACGACCCGGGCTGTTTTGAACCCAATTTTATTCGGAACCAATAGGTTTTCAGGGGCTTGAAAAATGACCGGTCAAGCGGAGCCAGTGGGTGCTGTCACTAGGAAAAATAAAATGGCATAATCTAAAAGTCGACATTCGAACAATGCGAAGAATTACCATCCATAATCAGTGAAACCTTACCGAGTACTTTTGTCGAAACCATTGGAAACAAAGTCAAATGTAACGTAGGCCGACCTCTCGCCTGTAATTACTTCACCACCAGGTGGTAGACCATCTTTAAATTCTATTTTTTTTAATTTGTTCCCTTGCCTTTCCTTTGCCCGTTGCGTTTACGCAAGTTATGACAGAAATGGTTTCCCCCTTTTCAGCACTCGTAACACAATTTACCATCTTAGCGCCTATATTTGTCACAGCTTTTCCAGGATTCAATCGCAATTTTGTTACATCAAGGTTGAAGATTTTATGGCGGTGGGCAGTCCTTGAGTTTTACGTATTACCAGCTCAAGATCTCTTTTCATAATTCATAGAAACAATCTTGTCCTGCCTATTTTTGCTGATTATTAAAATTATGGGGAATATTTTTTTGGATAGCAAAATAATGCGGAAGTGTTTTGTATTAGTAGCTAATAATGCAAAGCCGAGCGATGCCGTGTTTCATATGTATCTGGATAAACTAATTCCTTGTTCAACATTAAGATAGCTTTTCCGGCCAAGGGGAATTTTATTCAACTTTCCTGATTCCTTTCTTCTCATTAACGTTCTAACCGGATCTTTATACGTTCCACTTATTTCTCGAACTGAGCCTTAATAACAATAATATTCCTAACGGCATTCTGAAGGTCATATCCTGGCCAGTACCCTCTTAGATTTTGTGAAACATAAGAACGTGGCATATTATTATTCTGGAATAATAAAACAGTCTATAAGTAGATATTCAATCCATTACGCCGAGAAATTACTTAGAGTAACATGTCGCACTATCATCAAAGTACTAGATAAAAGTTGCAACTAGGAATCGAAAACATCCGTTTAAACGTGGTAAATGCTACATGCGCCAAAAGTTAGGTCAGAAGCCTTACATTACCTAATAATAATAGTATAAAAACGCGAATCAACCACACGTGTCTACATATAAAGCTCTATAACTTCTTTCTGCCTCAGTATATATCAAATTTCTAGTCGAAAACTCTTATTCCCTGATATATTTTCTTCAAAATAGGTATATCTGGTAGATGCCGCTTCGAGCTGCCGTTTCTGTGATAACCGAATTTAAATGTTTTATTGCGTACTAAAATTTATCATAGCTTTGATTCACACTTTATCGAGGCTTAGGACTGGTCCAAGAAGTTTAAAGTGTTTAAGGACCAACCGGCCAGCAACAACAGAACTTTACACGACAACATAACAGCATAAGAATGTAAGAATGAACTGGCAAAGAACAAGAGGAATAGCACACAAAGTCAATAAGAAATGACCAAAACAACAAACCTTTATTAAATTGTTATTGTTCATTTAAACTGTAAGTAAATGTTGAAAGTACCCCCTGCTTTTATGTATACAAAGATTAATTCTACGGAGAAAATTGAACTGCGCCCTATCCATTATTTCTGCATCTAAACGTGAAATGTTTTTTGTTTTCTGAAGGTTCTGGTAACCGTGTCCTTAGAGACGCCAAGTTCTAAACCAATGTGTCTGGTGCTCAGACTCGGATCTTCTTCAACTCGTTCTAAAACTTCCTCTTCCTCACGCCCTGCTGTTCTAATGGTGCGATTCCGTCCATAGCCAACCGTAGCAGGAGCAAAACTACCGGTTGCTCGAAGACTCCTTTCAACAGCGGAAAATGTTTGATGGTTTGAAACGCGTCCATTTGGAAATCTGTCTTGGTATACTCTGACCGACTCCCGACCATTTCCTTGGCAATAACCAAAAACTAATCTCATATCTGTCATTTCTGCGTTAGTATAGGGTACAGCCATAGCAAAAGGAAATTAAAATTACAATAAAGATTTATCAGACTGAATTGCTTGACAATACTCTTTTGTAACCAACGACAATACTTAATTATGTTTAGTCGTAGCTCTGATGAATTTTAGTACTCAATGAAACATTTAAATTCGATTATCACAGAAACGGCTCTCGAAGCGACATCCATAAGGTATACCTTTTTTGAAGAAGACATATCAGGGAATAAGAATTTCTGACTAGAAATTTGATGTATCAAGGCAGAAAAAAGTTATGGAGCTTTAAATGTAGACAAAGGGCTGCTGGCGGCACCGTCTGGCAGATAAATCAAAACTATGATCAAATCTGGATTTCATTATAGATAACCTCTGGGTAAATAACTTTGAAACTATCAACTTTTGGACTGAGGTAAATTGGGCTAGATCCTCATATTTTAGCCTCAGGAATTTACCTTAGCATTTTGTAGCGACCTTTTAAAGACACCCTGTATGTATGTATGTACGTATGTATGTATGTATGTATGTATGTATGTATGTATATATATATATATATATATATATATATATATATATATATATGTATATATATATATATATATATATATATATATATATATATATATATATGTGTGTGTTATAATATCTTACTATGAGGATCTCGGAAATGGCAATTAATACAACTCCGGTTAAATGGGAGAAAACAGTTGGGTAATTAGGGGATCAATAAAATGACAAAATGATAGTGTGATTGTTTTTGAGATATTTGAAAAAATTTGAATTTTTAAAATTTCTATTTTATTTTTGTCTGGTGTTATTATAAATGCTAGAGCAAAAATACAAACACTTCCTCATAGCAACTTGTTACGGGCTTTAACATGGCATAGTCAGTCTTTCAATCGGACGTTTCTTATTTTTATAGCTATCATTAATTTAATTTTTTAAAATACGGTACTGATATTTTGAAAGGATTTTTTATCACAAATTCAGCAATTTGATGGTCTGACCGGGTTTTGAACCTTTTATGGACCATCATCACGAAATTTTTGAATACAGACCTGGATTTTCAAGAAGTTGATGTAGTAACTTTCCCGTATGATTATTACACATACCATAATAATGTTTTTTTAAATGAGAAGTTAATATCAACAAACAAATTGAAGGTAAAATGAAAAGTAATACTTTTAATCGCTTCGAGAACTAAGTCACACAATAATTAATAATAATTTTTAAGTTACACAATAGTTTGTCATTTTCAATATTGTGTCTGTAAATATAATTTTTGACATATCCCCAGAGAAAAAAGCTAAGAGGTGTTGTACCGCGGAGTCGCGTTAGCCATCTTACTCTCGAGTATGTTCCAATCCATCTTGCTGGAAATCTTGCCTTGGACGGCTTTGGGATTATGTGCTGAAGCACCGCCTTGTAAAAACCAAAAATCTTCAATGTCAGCTTGAGGTAAATCATTTAAAGCTGCTTCTACCTCATTGAATAAATTTTGGTAGCGTTCAGAATTTAAAGATCCGTTATAGAAAAATGGACCTATTATTCGCATTCCGAATATTGCAGCCCACGTATTAAAACCGAAACGGTGTTGGTGTCTGCGCACTTTGTAAACTCTAGAATTCTCTTTCGCCCAATAGTAAGTATTTCTTTTGTTGTTACGATTTTCCTGAGCACTTGATTACTTTCAGACTCGAACTTGGTACCTTTCACTTACAAGTCTGACACCTTTACCGCTGAACCACTGAGTAATCCAGTATATACAATATATATTTCTTAGATTAAACTTTGTCGTGGTAGCGCAGTAGTTTATTGCGCATGTTGCGCCGTAACTTGTTGTGCAGGTGAATTGCGCATTATTGGAATGCACATGGGTTCTCTAAGTCTCTCTTAGAGACTACTACCACACCAATGCAGGCAACACTCGGAACACCAATTCAACATATGTACATATTATATATATATATATATATATATATATATATATATATATATATATATATATATATATATATATATATATATATATATATATATATATATATATATATATATATATGGAGAGAGCGAGAGAAGGTGAGGGAGAGATAGATAGGAGAGGGGGGAGAGGAGAAAAGAAGAAAATGTAGTAAGGGAGAAATCAATTGGACGCCACGAGTTTTTAAATAAGCATACAAAAAAGGAAAGGGTCTTTTCGGCAAAACTCGAAACCTGAAAGACAAAGCTTACAACACGAAGAAGGATTTATACACCGCAACGTATATATTTTATTAGATTCCTGCAAGAGAAAGGTTGTACATACCCAAATTTACATATAATCACAAGTAGGGCAAGCAAACAATGAAAGGTCAAACTAAATAACTATATTTATCAAATTAAAACCAAAGTAAGTAGATTTGTAAGTTAAATAAAGAAGAATTAAATAATAAATGTAAAAAAAAGGAATAAAATTCATTAAAATACTCAATAAATGAAATAGGCCATCCACCTTACCCATATGCAATGTACTTAAAATAAAATTGGTATATAGTTGCGCTGATTCGTAAACGTATTCAATTTTTCTCCTTTTACTCACCCCAGTACAGTTAAAAATATCCATTTTTGTTTTTAGATTATGAGAAAAAAAATTTAAATCGAATCAAAAGTTAAGAACAGGCAATTGTGAATATGACACAAATGTATCGTGCAAAATAAAGTCATTTAAAACTGAATATTAATGTAATCGTAAGGTATTTTAGTATTTACGACTTGAGCTCTTTACAAGGTAGCTCTTACTGATGTTTAAATAAAGAAGTTTTAACACTTAGTTTAACATAGCTTTCGCAGGTGTGAAGGACATAAATCGCCAAATGTTGGCTTCACAATGGTGTAATGAGGCAGTCGAATAGCAGGTGGTTAGAATCTGCCCAAACATTAGTAAATATATAGGTGGGCTATACTCCCACGAAGGTCTGAAAGAAATTATTCAAAGTAATCACATTAACACCGTTGCCTAATAAACTTACCCTGAATTTAATCAGGTTATATAGAAAAGAAATACACTGTAAAGTGTTTATGAACTGTCACATAAGAGAATGTAGAAATACAATTTTTTTGGTTAACATTCGCATGACTATAGAGAAATACAAGGTCTTGGAAATCCACGAAGGTCTAAAAGAAATTATAACAGTAATCAAATTAACTCCGTTACGTTCTAAATCGTACCCTGAGCTAATTGGGCTGTAGAGAAAGGGATAAGTATAAATTGCTTACCAGTATTCACATACTGAAATACGATGATCTTGGTTTTCGAAATCGCTTTACCAATTATAATGAAGTCGTCATTAAAGTACAGTTTTTGTAGGTAGCTAAAAATGGGCAGAATTAGTAAGGTTCAAAGATAACAACATACCATACCTGGTCAACGTGAATTCAAGATATATATCCATAGAAACGCATTAATAGAGTAAAACCCATAAAGATAATGCAAACTTCATTAGTTAATTAAGCTTTGACAAAATTCGCATTAAGCGATGCAGTTAAAAAGCTAGGAAAATAGAAAGCTTTATCTTTCATTCGCGAGAACCACATTTATCCTCTCGAAATTGAACTTTTACAGCGCAATAACACGCAACTCTAACTTACCCTTCGCATTTCAGAAATCCCGTTAAACTGCCATTTTTTAAATGCTTCGAAATATAAATGGTAATACAAAATTGTGAAGCCAATATACTGAAAATTAGGAATAAATTCGAATATATGTACGATGGCATTTAATAGTTAAAACGAAGGGTATGAAAATGAATTATACAAAATATATATGTTCCGATAACAATTTCAGTTATCGTCGCCACCAAAAAATGACAGATTTAAACATTAATTAAAGTGCCAAACAAAATTATAAATTATGAAAATACAATGAACATTAAAGTGGATGTAATTTAATATGATTGTATTACAGTAACACTAAATAGTTACTTCTGTAACAGGTAAAATGTTACTAAACCTCTCATTACCTATCGCTACCACACCAAAATTTAAATTCATTAGCGGACTTTCGAGTACATGCATCTAATTGTTACAGCATGCAAATTCATTTTATCTTCATGTTTCATAAATTCGTTTGACAGTTTAATTAATTTTTGAATTTGTTATTATTGCTAACGGCGATAACTGTAACTACCGAAACGTATTCTATATCATAATCCTACCAATATTACTGTCGGTAATGTTTCATAGATGTAATAATGTCCCCCAGTGTTTGTAATATCTTCTGACATAATGTACATAGTAATTTGCTTCCTGGGATCATAGGCAATAAAAATAAGACAAAACGAAAACCCTTCCGGATGACGGAAGAGCTGAAAAAAGAAACTATATAATAGATGTTTAACAAAAAGAACCTAAGAAAGAAGAGATTAATATAGAGAAAAGGACCTAACAAGAAGAATTAAAAAACCAGCACTGGGAGCGGAAATGTTGTCAAATTGAAGGTATGACACGAGGAGCACGTTCCACGCTGGTATAGAAAACGTTTAAAAGAACGAAAACAACTAATGCGCATCAAGACTGTCACCTAATCAGCATGAGGGAATGGGAAAAATATTACGAAGAATTACTAACAGAAAACCGCAGAGAACATAAAGACAGTACCACACATACTACAGGAAAGAGGAGACGCTCACCTGCTAATAACGGAAGAAGAAACAAAAAGGCCTGTTATGAATATAAAAAATTCAGGATCACCGGGACCAGGCAATATAAATATAAAGTTAATAAAATACGGGGGAAAGAAATTATAAATCGAATAACTAACCTATTGAATAAACACATCACACTGGTACAAATCCCAGAAGAATGGAAAAGTGCCCATATAACCCGTCTTCAACAAGAAATCGAATGGACCCTAGTTGCTACAACGGCTTTAGTGTTGCTAGCAGCAATAATAGGTTGTTTTGAAAGATACTGCAAGGAAAGGTAAGAATAAATGTTGGTGTCAGAATAATTGAAGATCAGAGTGGTTTTGTCACTGGCCGCTCCTGTACTGACAATCTTTCAATACTAGAATACTAGAAAAAATGATTCCAAAAGGAGCAGAAATCCATCTTAACTTCATTGATCTCGAAAAAGCCTACGATTCGGTACCCCAAAGTAAGCTCTGAAAAGCCCTGGCTCAACCGTATATGAATACTCGTCTACTAGCTATTATAAAAGAAATGTATAACAACATGTCTTATGTTAAAAGAGGAAAACAGATATCGCGACCTATATCAACAACAAAGGGACTCCATCAAGGGTGTAGCTTATCACCAATATTATTTAATTTGTATCTAGAAGTAGTATTACAAGGGTAGGAACGGAACTACTCAAGGATGGGTATGCTAGTCAACGGAAACTATCTCCTAATACTTCATTTTGCGGACGACCAGGTGATTATGGCACAAGACCCCTTACATTTTGAATTTATACTGAAGAGACTCTATGCTGAATACTAGAAATAGGGACTGTAGGTAAACCTTAAAAAACCAAATATCTAGTTGTGAATAGTGAAACGAAATTTGAAGTTCTACTAAACGACAAAGTACAAGTGGAGTAAGTTGAAGAATTTAAATATCTGGGAGCCATAGTGGATCAAAGAGGTTTAGGAGAAGGTGAAATAAAAGATAGAATTCAGGAAAGAAGAAAAGTAAGTGGTTGTCTGAACTCGCTATTGTCGGATAAAAACATATCCAAAAATGTTTAATAGGAGTAGGCCAAGTGATCAGGTGGACAGAGGCGAGCGAAGGTTGATAATCAGTGAACTTTCTTAAAAATTTTAAGGTTTGCTTTGTACACAATTGTGAGTAAAAACTTATTATGCTGGAAGCTGAATGCTCGGTGTGTCCCCAAAATGCTGACTGACGACCACCACACGTAACGCGTGGCATCAATCTTAACATTTTTCACACGTTATCACAATGCGGGAGAAGATTTTTGAAGCAAGTCGAAAAATTTTAAACAGACGCTGAACAAAAGGAAAACAATAGCTACTTAGTTTTGTGACCGAGAAGGAGGGTTGTTGGTAGATATTATGCAGCAGGGGACAACAATAACAAAGGAAGTTTATTGTGAAATCTTATCTCTTTTTCGCAGAGCCATCCAAAACAAACGATGAGGAATGATTTCGTCAGGCGTTGTTTTGATCCATGACAATTCCCGACTACATTGTACCAACGTCACAAAAGACCGTCTAAAAAGGTTCAATTGAGAAAGATCCGGCCATCCACCGTATGGATCGGTCCTAGCACCAAGTGATTTACGTCTGTTCCAAAATTGAAGGCACGATTGGGTGTGTAATTCTTCGCTTCCAACGAAGAACTTGAGGGTGCTGTCAAGATGTAATCTCCTAGTAGGTGGCTAACTTCTTTGCAGAAGGCATTGAATAGCTTGTGTCACGATATGAGAAATACCTCAACTTTTTTGGTAATTGAATCTGAGTATATTCATTAGAAGCTAACGTACTGCATCCTCTTAGAATGTGGTCCATTGAATGTTTTTGGTTCTGGCATTTTCTACACGTATCAGCTAGGATTTGCGGGTCTTTAATAATACAATACTTTAAGTAAATTTGTAATACTTTGGTCCGGAATGGAAATTATGTGACTTTCTGTTTCAGCAAATAGTTCTCCTTTTTTAAACCATGCATTAGATGCCGTTTTATCATTTTAAGGGGCGTGTGAGTGATGCATAATTTTTCCATGCAGGGATGTTTTTCAAAATATCTATTTTTATATCATTCCCAATCATTAAATCCTCTGATTTATATTCTTGGTTATTTAGCTTAAGTGGTGTGTATGACTGAGAAAATTGCTATCTTGTTTAGCATGAAAATAAATCCTTATATTATGAATTTGTCTATGTAGAGATTTCCTAAGTCTATACCACCTCTTCCACCTTCATCCCTAGGTGGACAAAAAATCTTTCTATCGCAGAATGTAAAATGACAACACTTAATAATTTAATTTTGTGTGGTTTTACTTAAAGAACTTGAATTCTGGGAAGATTTACCTATGTGATTTCGAAGTCCAGTGTCATCAGATTCAATACGAAACTTGTACAAAGCTCTAAAGTTGCTTTGAAATGCCAATTCATTATAATTTACTTCACCATCATCAATATGCCCTCGTAAAGCAATATTCTCACGACTACAAAGTAAAACCATTGGTGTTAGCCTCTTTCGGTTATATTCAACATTTATTTTCTTTCAGTGTCCAAAATAGAGTCTACAGACTGTTCTGGCTTTTCATGTGCACGAGTGAAATTTGCATTTTTTATCACAGCTAATTTATGATACTCGGTGGATGAATGATTACTAAAAGCTTCAATTGCCTTTTTAAATTTACTAAAGGTAACGTCACCAAAGTTCCAAGATTTACCTTATGTTTTGTTCCACTTTCCATTGGTGCAAAAAAATGCACAGAGGTAGCAAAATGTACCATCTAATGAAAGACTGTATTCTAGCCAAAGGCATTCAACAAACCATATTCTTTGAAACTTACTTTCTATTTTACTAGGAAATTCAAGGGACACTGATAGCATCCATTTTTTTATTTAAAATCTCATATTTTTCTTCATCGGTTAATAACTTGCGAACACTGAACACTGTTTCAGTAACAGCGCTAACATTTAGAGTAGGAAGAGCGGTTACCAGCACTGATAATCTCCGGAACTTCTAATTTGGTTCGATTGCGTGTTAGTGTTGTATTCATCCTATTTGAAGATTCTGTAAGGATATTAATGTATGTTGTTCATAATATAAAGTATTAGGTACATCGAAGGTAATGGTAAAGGGAGTAACGGCAAACAAAGAAAGAAAAATTAAATATAGATTATCGTGGTGTATGGAAGTGGCTTGTGCAAAAAAACTCAACTACATTATCTGAATATTGCATAAGGATACGTGTGGTGTTTAAAATCTTACGAACCATCGCTATTTTTTTCGAATTTTAGGGGTTTTAGTACTGCACGCCTTCAGAAAGGCAGTATTATTGTTGGTTAACAAATTGAACTTTTCAAGTGTAAATTTCTGAAAGCTTTAAGGTAATTACTTTTCATTTGTTATTTGAGGATGTTTAGGGTGTTCTGATTGCTAATTAAAATCTGTAGTCAAGATCCTGTAAATGATACAGAACTTTTTTTTTATTTTGATTTGTGCCTGTAATCAATGGAAATCTTTTGTAAAATTACGTTTCGTTTTTGCAGGTGAATATTCTTAAGTAAAAAGAGGTAGATTAGTTTTTGTGTAAATAAATGTTCTCGTTATTTTAAATTTTTGTTAAATGGATTTGAAATTGCATCATGTAATATTATATTAGTATAAAATTATTACGTAGTGTGGTCCATTTTTTGCGGATTTAAATTGTAGCCGACAATCTGTCGCCTTTCCTTTCGATAAATATTTTTATCTATAGATAAAGAGTTATATTTCTAAATACGAGGTTTTGAAGCTCATTTTCGTAGGATGGACCTGTTACAAACAGATCATATTTCAGTGATAACTCAGAGGTACCTTCGGGAATGCAATTTTGATGGATTTTTTTCCGATTTAGTGCGGAGGGGCTATCGTTTTTCGCGCGTATGTTAATTTAAAGTAACGAAGCTGTGTAATTGGCTAATTAAGATATAAGGTGATTAAAATCCAATGTGGCAAATTCTGGATGATGTGGAAGGCAGTCTTGTTAGAGAAGCAGTGATGTAGCCTCCCGTTATCGTGGCTCTCACCCGAAGTGTGTGTTGGTGGCAAATGGAATCTTCTTACGTCTGTACGGTGGTGAAAGAGCTTTGGTTGGGGTAGATTCCCTGTTAACCCTTCAAGGGGATAATGATTAGACTCGCCCATCTCGGCAAAATAATGTAGTACCGTGTACCGTTGTAAGTGCTTGACATTTTCGAGTCCAAATAATGTGATTACGTGTTTATTGGTAGTGCGAACCTCGTGACTTTTGGATGAATATCGCCTTTCTGGCGGGTTATTTGTAAAGAGGTTCCGGTTATAATATGTTTGTTTCGAGTACATAGCTGACCATGATAAAGAACAAATGTGCTGTATATAGTGACGCTTTAATAAGTTTTAAGTAAATAAAGTTATTTTTCTATGAATATCGTCAACCAGAAGAAGAAGTGATTGTGGCGAATGGTCTTTGGTTTAAAATTTTCGGTTGATAAAGTTTGCGTAGAGATGATTTTAAAGGAGTTATTGTTTCGCGTCGATTAAATATCAAAAGGTCCATTGCAGTGCCGTTGTGCAAAAGAAGTTCGGTTTTATTTCTTGGGGTAATTTAAAGCTAAATAAAAGTAAGTAATTTAGGATTATCTGAGCTTGCAAGACTCAATTTTCATCAGTTTTATTACAAATTTTGCGATATAAAATTATGTTCAATATGTTTCGGACAATCTTAATTCTTATTAAATTTCAATATATCTGTAGTGTTTATTAATTGTGTGTTTTTTTAAGCGTACACATCTTGTAATCTGAATTCTTTCGCATAAAGTTCACATTACTACAGTTATTCAAAATTTAGAAGTTTGGATGTTTTGGATTGCATCCAGTTATTGAGTAATTTACTGATTTTACCGAAATTGTAGATTTACATAACTTTACGATGACGATTTTTTTTTGCTCCATTATTTAATTCAAGCCTTAACGTAATAATTTGAGAGTCTGTCTGGTGGATATAATTGAAGTTAAAGGTAAGTTTTAATAGACATGAAGTAATTTTTATAGAAATCAATATGCCGATTGTGGACACTGTAGTGCCTGAGTTTGCCAAACAGGTAAGCGAATTTATTTTAGTTGTTATGGCGTGTCTGTGTATTTTCATGTTAGACCATTATTAAGATCTAGTTCATGACGTTTTTCAACTATAAATGTATCTAACAGGTGGCGACTTTTTGACATTTCTCCCGATTTTAACGTTGATGGAGTTGTAACGAGTGCCCTTTTGCAGCATCAAGTAAGAACTCCGCGTACACCACTGAGCTATGTCGTAACGCACATTGCCTTTACGGGCTGTTGCTCTAATGAGTATTTGGCGTTTAACAATAAAATAAAAAAAAAATCAAACAGATTCACAGGGCAGTCACACTCCACACTTTTACTTTAACGCACGAAGACGAAGCACACTTCACAAACCACAGAAACTATAAATAACTAAAAAAGACACATTTAATCATGCGAGAACGTTCTTTGCTTTAATTAAACAAATGCGAAGGGTGTTACTGTACGCGAAGGGCGTTACTGTACGCTTAACTAAACTGGTATCAATAGTGCACTGTAAACTGCCTAATAATGTAAACTGTAAATTGCAAAAACTAACAGTTAGTAATTTAATGTAATGTATTAGTCTAAACTCAGCTGTGCGCTTTCGCCGAATCGTCGCTAGAAGCTAAAGAAAAGCATATCATGTATCACGATTCATGTATTATATAGTTAAGTATTTCCGCTCCTGGTGCATACAAATTTGTTTATTCAGTATCGCATTTATCGCGTATGGACTACGCGCTACGGCTATTATAATCCATGTATGCATTAAGCAGCGCGCGCATAGAGGACGGAACGAACCGGCATGGTATGACCAGCACGGAACATCACGACAACACACGCGCACATTGAAATCGGGGAACGAAATTCAGCAGTCGGTTTCGACTCGAGGCATCATGTCGTCAAGAGAATCCAGTTCCGATGAAGAAAAAATTGTAGTATCTTTAGTTTGTGCAGAAAAACGAAGATATTGTGTTCATGATATACGTTTAAAAAGGAATGAGTACGGAGAATTCCATCACTTTACTATAAAAATTGATTACCTGATAATTTCACTTTCTTGGAAATATCTTCCCATGCATTTCCTTTACGCCGATTATCATGATAATATGTATCAAAGGCATTGTATATTATGCTATATTGACTAACTAACTCAATGAGAGCTTCGTCTATTGACCACATTCTGCCCGTGTTGCACCTGTCACCGGAACCAATCAAATGAAGTGGGTGTTTGTGAATCATCTCATTGCCATGCGACGCCGACAGAATATTTGCGGTTGCCGTTCGCTGCAGTTCGTTGCCGTTACGCTCCGCGCTGTTCCGTATGTGCGATTCTCCATTTGATTCAAAGTAAATCAACTGGATCAGCAGTTCCGTGTCGGTTCCCTCCGCTCCGTTCCATTCTCTATGTGCGCGCTGCTTTACGCTTATTGTTAGTTAAAAGGGCTTAGCCCGCTCCCCCCAGCCGCTACCGAGAGTGTTCATGATGGAGTCTATGTTTAGTGGTTGTTGTCCTTATTAATATATTTAATGCTTCTAAATCTGTTACACTCTATTCTAGAGAACCAAAGGAAAATGTCACAATTGTATGGAATAGAGGTTTATTGGTTGAATAGTATTTTTACCATTTAATTCTTTTTCGAGATTTAAATGTATCTTTTATTTTTTTCTTTAAATCTGTATGATTTGTCAAATGAGTCTGTAAATAACCCAAGCATTTGGAATATTCACCCTGATTGATTGCTTCTATATATTTTGATGTTTTCATCACTTATATAACCAGTATGCGGTTTAACCTCCCCATTTTCAATACAACATTATTAAAATTAAACTTCATTCTAATATCTTCACTAAAAGTTTTAGTTGTATCAATTAATGTGTGGAGATTTGAATTTGTGCTGGAAAATAATTTAATATCGTCCATGTATAACAGATGGGTTAACTTTGTCCTTCTGATCTTCACTTAAACTATTATTTCGAGCTATGTGGTCTTTTATTTTAGTTGCGATTATGGATGTCAGTATTTTGCAAATCGTAGGTAAGCAAGTAACAGGTCTGTATTTTGATGGATCTTTTGTGTTGTTGTCGTTCGGTAACAGAACCGTAAGGCCTTTAGTGAAAAAATCAGGCATATATTCATGATTTTGTATGCATTTATTATTTTATCTATCATCCGGCGTCAATGAAAACGCCCATCCTCGAAGTAGTTTTAAAAATTCATATAAATTTTGTACATCCCTTTGAATGCAAATCTGGTCAGGTAGATTTTCTATTGTTTTGTTGCACAAAGCAGGTCCAAACCCCCTCAGGGCGCGGTATAGAGCCAATAAATTGAAAATGATTCGTTAAATTACAGTATAAAAAAATTAGTTTCTTTAGTGAAAGTTTTAGGATTCGATTTCCCATAAGTGGGCATTATATTTCATTTTGAGATTTTCTAAAAAAACCTAAATTGACATTTTTAGCGTTTCTGGTTTCTTAGCACACCATTTGGGATGTGTGTAAATTAAATAATGCCACCCTACCTATGGTAAATTTTATGCCAAATAAGCAGTTTTTATTTTAGCAATTATAACGTTTTTCAATTCAATTCAAATATTTATCTTATCAAATTATCGAGGATTTAATCGAAATCAATCAACGTAGAAAGTATAATAATGTATTTTCCTATTATTCTGGTATATTCTGCATATTTTATTTTTAGAATAATTACGGTTAAGCCGGAAATCAATTCATTTGCAATATCGTTCAAGTAATTACATGTAATTACTACATCTAACAGTAGAATTTAAAATTGATTTGTAAAATAGGGATAGGAGAACATATGATTATTTAATATTCAGTTATAACCCGTCTTGACTTTGTCGTAACTATACTGTGAAGTTTTATTTTAATAAGTGTTATGGATTTGTTCGCAGATAATGCTTTGGCCCAGTAAATCTCCAGATTTAAATCAAATCGAGAACCTTTGGACCGACATGGTAAGTAATTGGAACCATCATAACTACAATGGCATTCGCGAAAGCACTGTTGATGCTTTAATGTTATATATTCATAAGATTTGAGAAAGTTTTCGTCTTGGAAGCCTTTGCCAAGTTTTAACGGGCAGCATGCGTCGAAGAACGCAGGCTTGTATTGAAAATTAAGGATTTTGTATTAATTATTAAACTATGATTAGATAGTATTATTTTGTTAAATGTGTTTCGTGTTTACTTTTAGTTAAATCGTTAACTCTGTTGTAATGCTGATAATAATAAATAATAAATAAAACTTAATTTCCATTTTTATCGTTGGAAAAAGAAAACGAATTTGGTAAGTTCAAAAACAGTTTCTCATTTTTGATTGAAAAACTGTCTCTTATACACATATTAATTCGATTTTTAGTGGTACTTGTGCCTATCAATGATCTATAATTTTTTTATATTTAAATCACAATTAATGAGAAATTATATGCCAAATAACATATTTTTATTTTATAAATTAGGACGCTTTTTAATCTCATTACATCCTTGATAATACGATTTCATAAATATTCCTCTTTTCCTAGTAGTGTTTTGAATTAAAATGTAAAAAAACCAGCACCGTATGATTACCGAAATAATGAAATCAAAGCAATCTGGAATTGCAGTGTTGTCTTTCTTATCAGTCTAAGTATATCGTAGATATAATTGATTTTTTATTTTTGGGCAACAATTTCATTGAAGTTAAATCATATTAAAAATATATTACTCCCACCATCAATTCCTGCAACAGCTGACTTGGAGCTGTTTTAAATTCCTTAAAGTAACCATAATGACATTTAAATTTATTATCAAATTCCAGTATAATGCAATAAAAATAAAATCATTTGTTTGGTTTTATAAATACACATACACTACGTTTCAAATGAAATGCACCACTTAGAAATAATAATGCTATGATCTTGAAAGTATGGTAAAATAATGCTGTATTAACTAAGATAATGAAGTTTTGAAGGCAAAATATTAACAGTTAACAAGAAAATGTTAATAGTGTGTAGCAACGCCACGCACAGCAACGCAGGCGTTCACTCTCCGAGGCATGCTTTCTCGATTTCTCGAAATGACAAACCTGCTTCTTTCATGCCGATAATTTTACCCCTGTCAAAATATGAAACTTGGGCAAAGTTTCGTCGTCTTACTGGGGGCATTTTTTCAGAATAAATGTGTCAGTTAAACAACAAAAAATTGACACCAAGCGACTAGATTTCTTAAAATGTATAAATAAAAATTGTTGATAATTGATGTTAACAGTGGTGCAAAGTACATAATGACTTGTTCTTTTTCATTGAAACTTCCACCGTTTTCTATATGATACTGAAACATTATTTAGTCAAAATTTCAAAATCATAGCATTATTATTTTTAAGTGGTGCATTTCATTTGAAACGTAGTGTATATTCAAATTCATTAAAAATATAAAAAATACAATTCTCCTTTTTATATAACAGATTTTCAAGTCAGTTTCGAACCAGGCATTATGTATTTTCACAAGAATTCTTTCACTAACAAACTGGTTGTTTAACAGAATGTCTACGTGCCCGTAATATAATGGAAAGTTTACCTGACTATTACAATACGTTCTTGGTTATTGCTAACATTAAAAGGGTGTCCAAAATTTCTACGTTAGATCGCCTCGGGGGGTGGGCTTCTTCATTGATGTCGGGTGTACCTACTTTCGAACTGTAGGTAGTTTTAATAACTTTACTTACGTCTAGCTTGCTAAACTGCATTGCTTCCATACGATTAACCTTATTTTGGTACATTATTTCATCTTTAATCCATTGTGCTTGTTTATTGTGATGGCCATAAATTTTGGCAAAGTGCTTCAATCTGAAGAATAGTAGGCCCACCATTTAATTATGATATTTGATTTTCATTCTGTGATCTATAAAAATGTTTAGGGTTGTTTTAAATACAGTATTGTGTATTCTTCTATTGTGACTTCTTTTATATCTTTGTAGTCTATGGGTGCATGCCAATAGTTTTTGTTTTAAAGTATCTAACAGAATAAATAAAATCAAATTTAATATATTTATTCATGATATTTTGTATTTCTCTCAGTTTTGGATTAATAAACATTGCCTTTTGTTTCTTGAGTGGTCTCTCCAATATATTTTCTAAGAGTAATTACTTTATTTTCAGGCCTTGTTTGCCACCGTGGATTTTTCTATTTTTGATAGATAGAGTTCATCTTTCAATTCATACCTTGTTTGATTATTTAAGGTAAGAATTGCATATGCCGCTCAATAGATTAGTGAATAAAGTTTTTATAAAGCTAATCTTTCTTAAATTTTGTTTTGACTCTTTTGTAATTTTTACCTTGGATAACTTTAGTTTTCTGGTTGGATCACTATCAAAATACGAAATAATTGCTTGATTTAGTGCCTCCTGTACAGTTTATAGCTGTTGCCTTGGTCTCATTGTTTAATTCATTTATATTGTGATCCTGTAATGTTTCTGTAGTTAACTGATTATTTGCTGGAATTAGTGAAGTTTCATTTTGGTTTTATTGACTGTTAATATTTTGTTGAAGGATTTCTTCTGGATTCGGTGCTGTTTCAAATTGTGGATGCAGTACCTCTTGTTTTAATCGTTGTAGGTATATTTGTGATATTCTGTTACTTTTTATAATGGTATGCCTTTGTCCTGTTTTTTGATGGATGAGAAAGTGCTGAATAAACTTTAATAAATGGTCTTCGTAATTCTTGTCTATAGCCTGTCATTGTAGTTCCCCCTTGGTTATTTTGAAGTTACCACGTACGAGATTTTTGATCATTTCATCGTTCCATTTGATACGTTGTCTAATTTTACCTGCTTTAGTGGTTGCTGGTTGACCTATCAGCAGTGGTATCGTTGCAATTCGATTCGGAAACTTGTATTTGACTTAATGAGTCACTAGTTTCATGTTTCTCAATGCCTGCTTGCGTGATAGGTACTATATAACACGGATCGACCTAAAAATAAAATTACGGAATACGCATGGAAAGAGCACACGGCTAGTTTGTGATGATATAGTAACTTGATTGAACAAAAAAAACAATACCTATTTACTCTTGGAATTACTACTATTTGTTTTTAATTTCTAATATGTATAATTATACCACAATGAGACTGGCTGGGAGAAAAATAGTATTCAAACCTCAACTATTGCAGACCTTACATTACAGACCTCGCTTTCGTTTCCTATACTGTTATGACACGTTCGTTTCACAATCAACTTGACACTCCATGGTTTGCGACTTACTTTTCAAAGCTTTTATTAGTCTTCCGTATTTTATAAATACATCAAAGCCTTTTCAGTAAAATTTTTCAATTGTTGATAGGTTCTAAATATTAATAAATTAAATTACATACGTACAAAGGTAGATAGTAAAACGAAATTGACAGGTTTGAAGATAAACAGTTATTACTTAGAAAGGTCTTTAAATAAATAACGTTCATACATGTTTAGTACTCGTTTAGTTTATAGACGTCAACTAAGTTAGTTTAAGCACAGTTCGCTAAAAATATACTTGCTTTTATCAAATGTTGTGCATTAAAGTTTGACATATGCCATAACCTTACAAAGAAATAGTACATCTCAAACCTAGGTTTTGCAGACCGATCACAATTGTAATGTGAGGTCTTCAATAGTTGAGATTTCAATACTATTTTCCTCTCAGCCGCTCCGATTGTGGTGTAATTACTTATACATAATAGAAATTAAAAATAGTAATAGTAATAGTAATTTCAAGAGTAAATAGGTATTGTGCCTCTATGGAAGTTTTTGTTTAATCTTTACTTTAATGCACAATGTTTGATAAAAGCAAGTAAATTATTAGTGAATTGTGCTTAAACGAACTTGGTTGACATGTAAACATGTATGAACATCGTTGTAAGTAATTACTGTTTATCTTCAAACCTGTCAATTTCGTTTTACTAACTACCTTTGTACGTATGTAATTTAATTTATTAATATTTAGAACTTATCCAGAATTGTAAAATTTTACTGAAAAGGCTTTGATGTATTTATAAGATACGGAAGACTAATAAAAGCTTTGAAAGTAAGTCGCAAGCCATGGAGTGTCAAGTCGATTCTGAAACTAACGTGTCATAATAGCATAGGAAACGAAGGCGAGGTCTGTAATGTGAGGTCTGCAATAGTTGAGGTTTGAATACTATTTTTCTTCCAGCCGATCCCACTGTGGTATAATTATACATATTAAAAATTAAAAACAAATAATAGTAATTGCAAGAGTAAATAGGTATTGTGCCTCTAAGAAATAGTTTTTGTTCAATCAAATTACTATTTTATCACAAACTAGCCGTGTGCTCGATGGTCAGTTTTTATGCGTATTGCGTACTTTTATTTTCAGGTCGATCCGTGACATTTACATTTTTATAAATCAACCCCAGTAAAAAAGTATTTTTTTCCGAAGTTTTTCAGTAGCCTAAATATCAATTTCCACTTTTCTAACTTCAAGAATGAGGTACTTCCTATACAAACTTTCGTCCCTTATTTTACTCCCTTAGGGGATGAATTTTCAAAAACCTTACTACAACTGACTTTTATTTATACACAAAATTTGTAACTTCAAAAACGACAAACTTTCATCCCATTTTAGCCTCCTTAGGGGATGAATCTTCAAAAATGGTTTCTTAGTGCTCACCTACGTTACACAAGAAACTCCTGTGCAAAATTTCATGCTTATAGACCCACCGGTTTAGGCTGTGCGTTGTCTGTCAGACAGTTGTTAGAGTTTTATTCAGTAGACGAGCACCAACGCGCGTTTGTGGCGTTTTCGTGTGTGACCGGTGTGACCGATAGGGGTGAAAATCCAAACCCGGAACCGGGTCTTTGCGGAACACATATGCCTAATTTCAGCTTAATCGGTCACATCCTGTGGGAGGGGTTCGACTTAGCACATACAGACATACATACAGAATAGGTGTATTATATTGTTGGATGGATTTAGAAAAATAAAAATCTTTAAAATTGAAGTTTATGAAGTGTGTAAATTGAGTAGAAGGCTGAGTGTGTTTTGTTTTGTATCAAGACAACTTGGCAGTTTAAAATGTCAAAGGAGGAAGTAATATCTTGTACGCCTCCTGAATACCGCGCTGTTGCCCTGGCAAAGGTTGAAAATGTACTACCTGAGACCTCAAAAAGGCAATACAATAAAGCTTACACCAATTTCAAAAAATATCGAAATTTGTAAAATTGGTGGCGTTCTTAAAACGCCAAAATATTGACTACAAATCCAAGAAATCATTGGTATTAGATATATCCCAAGTCAATAAATTTTTGAAAGAAGCACCAGGTACAGCATTCATTGCCATAAAAGTATGTACATATAGTCAGTTTTTAATATACTGATTAATGTATAAAATTATAGGGTACATTAATTATGGTTGCTGTGGGGACGTGATGAGCTCGCAAAAATTAATATCCAGGATTTAAAGATAAAGGACGACACCGTTGTGGTCAACTGGGGTTGCTAGGAAGTTCGTGATCATTGAACCGAACTGGATTTGCACTATTAAAAGGTACTTTGCTTAAGCGTACGAAATGGCAAGGTAACAAAGCACCTTTGGTACAATACCTAAAAAAATTGCGCAATTTTTGAAATTAGAAAATTCTCATCTTTATACTGGACACTGCTTCCGTAGAACGGCCGCAACTGCACTTGCATTGTGCGGTGGTGATATATTAGATCTAAAGCGTCACTGGGGCTGGAGATCGTTAAATACGGCCTAGGGGTATATTGAGGACTCTATAGAGTAGAAGAGAAAAATAAATAAAATGGTACAGTCTTCTGAACCAGGCGCTTTTTTGGCATCGACATCCTTAATTTCTTCCGAGATACTTGACACTCCTCCACAAGAAAGTTCTACATATTTAAACTAAATTAATGAAAAATTATGAGGTTCACATTCCCCTTAATAATTTAAAAACATATTGTAATTTTCAATTTCATTTTAATTCACAATAATGTCAATTATCTTCTGTTCTTTTTAGATGTAAGATTATTTGTTTGAACTATTTGTTTTCTTCAAGGGCTGTTCTGCTTTAATTTGCTATCTACTTCCCGGGTACACGCTATTTAAGGTTAGATTTTGGTTCTAAAGATGTAGAAGCGACAGTTATCTAACACAATAAAGTTAGTTATTATATATACAGTTAATTCTTTAATTCAGTTTTACCTTATGGAAGATTCTCTGGAAGTCCATCTAATCTCATGCTTGATATAAACAAAACGTCGGTCAGAATTGTCGTTTGTTGGTTTTCACATTATTGGTGCAGTTGTTATCGTAAAAAATATATCAATCCTTTGTACACCCTACTGTGTAAAATGAGACTTTCAAACCTCAAATGAAGTGAGCAATGCTTTTTTCTAACTGGCCGGGAGAAAAGGTAAATTTTCCTTTATATGTTATATACACATTAAATTTTTTGAACTCCTTAATTCGGCTACAAATTGAACATAAAATTTACTATAGCTGATATTAAATTTAATTTTCATGAAGTCGCACATTTCATTTTTTCATGAGAACATTTGACATGTCCAAATTATGTCTTATAAGGATATAATTTATTATTTATCTTTCTTTTCCCTAGTATACTAAAGTCTTCTTTATTTAATACAAAACCACATTCTCACAATACAGTCTAATGATTTTCACATTTGCAGTTTACGACAGATACACAGATACACATTGATACACCAGATACAAGATACATCAGATACACAGATACACAGATACAAGATACATTTCAGATCAAGATACACAGATACACAGATACACAGTATACACAGATACACAGATTTACACTAGATACACAGATACACGATACACAGATTACACAGATACACAATACAGATAACAGATCAGATACCAGATACATTTCAGATACACAGATACACAGATACAGATACACAGATACACTATACTACAGGTACCATATCCAGTATACACAGATACTTAGTATACAGAGATACCAATACACAGATACACAGATACACAGATATCAGATACGAGATACACAGATACCAGATACCAGATACACAGTACCAGGTACACAGATACACAGATACACAGAGTACACAGTACAATACACAGATACACAGATACACAGATACACAGATACACAGATACACAGATCACAGATACACAGATACACATCAGATACACAGATACACAGATACACAGATACACAGATACACAGATACACAGATACACGTAGATACACAAACGATACACAGATACAAGATACACAGATACACAGATACAGATACAGATACACAGATACACAGATACACAGATACATCAGATACACAGATACACAGATACACAGATACACAGATACACAGATACAACAGATACACAGATACACAGATACACAGATACACATCAGATACACAGATACACAGATACCAGATACACAGATACACAGATACACAGATACACAGATACACAGATACAATACAGATACAAGATACACAGATACACAGATACACAGATACACAGATACACAGATACACAGATACACAGATACACAGATACACAGATACAGATACACAGATACACAGATACACAGATACACAGATACAACACAGATACACAGATACACAGATACACAGATCAGATACACAGATACACAGATACACAGATACACAGATACACAGATACACAGATACACAGATACACAGATACACAGATACACAGATACACAGATACACAGATACACAGATACACAGATACACAGATACACAGATACACAGATACACAGATACACAGATACACAGATACACAGATACACAGATACACAGATACACAGATACACACATACAAGATACACAGATACACAGATACACAGATACACAGATACAGATACACAGATACACAGATACACAGATACAGATACAGATACACAGATAACACAGATACACAGATACACAGATACAGATACAGATACACAGATACACAGATACACAGATACACAGATACACAGATACCAGATACACAGATACACAGATACACAGATACACAGATACAGATACACAGATACAGATACACAGATACAATCAGAATACACAGATACACAGATACACAGATACACAGATACACAGATACACAGATACACAGATACAGATACACAGATACCAGATACAGATAGATCACAGATACACAGATACACAGATACAAGATACACAGATAACAGATACACAGATACACAGATACACAGATACACAGATACACAGATACAGATACACAGATACACAGATACACAGAATACACAGATACAGATACAGATACACAGATACACAGATACACAGATACACAGATACAGATCAGATAAGATACACAGATACACAGATACACAGATACACAGATACACAGATACACAGATACACAGACACGATACACAGATACACAGATACACAGATACACAGATAACAGATACACAGATACACAAGATACACAGATACAGATACAAGATACACAGATACACAGATACACAGATACACAGATACACAGATACACAGATACACAGATCACAGATACACAGATACACAGATACACAGATACACAGATACACAGATACACAGATACAGATACACAGATACACAGATACACAGATACACAGAATACAGATACACGATACACAGATACACAAGATACACAGATACACAGATACACAGATACACAGATACACAGATACACAGATACACAGATACACAGATACACAGATACACAGATCAGATACACAGATACACAGATACACAGATACACAGATACACAGATACACAGATACACAGATACAGATACACAGATACATCAGATACACAGATACACAGATACACAGATACACAGATACACAGATACACAGATACACAGATACACAGATACAGATACACAGATACACAGATACACAGATACACAGATACAGATACACAGATACACAGATACACAGATACACAGATACACAGATACAGATACACAGATACACAGATACACAGATACACAGATACAGATACACAGATACACAGATACACAGATACACAGATACACAGATACACAGATACACAGATACACAGATACACAGATACACAGATACACAGATACACAGATACACAGATACACAGATACACAGATACAACGATACAAGATACACAGATACACAGATACACATGATACACAGATACACAGATACACAGATACAATACACAGATACACAGATACACAGATACAGATACACAGATACACAGATACACAGATACACAGATACACAGATACACAGATACAGTACACAGATACACAGATACACAGATACACAGATACCAGATACAGATCAGATACACAGATACACAGATACACAGATACAGATACACAGATACACAGATACACAGATACACAGAACAGATACACAGATACAGATACAGATACACAGATACACAGATACACAGATACAGATACACAGATACACAGATACAGATACACAGATACACAGATACACAGATACACAGATACACAGATACACAGATACACAGATACAGATACAGATACACAGATACACAGATACACAGATACACAGATACACAGATAACAGTACAGATACACAGATACACAGATACACAGATACACGATACAGATACACAGATACACAGATACACAGATACACAGATACAAGATACACAGATACAGATACACAGATACAAGATACACAGATACACAGATACACAGATACACAGATACACAGATACACAGATACACAGATACACAGATACACAGATACAGATACACAGATACAGTACATACAGATACACAGATACACAGATACACAGATACACAGATACACAGATACACAGATACACAGATACAGATACACAGATACACAGATACACAGATACAGCAAGATACACAGATACACAGATACACAGATACACAGATACACAGATACACAGATACACAGATACACAGATACACAGATACACAGATACACAGATACACAGATACACAGATACACAGATACACAGATACACAGATACACAGATACACAGATACACGATACAGATACACAGATACACAGATACACAGATACAGATACAAGATACACAGATACACAGATAATACACAGATACACAGATACACAGATACACAGATACAGATCAAGATACACAGATACAAGATACACAGATTACGTAAATCAACTGATACACAATACCCAACAGAAGATCACATCAAGATCACAGTACCGTCACGAGAGTGTAGGATTCACAGTATACAGATGATCTGTAGCTTAGAAACGAGAGGACGCCAGTAGAACGATACAATGAGTCAGCCCTAGATTAATAGATAATTTCCACTTTTCAGCCAACAACGAATCTGTGAAAGGATCTGAGCACTAGGAAAAAGTATAACAGAAAGTCCCCAAAACAAAAGCGGTATATTAATTACAAATTAGCAGATATAGTTTGCATGTATCACACACATATAATTTAATTTATATTCAAAAAGTAAAAGGAGATAATTCTAAATAAATAATTAATTCAATTGTGTTACAAATCGTTAACCACAGAGATAATACTAGAATATTTGTGTCTTAAATATACAATATACAAGCCACCCAAAGAGTCTAATACTATAATTTAGAGAATGAAATCAAGTTAAATTTACATCCAAAATGACAAAGTAATATACAGAATTTCAAAGCTAAGTTATGCTAAAACATAGGTTTATAGTATTTAATAAAATACAGTAAACAGGTAATTTAATCATTCCCAAGTTGTAAAGGCACATTGAATAAAGGTTATAGTAATAATACAATTGCTATGAATAACTTGCAGTAAACAAATATAACAGAAATGATCAGTGGTTATAAAATAACAGAATCTGATGAGCTGAATGATCCAATACACAGTTCACAAAACAGTGTTTAAATACAAGATTACCAATAACATGGTAATTTTTATACTCAAAATTTTACCCAAAGCAATTTCATGTAAAATCGCAAAAATTTGTGCAATACCACTTAAAGTTTTATCACGAACGTGTACATAGGTCTATAAAACTTATAGGATTGGTCACAGATTAATCAAAGCATTAAGGTATCCAAAGACAACGAATATGAACGGTTTATAACTTATCTTTCATATCCCAGCCTGTCGGAAAGTAATTTCAAATATTTCACAGGTGTGGAAGTCAAATCTCTTGCTAATTATGTAATAAGTAACACATTTCATCAGCCAAATGTCAGTATGTACAACTATGTACGAATTATATATCCATATTTACATAGCATACAAGTATATATAGATGGTGTACGAAAAGAATATTATATGGCATACAAAAAGTACCTCTTCAATGAGGTAGATAATCAGAAAAGTATGAATTATAACGTTCAGAGTACGAGAACAGCTAATGACTGCCTCGAACAGCTAAATAGTAATTGCTTTCTCCAGCGAATCTAAAGTGTAAAAACAACTTCGTGGTTACAGAGAAATTTGTGAGGTTAAGTCTAACCCTAATGATACGATTTTTTCTAAATCGAACCAGATACGATTGTCTGCTAGTACCAAGATACACAGATACAAGATACACAGATACACAGATAAAGATACACAGATACACAGATACACAGATACACAGATACACAGATACACAGATACACAGATACACAGATACACAGATACAAGATACACAGATACACAGATACAAGATACACAGATACACAGATACAGATACACAGATACACAGATACACAGATACACAGATACACAGATACACAGATACACAGATACACAGATACAGATACACAGATACACAGATACACAGATACAGATACACAGATACACAGATACAATACAAGATACACAGATACACAGATACACAGATACACAGATACACAGATACACAGATACAGATACACAGATACACAGATACACAGATACACAGATACAAGATACACAGATACACAGATACACAGATACACAGATACACAGATACACAGATACACAGATACACAGATACAAGATACACAGATACACAGATACAGATACACAGATACACAGATACAAGATAGATACACAGATACACAGATACACAGATACACAGATACACAGATACAAGATACACAGATACACAGATACAAGATACACGATACACAGATCACAGATACAAGATAACAGATACACAGATACAAGATAGATACACAGATACACAGATACACAGATAGATACACAGATACAAGATACACAGATACAAACAGATACACAGATACACAGATACACAGATACACAGATACAGATACACAGATACACAGATACACAGATACAGATACACAGATACAGATACACAGATACACAGATACAAGATACACAGATACAAGATACACAGATACACAGATACACAGATACACAGATACAAGATACAATACACAGATACACAGATACAAACAAGATCACAGATACAGATACACAGATACACAGATACACAGATACACAGATACACAGATACAAACAGATACACAGATACACAGATACACAGATACACAGATACACAGATACACAGATACAGATACACAGATACACAGATACACAGATACAGATACACAGATACACAGATACACAGATACACAGATACACAGATACACAGGTACAGAACAGATACACAGATACACAGATACACAGATACACAGATACACAGATACATAGATACACAGATACACATATACACAGATACACAGATACACAGATACACAGATGCACAGATTCATAGATACACAGATACATAGATACACAGATGTTACGTGCAAACTTCAACTTGATACACAGAACTACTAACGGAGATACCATAGGACTTGCCGGTACACAGTACACGGTAGAGTCACAGTGATGCAGATGGTATCTGTACAAAGAACAGAGACGCCAGCTAGAACGATAAAGAGTCAGCCCTAGATACAAGATAATGCCACTTTTCTAGCCAAGCAACGAATCTGTGACAAGGATCTGACACAGGAAAAATAGATAACAGAAAGTCCCCAAAACAAAAGCGGTATATTAATTACAAATTATGGCAGTATATAGTTTGCAGATACACACACATATAATTTAATTTATATCAAACACAGTAAAACAAGATAATTCAAATAAATAATTAATTCAATTGGTTACAAATCGTTAACCACAGAGATAATACATAGAATATTTGTGCTCTTAAATATACAATATAGCAAGCCACCCAAAGAGTCTAATACTATAATTTAGAGAATGAAATCAAGTTAAATTTACATCCAAAAATGACAAAGTAATATACAGAATTTCAAAGCTAAGTTATGCTAAAACATAGGTTTATAGTATTTAATAAAATACAGTAAACAGGTAATTTAATCATTCCCCAAGTTGTAAAGGCACATTGAATAGAAGGTTATAGTAATAATACAATTGCTATGAATAACTTGCAGTAAACAAATATAACAGAAATGATCAGATAAAATCAACAGAATCTGATGAGCTGAATGATCACAGATACACAGATTACAAACAGTGTTTAAATACATAGATTACCAATACACATGGTAATTTTATACTCAAAATTTACCCAAACAATTTCATGTAAAATCGCAAAAATTTGAATACACTTAAAGTTTTATCACGAACGTGTACATAGGTCTATAAAACTTATAGATTGGTCACAGATTAATCAAAGCATTAAGGTATCCAAAGACAACGAATATGAACGGTTTATAACTTATCTTTCATATCCCAGCCTGTCGGAAAGTAATTTCAAATATTTCACAGGTGTAAGTCAAATTCTTCTAATTATGTAATAAGTAACACATTTCATCAGACCAAATGTCAGTCAGTACACATGTACGAATTATATATCCATATTTACATAGCATACAAGTATATATAGATGGTACAGAAACAGATATTAAGATACAAAAACAGACTCTTCAATGAGGTAGATAATCAGAAAAGTATAATTATAACGTTCAGATACAGATACAGCTAATGACTCACGAACAGCTAAATAGTAATTGCTTTCTCCAGTCGAATCTAAAGTTAAAAACAACTTCGGTATACAGAGAAATTTGTGAGGTTAAGTCATAACTTACATGATACGATTTTGTTCAAATCGAACACAGATCGATTGTCTGCATTTCAGTATTTCCTGAATATATCCGATATAAATCGTTTGTACCACAATTATACGATTCGGCACAAAATTTAGAAAAATGTTATAAATCAGATAACAATCGATGGGCTAAATACAAGTCACAGAAATTTACATATCTTTCAGATAACAGATACAAATGGCTTTTCTTCGTCACAGAACAAACAGGAAGTGAAATTAAAATACAATATGATGTCAAACCGATATAAACCAGATACACACATGAAGTTGAAATACAACTTAAAGTGACCATCAAAATGTTTACCCAACCATTACAGAAATGTTTTTAATTGTAAGATAAATATCACAGAAACTACAGAGATAACAAGAAATGTCATTATGAAAATAGAAAGTTCACACAGAAATACAGTAATTCATTAATTTTAATAGATCCAAACAGATACTTAATCGTACAGCAAACAGTAACAGATACAGATAACAGATACACAGATACACAGATAGATACACAGATACACAGATACACATACAGATACACAGATACACAGATACACAGATACACAGATACACAGATACACAGATACACAGATAAGATCAGATACACAGATACACAGATACACAGACAGATACACAGATACACAGATACAGATACACAGATACACAGATACACAGATACACAGATACACAGATACACAGATACACAGATACACAGATACACAGATACACAGATACACAGATACACAGATACACAGATACACAGATACACAGATACACAGATACACAGATACACAGATACACAGATACACAGATACACAGATACACAGATACACAGATACACAGATACACAGATACACAGATACACAGATACACAGATACACAGATACATACAGATACACAGATACAGATACACAGATACACAGATACACAGATACACAGATACACAGATACACAGATACACAGATACACAGATACACAGATACACAGATACACGATACAGATACACAGATACAGATACACAGATACACGATACACAGATACACAGATACACAGATACACAGATACACAGATACACAGATACACAGATACACAGATACACAGATACACGATACACAGATACACAGATACACAGATACACAGATACACAGATACAAGAACACAGATACACAGATACACAGATACACAGATACACAGATACACAGATACACAGATACACAGATACACAGATACACAGATACAGATACAGATACAGATACACAGATAACATACAGATACACAGATACACAGATACACGATAACAGATACACAGATACACAGATACACAGATACATACACAGATACACAACGATACACAGATACACAGATACACAGATACACAGATACACAGATACACAGATACACAGATACACAGATACAAGATACTACACAGATACACAGATACACAGATACACAGATACACAGATACACAGATACACAGATACACAGATACACAGATACACAGATACACAGATACACAGATACACAGATACACAGATACACAGATACACAGATACAGATACAGATACACAGATACACAGATACACAGATACACAGATACACAGATACACAGATACACAGATACACAGATACACAGATACACAGATACACAGATACACAGATACACAGATACACAGATACACAGATACACAGATACACAGATACACAGATACACAGATACACAGATACACAGATACACAGATACACAGATACACAGATACACAGATACACAGATACACAGATACACAGATACACAGATACACAGATACACAGATACACAGATACACAGATACACAGATACACAGATACAGATACACAGATACACAGATACACGAAGAAAGACAGATACAGATACAAAAAGTACACAATAAGATACACAGAAAGATAAAGTCACAGATACACAGATACAGTCACAGTAAAGATCCAGAACAGTAAAGATACAGAAAAGATAACAATAAGATACAACCTGATAACGATAAAGTACACAATAACGATCACAATAAAGATAACGATAACAGATCAAATAACAGATACATACCAGAACAAACCGTCAAGAACACAGATAATATCAAAACAAGATAACAGTACACAATAAGATACAATACACAATACACATACAGAAAAGTAAAATACAGAACACAGAAACAGAAACAATAAAGAACAAGAAACGTAACATATAAGATCCAAATCAAGTAAGATACAGAAAAGATACACAATACACAGATACAGATACAAATACAGATACAGATACAGATACACAGATACACAGATACACAGATACACATACAGATACAGATACACAGATACACAGATACACAGATAGATACAGATACACAGATACACGATACACAGATACAGATACACAGTAACAGACAGATACACAGATACACAGATACAGATACAGATACACAGATACAGATACACAGATACACAGATACACGAACACAGATACACAGATACACAGATACACAGATACACAGATACACAGATACACAGATACACAGATACACAGATACACAGATACAGATACATACACAGATACACAGATACACAGATACACAGATACACAGATACACAGATACACAGATACACAGATACACAGACAGATACACAGATACACAGATACAGATACACAGATACACAGATACACGATACAGATACACAGATACACAGATACACAGATACACAGATACACAGATACAACAGATACACAGATACACAGATACACAGATACACAGATACACAGATACAGATACACAGATACACAGATACAGATACACAGATACACAGATACACAGATACACAGATACAGATACAGATACACAGATACACAGATACACAGATACACAGATACACAGATACACAGATACACAGATACACAGATACAGATACACAGATACACAGATACAGATACACAGATACACAGATACACAGATACACAGATACACAGATACACAGATACACAGATACACAGATACAGATACAGAACAGATACACAGATACACAGATACACAGATACACAGATAGATACACAGATACACAGATACACAGATACAGATACACAGATACACAGATACACAGATACACAGATACACAGATACACAGATACACAGATACACAGATACACATACAGATACACAGATACAGAAGATACACAGATACACAGATAACAGATACACAGATACACAGATACAGATACACAGATACAAGATACAGATACACAGATACACAGATACACAGATACACAGATACACAGATACACAGATAGATACACAGATACAGATACACAGATACACAGATACAGATACAGATACACAGATACACAGATACACAGATACACAGATACACAGATACACAGATACACAGATACAGATACACAGATACACAGATACACAGATACACAGATACACAGATACAGATACACAGATACACAGATACACAGATACACAGATACAGATACACAGATACACAGATACACAGATACACAGATACACAGATACACAGATACACAGATACACAGATACACAGATACAGATACACAGATACAGATACACAGATACACAGATACACAGATACACAGATACACAGATACACAGATACACAGATACAGATACACAGATACACAGATACACAGATACACAGATACACAGATACACAGATACAGATACACAGATACAGATACACAGATACAACAGATACACAGATACACAGATACACAGATACACAGATACACAGATACACAGATACAGATACACAGATACACAGATACAACAGATACACAGATACACAGATACACAGATACACAGATACACAGATACACAGATACACAGATACACAGATACACAGATACACAGATACACAGATACACAGATACACAGATACACAGATACACAGATACACAGATACACAGATACACAGATACACAGATACACAGATACACAGATACACAGATACACAGATACACAGATACACAGATACACAGATACACAGATACACAGATACACAGATACACAGATACACAGATACACAGATACACAGATACACAGATACACAGATACACAGATACACAGATACACAGATACACAGATACACAGATACACAGATACACAGATACAGATACACAGATACACAGATACACAGATACAAGATACCCCCCCCCCCCCCCCCCCCCCCCCCCCCCCCCCCCCCCCCCCCCCCCCCCCCCCCCCCCCCCCCCCCCCCCCCCCCCCCCCCCCCCCCCCCCCCCCCCCCCCCCCCCCCCCCCCCCCCCCCCTACACAGATACACAGATACACAGATACACAGATACACAGATACACAGATACACAGATACAGATACACAGATACACAGATACACAGATACACAGATACACAGATACACAGATACACAGATACAGATACACAGATACACAGATACAGATACACAGATACACAGATACACAGATACACAGATACACAGATACACAAGATACACAGATACACAGATACACAGATACACAGATACAGATACACAGATACACAGATACAGATACACAGATACACAGATACACACAGATACACAGATACACAGATACACAGATACACAGATACACAGATACAGATACACAGATACAGATACACAGATACAGATACAGTACCAGATACACAGATACACAGATAACACAGATACACAGATACACAGATACAGATACACAGATACAGATACACAGATACAGCAGATACAAGAAAAAAAAAAAAAGAATACCAAAGAAAAACAAAAACAGAGAAAACAAACAGATACACAGATACACAGATACACAGATACACAGATACACAGATACACAGATACAGATACAGATACAGATACACAGATACAGATACACAGATACACAGATACAGATACACAGATACAGATACAGATACACAGATACAGATACACAGATAACAGATACACAGATACAGATACACAGATACACGATACAGCCAAAAAAAAAAACACAAAAAAAAAGAAAAAAAAAAATAAAAATAAAAATACACAGATACAGATACAGATACACAGATACACAGATACAGATACACAGATACACAGATACAGATAGATACACAGATACCAGATACAGATACACAGATACAATACACAGATACAAAAGATACACAGATACACAGATAACAGATACAGATACACAGAACAGATACACAGATACACAGATACACAGATACACAGATACACAGATACACAGATACACATATACACAATACACAGATACACAGATACACAGATACACAGATACACAGATACACAGATACACAGATACACAGATACACAGATACACAGATACACAGATACACAGATACACAGATACACGATACACAGATACACAGATACACAGATACACAGATACACAGATACACAGATACACAGATACACAGATACACAGATACACAGATACACAGATACCAGATACACATATACGCAGATACCAGATACAGATACGCAGATACACAATACACAGATACACAGATACACAGATACACAGATACACAGCTACACATATACAGATACTCAGATACACAGATACACAGATACACAGATACACAGATACACAGATACACAGATACACAGATACACAGATACACAGATACACAGATACACAGATACACAGATACACAGATACACAGATACACAGATACACAGATACACAGATACACAGATACACAGATACACAGATACACAGATACACAGATACACAGATACACAGATACACAGATACACAGATACACAGATACACAGATACACAGATACACAGATACACAGATACACAGATACACAGATACACAGATACACAGATACACAGATACACAGATACACAGATACACAGATACACAGATACACAGATACACAGATACACTGATATACAGATACACAGATACACAGATACACAGATACACAGATACACAGATACACAGATACACAGATACACAGATACACAGATACACAGATACACAGATACACAGATACACAGATACACAGATACACAGATACACATATACACACATACGCAGATACGCAGATACGCAGATACACACATACACAGATACACAGATACACAGATACACAGATACACAGATACACAGATACACAGATACTCAGATACACAGATGCACAGATACACAGATACACAGATATACAGATACACAGATACACAGATACACAGATACACAGATACACAGATACACAGATACACAGATACACATATACACAGATACACAGATACACAGATACACAGATACACAGATACACAGATACACAGATACACAGATACACAGATACACAGATACACAGGTACACAGGTACACAGATACACAGATACACAGATACTCAGGTAGACAGATACGCAGATACACAGATACACAGATACACAGATACACAGATACACAGATACACAGATACACAGATATACAGGTACACAGATACACAGGTACATAGATACATACGTTAAATTTATAACACCTCTTGTATTTCGTTGAGGGTTAATAAAAGGAGTAATAAAGTAGCTAAATGTCTACAATAAATTTCTATTAAAGAACTTTGGGGCAATGTGATAGGTCTGTGACAGAGCAGTTCGTCGAATTATTACAAACAATTTTGGATTTAAATTTGGTGATGCCAAATTTGTAAGATACATCACATCATGATTGTGGCCTCTTTCAGATTCCAAACTGCCATAATTTGCATTGCCGATGCTTCATTTTTTTGTCTGTTGATACCACATTCGTTGACAGTGGAATGACAACGTCAATGTTGACAGCTTATTCGCCTAATTTTTTGTAATGGAAGGCTTATTATGTTCAATTTCCCCATCCCATTATAAAAGATGTGAGGCATTTGCCAATAGTGGTTAGGGAATGTAATTGCAATAAATCCTGGTATTGTCCACCTTTTTTCGCTGTTTGTTGGTGAAGGATCTTGCATACTTGATTGTGCCTGTATAGATGATCCATAGGAGCTAAAGTTGAGCAGCCATCAATAATATGTTCAATTTTTGACATTTTCTACAAACATCAGTTTGAGAATGTGTTTGTTACTAATTATTTGTTGCAATAGCTCCGTTTTAATTGCACATGCAAGTCCTTTAGTTTCTGAATGTATAAAAATAATTTCGTAAATGGTTGATTTGATTTTTACGTAGATTAATTAAGTTTGATAAACCCCGACCACCATTTTTTCTTTCACTGGAAGGGAACACAATTTAAGTTATTATAAGTAATATGATTAAAATAGCTACTAAAAACTACTTTTGTGGCCAATTCATAATAAAGACATAGTTTCTCCGATTCTTAGATTCTCCTGTGGTAAACTAGCTGCTTCTAAAATAAAGTTTAAAATAAATTAATTATTAAAGCAATAGTGAATAGAAAAGCTCCTTGTTTTGCATATAAAACATGCGATAAGCGCCTGCGTCTTTTATATATTAAAATTCTCTTAGAATGACGCCTCAAAACTATTAAGCTTCAAGAGGAGATAAATATTATATTGCTGCAAAGATTAGCAGTAACAATAAATATAAAAGTGAAATAATTGTAATCTATCGTTATTTTCGTATTTTCTATTTAGTAACACCGTTCTGATTCGATGTAAAGCATATTTTTCTTTGTAAAAACTCCCCATTACTGTTAAGCAATATATCAGATACCTGTAACAGAAAAAAACCTCAATCCTTATTTAAAAACTCCTACATCAAGTTAATGTGAGCCTTATCAAACGTTCCTTCTAAGAGATAGATTCTAGGTTTACCGCCTCCTGGAGGCGAGAGCGGCTCCGCCTAAACGCCGCCTCTTCCAATAGATCCAACTCGTAACCGTCCGACGCCCGGGCATCGCGACGCCAGAAGGACACGTGATCTTGCCCACAAGCCACGGGGAGAACGCCACAACCTCCTGGGGCAGGACTAACGTCTTTTTAGTTCCTTTGCTCAGAGAGCTGAAGATGCTGGAAGGATGAACATCGTGTTGTTGACCATATCTAAAACCTTTACGTCTAAATTTAACGAATAAATGTTTCTGTTGTAAAGTTAACATACTAAATTTTTTATATCTCTTCTATGTCAGTTTAATTATAATTTGTTATACATACCAGCTTTGAGTAATAATGTGATTAGAAAACCTATTGCTTAAGCATTCTAAAGTATGATTATATTAACGTAAAAACGTTGCTTAATAAGGCTTTTGTATAACACTTCCTTCCAGAATAGAAAGTTGGAAAACATTCTACCCTGTAGATTTAGGAATGAACTTAATAAGCAAATAATCGAATCAAGCCCTATAAAAGTTTTAATGAAATTTTCATTGAGTTAATTTTAACGTTATTACCTACCTTAGGTGAGTCTTTTATGAACTAAATATTTGTCTAATATAACAATATTATTACAGCACAAATGTAGAGGAAAGTCATACAATAGCCGACACTGATTAATTGTTATTGAATGGTTGAAAATCCGTTTATGTATAGTTTAAAAGAAAGATATCTTTGTGTAAATTATAGATATTATCTTATAATTTATATTGTTGCAATTGACTACTAAATTATTTAGTTCATTATCGAGTGCTACATGTTTCAACATTAACTAATAATATTAACGACCATTTTTTAAAAGCTATACCTTCTGTTGTTTACAATAATCAAGCTCAAACAAAATTTTATTTAGATCATTTAACACCCACATTGATCTCAAATCTAGCATTTCAATCAGTTACTGAAAATGAATATATAGTTTTATGCCTGAAGTCAGAAGCTACTGGTGTGATATTAACCTGAGGGTGATTAAGTTGTGTGTGCCATACCTTCTTAAAATTATAACACATATAATACATTTTTGCGTATGCCATTCTGTATTTCCATCGCAATGTTCATATGTTATTCCCTTGTCCAAGAAACCAGTTCCTTCTAACTTTAACGATCTTAGGCCTATCAGCGTATTAACAAACCTACCAAAGGTTGCTGAAAAAGTTATAGATAATCAAATTAGAAAACACCTAACGATACACAATATTATTAAAGATACTCAATTAGGGTTTAGGCCTAATTACATTTGCTGCACTGCTTTAACAAAAAAATTATGGATGACACAATTGCACAGATGGATGAAGTTAAGGCAACAACAATGCTTGTACTGCTAGACTTATCAAAGGATTTTGATACTATTGATCACTGTACTGTTTTCGCTATACTACAATACATCGGCTTTAGTGAATCTGAATCTGAATCTTATTAAAGATTATATTTCTAATAGGCGCCAAGCTGTAAAGGATTCAGATAATATATCATCCTTTCCACATGTGATAAAGGGAGTTCCGCAAGGCTCAATACTCGGACCACTTCTGTTTGTCATTTATCCATCTAACATAGCTTCTAATCTTCAACTTTGTCAGTTACACTGTTACGCAGAAGATACTCAAATTGACTACTCATTTTTTGACATTGATAAAGCTTGTAAATATGTAAATGAAGACTTGAAAACATTAGTAAATTCTAAAAAAATTACGGCAATGTTATTTTGTAGTGCAAATAAACAAATGTATTGATTAAAAGTGAAGCAATAGAATTCAAGGATGTAATTAATAACTTAGGTGTTTATCTTGATTATAAGTTACGGTTTAAACAGCACATATCGCGCTGCCTGCAAATATGGTAATTGGAAACAAATATATGCTAGTAGAACTTTTTTAAATGTCAAGATAAATAGACTCCTATTCGAAACACTTGTTCCGTTAAAACTAAATTTTTGTGATAGTAATTATAACTTCTGTATGAACTCTGTTGATGAACGACGTGTACACAAGTTACAGAATGCGTGTTTGAGATTGATTTGAATGGATTTCTCATAAACTCAAGCAAGTGAATTGGCTTAACATGAAGAATAGGCGAATATTGCATAGTTTAACTCTCTATCATTCTATAATTTTAACTAAACAACCAGCTTACCTCTATAGCAAAATTAGTTTCAGAACGGACGTGAATCATGTGAACTTAAGATTTAGGGGGTTAATAGGTCCACCGTTTCATCGTACAGCTATGTATCAAAGGTGTTATAGCTATAATAGGTACTAGAATTCTTTCCCCCATTATCTTAAACCCGTTAGATTAATGTAATTCAAACGAAAGTAAGTACAATGTTATTACAACGCCAACAATTTCAGTAGTCAACGCACTATATGACCACTACTTAAGCTAAAAATGTATAAACAAAATTCTTTAATTCTTTGCCATTTAGTATATGAATGTCTGTCATTTAAGCATTCAAATTATGGGTTGAGTGGAAGAGCAGGAAGTGATAATTTATCATTATTACAAACTGAACTCCGCCTATTGGGCAATATAAATCCTTTATACGTGTGTGAAAATTCATAAAGTAGCCCAATAACGGCAAATTAGTATCTTCTATACGTAAGATTAACCAGATTATACAGTTACACTGATGGTACAATAATAAACTATATTAAGATTTTTTTGCTGGTAACCCTTTAATAGTTTTCAAAAAACAAAACAGACATTCCTTGTTGAACATTTCTGATGTACAAAGGGTTTACGAGTTTTTAGTGATTCTCGCAGTGTCTTGATAGTTAATTAGTCACTGGTACGTAACCAGTTAGGTCGCATATGTTCTAATACTAGTTTGGTTTATAGATTAAAATATTTTTGAAACTTACCTCGTCACGTATGTGGTATACTTAGACATCCGAAAAGCTAGTTAAAATGAATAATATTAAAAGCATTACAGGGCCCAAAACAAAATATTAGCTTCATTATCAAAATCTGTTTCCCAGAATACCACTTGGTTAAATTAAATTACTTAGCTTGATACAGAAATGATTTAGATATCCTCATAACAGTAAACGTTTATATTTTCTAAATACATATGTAAAAAATCCTACAACGGCAAATAATATACACGTATAACTAAGGATGAATGTGCACTGATAACTAAGGATTTGCTAACATAAAAACTGCAGCGGTTGAATTGACCCGTTCGGCGGTTTAAGGTATACGATCGTGAAAATATTTCTGGTAATGTAAATATTAGAAAATTAGAAGAGCTCGAAAAGTGAAACCGGCCGAAATGACCGGTGAAGCAGTTCTAGTGTTAAAGCTATCTGTTCCCTATCACTCTGGATGCGAAAAGCAGGTATGGAAATTCACTATTGACTATGGACCTTTAACCAACACCTCAAACAAGGTTAACTAAATATTATAAAATTATACTACTACTTTTACTAAGTGATGTTTCAAATTGCGCGTTTTTTTTAAGATTAAGTAAAATATAGATGGCGCACTGAATTCGTCTGGGTATTTCGACATTATTTTATGAAAATCAACGTTCAGTGAAAAGTGTTTTTAGAAAATTGCGTGAATTTTATGGTTTACATAATCGTCCATCTGAAAGCACTAGTGGTCGAATGATTAAACAATTTCAAGAGACCGGTTCGGTGGAAGATAAAAAAGTGAAAAATACAGTCGTAGCGGTCGTTCACAAGAAAATATTGGTTTGGTTCGTGAAAGTGTTGCTGAAGATCCTGAAATGTCCATTACACGACGTTCACAACAAGTTGGACATAGTGGATCAACAACATGGCGTATTTTACACAAGGATTTAGCTCTGAAGGCATATAAGGTTAAAATAACGGAGGAACTAAAGCCATTAGATCATTTACATCGTCATTCATTTGTCAATTTCATCAATGAACAACCAGCTGATTTTTCTCAAACAATCATGTTTTCCGAAGAGGCTCATTTTGAACTTGGTGGCTATGTTAATAAACAAAATTGTCGTGTCTGGGGTGAGGAAAATCCACGAATTATTCAAGAGAAACCTATGCATCCTAAACGAGTTACTGTGTGGTGTACATTATGATCAGGTGGTGTAATTGGACCCTACGTCTTTGATAATGCTGCTGGTAAAGCTGTAACTGTCAATGGTGATCGATATCGTCGGATGATAACCAAATTTTTGTGGCCTGAATTAATGAATATTGATCTAGAGGATATTTGGTTTCAACAGGATAGCCTCACCCTGCACAAGAAACAATTGATTAATTGAGAGAAAATTTTCCTGGACGTGTAATCTCAAGAAACGGTGATGTTAATTGGCCACCAAGATCATGTGATTTGACACCGTTAGATTATTTTCTTTAGGGTTATGTGAAATGTTAGATATATGAAAACAGTCCACAATCGATTCCTGCTTTGAAAGACGAAATTATTCGCGTCATTGGTGAGAGAGAGCCTCAATTATGTCAAAATGTCATTGAAAATTCTAACAAAAGAGTAGACGTCTGTGGAGCTGCAAGAGGGGGCCATTTAGCAGATATTATTTTTCACACATAAATATCATAACTGATACTTCAATTACCAATAAAAAGTTTTTGAAAATAAATGCAAATTATGTGTTTTATTTATTTTTAAAAAAAACGCGCAATTTGAAACACCCATTATAAAGAGAGAGAGAGCTGTACATTGCCGACTTTGTCCTCCTTAGATCGGGTCGAGAATTTATAGATTATGAAGCATATCGGGAAATATATTCGTTAACGAAACGAACTTTAGAACATTCTCGAGCAATTTACAACAACTTGCCTGGCTGTAGTGGATCTTTTGTGCTACAGATTTTAATATAGGGCATAAGGAGGATACTAAGGTGCAGTACGCAGATCAAATCTATAAGACTGGCCACTTATAAGTTTCAAGAAAAGTATAAAAGTTCAACAAATAATAATTATTTTTGTATCAAGGAAACAATACCTAGTGTTCCCTATCATTCAAAGATTAGTATGTGTTATCGTAGTTATAAATAGAATTACTTCCTTCCTTATCTAATTTGATTTGTTACTGTATCTGATTTAATCTTAATTTACCTGTTTGTGTACCTAGTTAATTTTTTCTTTGTATACGAATGTGCTCAAGTGTCATTTGACTGTTATCAGCAACCATAGTACACTAGGTACCAGGAAAATAAAGTGCAGCTTTTAATCCGGAATGTTGTTAGCAAGCTTAAGAGATGGTATCACTCAATCGCCATGGTATAGCTATATGCTAGTTTCTGAACCACATATAAAAATGTATACAAATAAATAATGTTGTCTATTTATATGAAATTATTTGTAAACAACATTTCAGTATATTAAAATACTTATTTTTTGGGTTTTTACAGTGTGTTTGTATATTGGTCCAATAAAGTTGTTTAATATTGGCTATACATAACAGATAATAATAATGTCTTTATTTGGACACAAAGAATATACATAAGCTAATTGACCAGCTGCTATCCGGATTACGATGTCCAAAGGGCGAAGTTCACTTTCGGGATGCCAAATCCGTCAGTGCTCTTCCACTTAGCCCGACAAATTATAATTTCCAATAGACGGATGAGCTGAGTATGAGTAATACATGCAATGAAAAAGTTTTAAATAAGGAAATGAAATGACAATAGAGATGAAATGGGACGTGTATATACGTAGTAACTTAACGGTGTCTAAGTGCACAGCAGGTTTTTACGAAGTGTTTTTTTAAAATTATCCGCTGAAAATTTCGTAGGCTAACATAGTAAAACAAATTTTTTTTGCTAAAATTTTATTATTCAACATAGTTGCTTTCGAGGGCGATACAATGATTATAGCGGTTATGCAATTTTTCGATACCATTTTTATGGTACGATTTCTCTTTAGCCTCAAAATAGGAGTCAGTTTCAGCGATTACTTCTTCATTAGTGCTGAATTTCTTTCCAGCGAACATTCTTTTGAGGTCTACAAGCAGGAAACTGTAACTGGGGTTCAGATTAGGAGAATACGGTGGATGGGGAAGCAATTCGTAGTCTAATTCATGCAATTTTGCCATCGTTTTCATTGCCTTGTGGCAAGGTGCATTGTCTTGATAAAACTGCACTTTTTTATTTTTCAAATGGGGCCGTTATTTCGTGATTTCATCTTGAAAACGCTCCAACAACGCTATCTAATGATCACTGTTGATGGTCTGGCCCTTTTCAAGGTAATCAATGTATATCATACTATTCCCATCCCAGAATACTGATACCATAACCTTGCCAACCGACTTTCGCGTCTTTCCACGCTTTGGATTCGGTTCTCGCGTGCAGTCCACTTGGTTGATTGTCGATTAGACTCTGGAGTGTACTGATGGAGTCACACTTCATCCATTGTCACATATCGACGGAAAAATTCGTTTTTATTAAGGTTAAATATTGCTAAATATTGCTCTGAATCATCGACACGTTGTCGCTTTTGATCGATTGTGAGCTCGCATGGCACCCACTTTGCACACAGCTTTCGTATGTCCAAATATTCATGCACGATATGTCCAACACGCTTTTTTGATATCTTCAGAGACTCGATCAACTTCACTTTACGGTTATTCATAATTATTTTACGAACTTTTTTCATGTTTTCGTCCGTAACAGCCTCTTCGAGCGACCACTGCGTGCATCATCTTCGGTGCTCATTTCGCCCCGTTTAAATTTAGCAAACCACTCCTCAACGGTTGGTTTTCCTGGTACAGAATCAGAATAATGTTTATCAAGCCAAGCTTTGGCTTCAACAGTATTTCTTTCCATGATGAAGCAATGCTTCATTAACACACGAAATCCTTTTTTATCATTTTTTTCAAATTAACGAAACTTGCTTAACTCAATTCTATATCTCACGAACCAATTATCCGACCAAATTTATACACATATCGTTTAAAGGTCCATAGTGCTGCCAATCACATGGATTTAAATCTAGTAATGCCATCTATGTGTCAGCCTACGAACTTTTCAGCCGACCTGTACATTCTCCATATTGAACCAATGAAAATAATAAAAATTTACAAATACAATAGGTCAGTCTTACACCAGTTTGATAACTCTCACAGTTTGCTATATTGAACCAATATGGTATTTTAAGATTGACGAAATATAAATTACTCATATTTAAACAATCACAATAATTCAGCATTGGGCCTATTAATTAAAATGAGTACTCGGGAATGTTGATCCTGTGTAGTATTCCAATATCAATTTACTATATTGTACCAATGTGTACAGTTAGGGTTGGAAACATATTGTGACACAAGATTTTCCCGTTTTTTTAGTATCGATTTTATATTGAATGATAAATATTAAACCAATGCTTAAAAATTTACTATATTGGCCCGATTTGTTTCGCCAACATAAACACAGTTTCAATGACAACAAATTATGTATATTAATTTATTTGATTGAATTACAATATTTAAATTATTATGTAGAACTGATCTTAGGCATTAAAGTTATAAACCTAATATCTAGTAAAATAGGTACAATACATCAATCTCATAAAGTTTCAGAACTCCACGTTAGCGTCGGGTAGGTGTAAACAGCAAAATTCCTCAATTGCCGTAAGTAACACAATGGAGAATTCTTTCAAATTTTTCTTACCTAGAACTAGAATCCATAAAATATATCGCCTTAGAAATGGATTCGGCAACAATACAGTTCATAGAATTTTAAGTAAGAAACAGAATAACTTATTGATGATTGTATAAACCATCCACAATGATGGCTTTATTGTAAAATTAATACTTACCCACCTCTATTAAGATCTAAAAACATCAGGTATTTACTTTGATTGAGAAGTTGCAGTCATGTTATTGATACTAGAAAAAGCACGAGCACAATTCAACTTTTACTTCTGCAGTGCAGAGTACTAACAGGAAACGCGAACTAAAACCAAAACTTTCTGGTTTCTTAGGAAGTACCAAATTAGCTATTATTACGACCACCTTCCCTATAGAGTTTTAAAACTGTATAATTACATTTTGTATGAGTATTTATAATAATGAAAAAGTAATTTATGGAGATATCTAATTTAATAGTTTAATTTAATATAAACGAAAATATTTATTTTATAATCAAATGGATAGGTATGTCTTAAATCCTTAATTTTGTCTGATACAGCTATTTTATAAAGGAGGTAAAGATTATTATTAATAGTATTTAATAATGTTAAACTTGAATAATCGTGTTATTCTTAGGTTAATTGATTAACTTTAATTACTCTAATTTACTTCTGTGTAACTTGACTAGCAAATAACTAAATGATCAGATGAGCTAAATAATCTATAAAGCAAATTTTGATCGACCGTTTAGTTTTCCCAGCATGTATTTGTTCATCTGAAGTAGTAAATATTTTTAAAATAAAAATAAATAAAATACGAATAGAACCTTTGTATAAGCCGTATAGTTTGGTAATTTTACACACTTTGTTTCTATTTGTCCTCGGTACCTAATTTAGTTATATTCAAAATTTCTTTGATAGTTATAGTATTTCAATTTTCAACTAAAAAAGCAAACTTAAGCGATCTGTGAATCCAAAATTAAAAGCCGCGTTCTTGTTTGCTTGATCGCACACATCACCAAGTGTTTAATATAACATTTGATGAAGTTTCTCTTACCTGCAAACCAAAAGTACTCAAAAATAGATGCATACGTCTTTTGGACGCCAACGTGACACTGCTCATCATGAAATATGCGAAGCAGTCCTCACCGGCTTTGTCTTCGTGTACACCACTGCAGGTTTACAGTACCGTCTTGCTTAGTATGTTTTTAATACGACAACCCGCCTTTTCCAGTATATTGGTTAGAATCGACATCACCCTCGCTCAGCGAGTAGGTCTTGGACTTTTTCGTTACCTTTTTGTTTTATGTAGACCCAGTCGTGGTGTGCTACTGTACGAACAGTTCCAAAAGGGTTCCTACTTAAGTAATCTACATGGGTAGGCTATTTCCTTTTGGATACGATATTTCAAATTAAAAACCCTGCATGTACATCCACCATCGGGCCACACGAAGTTATGAGATCCTTCTTGGTAGCTGTAGCTTTGATGACGTTCCAGTCCGTAACTAATTTGAACTTAAGGCCCACCAAATAAGTGCGAACATTTTTTAATGCCGGTATAATTGCCAGCGTTTCAAGCTCATATGAGTGATATTTACCTTCAGCTCCAGCCGTTCTTTTACTTAAATACATTACTACCTTCGGTTGTGTCCCATGGAGTTGTATCAGAGTAGCCGCTTACCTAATGTTACTTGCATCGGTAGGTAGTTCGGTCGGCAGTTCTGGATTATACAGCCAGGGCCTGGATATCAAATGGTAAATACTCCACAAAAGGTTGCAGAAAACGGTATGGAGGACGGTTAACAATAACGACTTTTCCTAATCTAATTTTTAAACTGATATTTCTCACTGCCTGCACTTTATTGCCGCTGGTCATCGTGATGTTCGAAGGGTACATTGATGTCATATAGGTTGAAGGAACATTGTGGGAAACTTTGTTTATTCCGGCCAGCTCCCGGTGATGATTAATGTACGAGCCCTTGGTGATTAGTAATTAGAAGCAGGGTTGGATCTGAGAAAACATTACGTCCGATAATAACGTCATAGTCAATGCACTCATCCGGGACAAAAAAAAAAATTGATTATGGTAACGTTTTAAATTTTCGTGGACGCACGGAACTTCCTAGTTGCACCAATCGTTGCATTAGTTAGCCCCTTCAGCGTGATATTACAAGTTGCCACCTCGCTTTCAAATAGCCACAAAAAGATCTGAGCCTGTATCCATTAAAGCCAAAAATCGACGTTCTTCAATACAAATTTTTGTGGTGTTGGTAAGCGTTCCCGTTAGACAGAGATTGACACGCCTACGGGTTTTAATAGTTGCTTTTGTGAAGCAATCTGACATGTCATGAACGCGATTACCACAGAAGGCGCAAGAGTCATTATGAGAGCCCGATAAGTGAGGTTGTTTACTCGAACCAGGCCACGTTCATTCCCGAATGACTGCTTGCCTGGAGATATCCAAGCTTACTACACTGAAAACATTTCTTTCGCAGAATTGCCGAGCCGCTTTAATTTCCCCATCGCTAAAGGGATATTTACTTCTAGTGAAGAGAGCATTGCTTCCAAACTTACAAATCTCTTGATGTTTTCGCGGCGGTTTTATGAAACTGGTAAGTAGAACTAACAGTGCGTATATAGAAGGACAATTAACATTCACTGCGGGATTTCGCACATCAGTTTCATTTATACCATGGAAAACAAGTTCTGTTAGATCACTTTCAGACCAATTAGCTCTAAGATTCTTTAACAGGCTGATCGGGATTCCAACATTTGTAGCATCTTTTGGCACCGTTCAAAAGGAATCGACCCGTCTAGCCAACGTTTCCACACCAGACCATGTGTTGTAGATTTTTGCGGTTGAAGTATTTTCACCAATTCCAACGTTTGAGTATTATCATCATTTATATTTTCCACTCGCACACACTATCGTAATTCACTCATAGACCATGGAATTATCCCACTTCTGATGTTTAAAAAATCACAATTAAAGAAACAAAAATTAAATATAAACTTTAAACGCAGTTTTATTACTTCGATTACACAATTGTAAATAGTAAATGTAGCATCAGACAAAATATTTTCCATGATTTAGTTGAAAAGTGAATAAAATTTATAGATTCCTCGAAATACACGTGTCCCTTTTTTGTGGAGTTCGTCACACATAATAAACATAAGAAAAAAATGACGGTCTATGACCTAATAGAGAGGTGTGATAGCAATATCGATATTACAAACTACTAATATTTATTTAAAGAAATGTTCAGTTTGAAATCGAAGTTTTGTGTCAATAGTTGTGTTCTATTTTGTGCGTTAAAGGTGAGAATATCTTGCATTCTTTGCATTGCTTTTGACATTAGGTAAATGATTGGCATGCGAAACTACTACAATAATTACTGCTATTTAACGATATGATGAATGATTACATTGTAAGTTGTACTTTTCATTAGTGGTATGATAATGTTTCTAAGAAGCGTGCGAAAGTTAAATACTACAGTTTTGCATCTAGGATTGGTTGTCGCGCACGATGTGACGTTTCGTGGCAATTATCGTGCGTTCGTATGGGCAGTTTAAATACTGCCGGTCCTGTAACTACTAGGGATGATTAGAACCAGTCCGACTTCAGAAAGCCTCCTACATCTCGGGGTGTTAAGTTCAATCACAGCGTCAGTATCCATGCCATCTGTCACGTGGCCTTGGTCTATCGTTGGAAGATCTCTGTATTGAATGCATGGATACGTATTTGGTTTGGGTACTGAACCTTGTGCTAGGCGTCTTCACCGACATTGGAAGGTACATGATCAGTATCCATGCCATTCCCAAAAAAGGCGATAAGACCAATTGCCATCACTTCCATTTTGTGTTAAACCATAAAAAATGCCATCAATCAGCAACTTCTCTCGTTCCTTGAAACTAACAAACTCCTTAGTGACCACCAATATGGGTTTAGGCAGAGTCGTTCAACAGATGATCTTCTTTCATATATGACCCAAGTTTGGAATAATGCATTAGAACAATCCGACGATACAGTTTCTCTTTAGATATCTCAAACGCATTTGACCAAGTTTGGTATGTTTTTACTTTCCAAACGCACCTCGTTTGGCTTAAATGATACGCTCATCAACTGGGTTTATAGTTTCCTTGATAAAAGATGAATACGTGCCGTAGTTGATGGTTGTTTTTCAAAACAAGTTAGCATTAACGCGGGCGTGCCACATGGATCAGTTATAGGGCCTACACTTTTCCCGCTATACATAAATGACATTATTATAGTTCATCTCAGTCTACTCATAATGGTAATCTCCCTTCTATGTCTCAAGACATTAAAGCTGAAATGGCAAATTCAACCAACAAAGACATTCAATGTACTTTCGAATGGGGTAACAATAATCTAGTTAAATTTAATGCTAACAAAACTTAGCGTTACTTTGTGTCCGGCAAAAAAGGTCGATCATTTCCTATTGTAAGTTTGAATGGCTCAGATCTTAAGTTTTCAGACTCTATTACTCTGTTGGGAATGATTATATCTTCAACTCTATCATTAATTGACCACCTTCTGTCAGCTACCAAAACAGATGCTCGTAAAATAGGTTTTTTTGTACAGATCTAAGCAGTACTTTGCCTCCCGATAACTCTTTCTGCTATATAAGGCCCAAATTCGACCTCGTCGAGAATATAATCCTCCCCTCTGGGTTAGTGCTCCCCAATACGCTCTAGATATCGTTGATCGTATTCAAAAGAGAGCGATTAGGCTTATAAATGACCCGTCCTTAACTTCTCGCATACAGTCGCTTGAGTATAGAAGAATCGTTTCAGTTCCTTCTTTGTATTATTATTACAATGGCTATTGCGCTGCTGAATTACTTTCTTTGATACCATTTCGGGCTAACTTTGCTAGGAATACTCGGTGCGCTCATTCACATCATCAGTATGTAGTACAAATCTCCACTTGTCGTACCAAACGGGTGCAAGCCACATTTTTCTACACGGCTTCTAAACTCTGGAATGATCTCCCTAGTTCATGTGTTCCTCTCACTTATGATACGAAAACATTTAAGATAGCTGTTCATAGACATCTCTATCCATACTCCTAAGTGTTCCTGAGTACTTTAGCACGATAGGCCAAATTTAGCCTGTTCAGGTCCACAATTATTAAAAGAAAAAGTTGATTTTTCGTTATTTTCCGAATACTTACAAAAAGAACAAATAAAGCCGTCAAAGCAGACTATAAAGTTCTAATTGTATTTATAACTTTATTTAAATGTAATTTAAACTTTCTTGTTACACACTGATCAATAACAATGAGGAAACATTGGTGTTGTTCCGTTACTTTATGAGTAATACATGGAATGTGCATAATTATTGTTATTCATTCGTAAACACTAACTAAAACCGGTTTTGTATGGGTGACAAGTTGTTTAACGGGTCTTCTAGATATCTTTGAATTATAACATTCAGATACCTGGTGCTGCTTTCTGATTTACAATAGTTTCACGTTTTGGAATAAACAAGTTTAAATTATTTTTGCTGTGTAATTTAATATGAAAGTAAATACAGTTTGATAGAAAATTTGTAGAGTATTACATATTTTCACCGATTTATTACCACCACTACATTCCACTACACAAAGTTTTTAATTAAAAGCATGGGCCCACGAAGCTATGTTTTATATGTAGGATTGTTTGGTGCCACATATGTTTGCTTGTCTGTTATGGTTTTCGAGTTATTACAAAAAAGAACATTTTGTTTAAATAATATTATGACAACTTTGTGACACACGTATGTATCCAATATTACCAGGATACACATTGTCTGTTTAATATTGTCCTAATACTGCAAAATTAATGTGGGTTTTACAGAATGTAATAGTACTGGATCTAAGTAAAGAAGGCAAAGTTAAACCTATATTTAGATAATATTATTGACCCCAGATTATATCGACGGTGTCAATGCAATACCTCGTAACTGTAAGTGTGATTTTATTCAGGAAACAGGTTTTTTTAATAATCATGGAAAAACAATAAAATTTTTACTTTTATTAATTTGAGACACATCAAATTATTTATAAACATACCTACCGACATTTAAATTTTTTGAAAATTTGTAGTTAGTAACGTGGAATTGCATTTATAATTCTGTCAAAGTGTTGATGATACACGGTATTGCATGGAGTACTGAAATAACTACACCTGCCCTGTTAAAGTATCAAAAAACTTTTATTGCATCCTAGCCTACAACATTTTTACAAAAAAGACAAACTAACGAACTTGACTATAATATATAATCAGAATCACACTTATTCTTTATATGATAACTTATCGTAGAAACTCCAGAAATTTCTATTAATTTTCAACTTTATTTCCTGAGTACTTTTTTTTTTGGTAATATGTAACTTTGCGCCAAATAATACTGGATATTCCTCAATCTTTTTCGGTGGGTGATTTGGTCTATGTGGCAATGGCGAAAATTCTTTATCAAGGTTCAGTTTGTAACTAATACAACCTTCTTTACGTTTCAGGGCCTTAATTTCGGTAACTGTGGTATCGTTAGTTTTTTTACCAGATCTGATGGAATCATAAACTAGATTGGAATTATAGTTTTAAAAAGTGCTATGTGTTGGACATATAACTTCATAAGGGTTTGGGTTGCGACGTGTGTCCTTTTTAACTTGAAAATAACATTAAGGATTTCTATAGCGCGATTCTTCATCTTTTTTCAATTGAGGAGTAGAAGTAACAAAGGGGCTAAGTGCCAAAATTGTTAAAGGAGATGTTAAAGAAACCTCATACCAAAACAAAAAACATTTTATTTTCAAATAAGAAACTAACATATTATTTGGATTACAGCTAAATAAGCTGCGACACAAACAACAGAAATGAACAAAATCGAAATAAAATTGAGAAATGAGCTAAGTGCCAACATATTATTTGGTTAAATTAGAGTAAAATTCTTGATGTTTATGATCTTTTAGATAAGGAATCATTGATATTAGCTGCTTTTTTTTTGTTATCACCGACATTTATGTCTGGTAGCTGGTGAATTGAGATATTTTAAAGATCTTCAGCAGTAAACAATGAGCCAGGTGTTTGGGAGCCAGCTTTCATTCGTACAGCTTTGCTAACGTTCACTTGTTTGAGATTTAAGGTCATGACGACTGCCGCTTGTACATAAAAATTTTTTTTGTGTGTACTTGACAGTATTACATTGTGTAAGTCCTCAAGTACCACCAGAGCACACTTACGCTATCGTTTCTGGATCAACGCGAAATCCCTGTCGCACTAAAGGAATATATAACCACTAACAAGGTACCTATGCTCAATACTGTACAAGAATCCACAACTCACCACAAACACATAAATAGAAACAATGATTCTGTTTTTATTTTGGGCAGCGTAGTTATCGCTCCAAACCACAACATTCCGTTTTTGTGTAATGTCCAGGTTCAGGACACGTAATAAACAAGACGCAATTTCGATATCGCTAGGTTCTGCCACCCCTTTATACCAGCAGTATATGTATGAATGCTGGTTATCCCCAAATTGATTCCTAAGTTATAGCATGAAAGTTGGCTCATGCAGAGTATGACAGACTGGGCCAAAGTAGGTACGAACATGACTTGTTCTAAATCCACTGAGTACACACGCTCGGTGCTTCCTGGCACTTGCGACGATACGGTGTCTCTTTTCATGAGCATGGAAACTGTTTATGCCTTTTGATGGTGCACCTCCAACTCCAAGTTGGCTCTCCGACTTTTTTCACCCTGCGATTCTATTTCGTAATTTAACGAGTCACATTATCGACAGGTGTCACTGCGAGATATTCCAAATGATACATTTGGAAAGTCTTTTTTCAATACTTTTCTGCAAAACTTATAAGGACCAAGCTGAGTTGGATATTTCTTGCAAAAACGCTTTATAAAGGCGGTTCACATCTGAACTTATATATTCCTTTGCACGCGAATAATGATACTCTTCTCGGGGTATACTATTTATGTGCTCTCTAACAAGTTCCCTATCATCCTGTATAAAATTTTCGAGGCGCTATACGAGTTCTCATATCTGTATAAACTCCTTTGCCGCTTTTTTTGACGATGACTGTCACTAGGATCGTCGTATGAGCCATGTCTTCTTCTTGTTACGTCAGTCAACTGTATTAAGCCCATGATGTATGTTCCACGGATGTTAGGTCTGCACTCATAGTATTTTTCAAAAAGTCCCAATCTATGTGGGTAATTTTACGACTTGCAGTTTAATTTGCATTTACATGGCGTTGTCTGCAAGAAAAAAGAACAATATTTTACGATTTACAGAAAAATGTATACTGGGCGTGGCATTAGTACTACAACGCGAATTTGTGGCTAAAGTGTGCACAGTAGAAACAAATTTTTTATACAAAAGTTGCTTAAATTCAAGCATGCTATAACTTAAAAGTATTTTCGCACATACAGCGTTCCGTAACAGCGGTACATAACCTACTTTTCTTATTTTAAAAGGAATGGTATAGTTTTTATTATGGATATCGTTTCTACTATGAAATACAACCACTTTCTATTAAACATGTCGTATAGCTAAACTTAACCGTTTGTGAAATATTAGTACTTTTAGATAAAAAATCATCATTCTTCGTCGTAGTTCAAACATTTATTTTGAGGTTACCACCAAACCTATAAATTTGTAACTCCGCATGTACTTAGTGCAGACATTACTCTTTTAAGAAATATTATGACTTATTTAATTTTTGTACAAGGTGTACCCGAAGTATGAATTTATATTTTTTTTTTGTTTTTAATGCATATAACTATCTTATCTGAAATACAACACCCTGTATATTATTACATTATTCAAGAAGCCTACATTTTTTGTCCATCTGCAACGGTTTTTAAATATTTATAATTTTAAGATTTTTATTTTAATTCCTCGTAGTATAATCTATGTGCACCCTGTATAATATTAGGTATATTGGCCAGAAAACGATCATAACAGTTGCTATACTTAAATAAATGGTAAAATAAATTAACTTTTGTATTACGTATGTGAGTCAGAATGTATTTTCATGAAAAACTTTTAATAGATATAAAAATATGATACTGTCGCAAAATTTTTATGACAAATTGAACACTATGTGTAATTTTCTTTATTTGGTGAGGTAGCTATCGTACATATTGTTGTAAAAAGTTGTATTAGTCTAGAATAAGTTAAACTAAAATTATTTTAATTTTCTTAAAACCATTTGCCTGCAATAAAATTTACCATAAATTGCAATAGCCATGAAAAAAAGAAGCGTATAAATTAAACTTAACAAATGCAGTCATACGCGTCATTAATACGTATCAAATGTCTGAACATCTTATGTTATTTATAATCCCTGTACACTTTGAGGCCAATCGAAACGCTTCATTGGCACAAAAACTTTATTGTGAGCGGTACCCTCAAAGAAGACACCCATCAATAAGAACTCTTACAACTGTAATCGAGCGGTTTACTTGTACTGGTAGCGTTGAGTATGAGAAACATGCAAAACAGGAATCTGCTAGAAAAGAAGAAACGACTCTAAACACTTTATTAGGAGTAATTGAGCAGCCGAGTACATGTTAAAGAAAATTAGGTGAAATGCTAGAGCGTAGTACGCGCATAATTGGGAAAACCCATACCACATAGCGGCGCACCAATTAATTAGTGAGGATAATAAGCAACACCGATTAAAATGCAGGAAAATGGAAGATCTTTCCTGAATGTAATGTTCACGGACGAGCCAACATTTCATTCTGTAGGTAATCAACACTACACACATCTATATGGTCAATTAAATCCCAATTTTAGCCGACTTTGTAGATCACCAACATAGGTGGTCGTTACAAGTACGAGCGGGAATACTAGGACATTATGTTATAGGTTCTGTGTTCTTTGAAGGCATTATAAAAAGTAAAGACTTCTTAAATTTATTGCAAACTACATTATCAGAGATATTAGGAGATGTTCCACAGAATGTTAGAGAAGCTATGTGGTTCCAGCAAGATGGGGCCCCCATCCACACGAGCCGTATTGCCCAGAATTATTTAGACGAAAGATTTGAGAATAAGTGGATGGGTTAGTTTTGATCAATTTCGTTTCCGACAAGATCTCCACATCTAACAAAGCCTGACTTCTTCCTATGGAGTAATGTGAAAGAGATTGTATATCAAACGACGCCATCCACCAAGGAGAACATGAAGGAGCGAATGCGTGAAGCATTCGCATTTATTACACCAACAATGCGATGTTGACAAATCTTTTAAGCAAAGGATTTTGAAATGTAGTCAAGCTAATGGTGATGTTTTTGAACACCTTGTTTGAAATCATATTTTAATCTGCATTTGACGAAATAATACCTTATACCACAGTTAATTATAACTGCGTTTGTGTTAATTTTAACAGATAATTGTTCAGACTGGTCAAATTTATTTGATGAGTGTAAAGTGTAAGTATAGTGTACATAGGTATACATTTGTAATTAATAAAAAAGTGTTAAATTTAGGTCAGGTTCCTTTCAACCAATTTAACAATATATCATATCTTTATACAGAGTCTCATATAGATGATACGGTTATGAAATAATATGTAAACATAAAAATTATAAATATTTCAAAAACCGTTGTAGAGAAAAAAATTGCTTATTATAAAAACTAAAGGTCATTTAACTTTCTATTAGATTGTGCAATAATATACAGGGTGTTGTATTAAAGATAAGATAGTTATTTACTTTTGAAAAAATAATAAATTCATATTTGTGGTATATCCTGTATAAAAATTAAATGTTATGGTTTTTCTTAAAAGGTCAATATGGGCACTAATCACATGTGAAGTTACAAAATAATACATTTGGTAGTAAGGTCAAAATGAATTTTTGATCTAAGACAAATAATGTGAATTTTTTATCTAAATGTAGAAATATTTCAAAAACGGTTAAGTTTAGCTATACGACAACGTGGTTCTTTTTCAGAGTAGAAACGAAATCCGCAGTAAAAACTATACCATTCCATTTAAAACAAGAAGGATTCGTTATATACCGCTGTTACGGAATACTCTGTATATATGAAAATATTTTTAGGTTATAGCGTGCCTGAATTCAAGCAACTTTTGCATAAAACGTATTTTTCTACTGTGCACAGTTTAGCCCACTTTGTCGTACTAAAGCCACACACTGCATATATCTAATATTACCAGGATACACACCGTTTATTTAATATTGTCCTAGTATTGGCCCAATACTGAAAAATTAATGTTGGTTATACAGAATGTAATAATATTGGCATGACATAAATAAGGCAAAGTTAAACCTATATTTAGATAATATTATTGACCCCAGATAGATTATATAGCGTTAATTGAATGGACATTGGATTGAGACAATATTATTTAAACCATATTATGATAGATAACCTTTTGAAAAATATATATATATATATATATATATATATATATATATATATGTATATCCAATATTACCAGGATATACATCGTTTGTTTAATATTATCCTAATGTTGGACCAATACTGAAAAATTAATGTCGGTTATACCGAATACGATACAAATAAGGCAACGTTAAACCTGTATATAGATTACATTAGTGCGGCCATACATGGATTATATTATATCAATTTATTCAATACTCGCTTTATATTTGGAGTCTATAATTTAAACAATTAGATACTATTGTAAAATCCATATACAACCTGCATTACCAATTTCAACACTGAAAACCACATGTTGATATTATACTGGTTAAATGTTGTAATAACAATATTGGAGTAATCGTGATTTTCGATACCGGCCCAATTGAAATTCAACATAAGAAAATCATAACACACTATCAATATTGTTCCAATTTTACATAAATTTTTAGCCAACTGTATGTTCCAGCTGGGTTATCTTCGTCCGTAGTAATACTATCTTTAAAAATTGTTAAAGATGTTGAAACAATTTTGTTTCAACATTACTACTGACAAAATTATTTCAACATCTTTAACAATTTTGAAATGTAGTATTACTACCGACGAAGATAACTCTTAGTGTTATCGAAACGTTTAGATTGTATAAGTTAAATATACAAATACACCATAAAGAAACCCAAAAAAGATAAGTATTTGAATATGTATAATAATGGTTAAAGTTTATATTTTCATAATTTTTCAGTATAAAAATATCAGTAATCCTTTTAAAGAAGCCTATGACCTAAGTTGCAAGAAGAAAGCAGCATGTAAAATGTACAAGTTCTAATTGCATCGTTGTTGAAGCAAGTATTTACTAATGCATGGACATGTGTCTTCATTATTCACATCCAAATTGTGAAATTGAAACAAAGTTTTCGTCATATGTTAATTTACTGGAAAACTGAATATTTTTTTAAACATTTCTTTTTACACAGTCATTTTACCTTAAATGCTAGCAACTTCTAATATCAACAACTCGTTCAACGCCGCATATGTTGGCAGGGAGTTCTTAGTAAACTAAGAGAACATTTAAGCTGACTTCATATAACCCTTAATTATATTATTGATGTCAACTTGAAATTAAAAATTGTATTCAAAAACCGAAAGCTAAACATAACATACGTTAAAAAATCTTACATCTTGTACAGTTATTGCCATATAATATAATAATATATAATTGTACGTAATTTACAGGAAGTTGCAAAGTTACAATACTGCGGTTTTAGGGAGTGGACACCACAATTCAATCCGTCGCATCTGTTTTATAAGTTCTTAAACAGTATATAATGATAATTCAGGTTATTAAAGTTACTTTTAATTTCTGCTTACAATAATAACAAAAACATACACTTGGAAAGTTTACAATAGGATTCTGTCATAAAGTTTGACAATTACATTCAAAAGTACTGTCGTCACACTGCGATAACTTACAGAAGGATACCTAAGAAAAAAATATGGTCTTACTCTTCATCTCAAGGATATTATTTCGAAGGACTTAATTAAACGCCTAAATGTAAACATAGTCTACGATTCTACAAGAAATTATATTTTATTGTTTAAAATATTTTAAATATGAAACACAATGTTCAAAATAAATTACAATTAAAGCATTTAAGCTAATTATTTGATGAGAAAAAACATTTTTTTCTAATTCGGTGTGTACTCTTAAACGCATTATTTGTAGTGCATTTAGAAGCTTCTTAGAAGCATCGTTTCTGGTAAGTTTTCTGGTGTCTTTTCTGGTGTAATATTATTTTGACATATCAGTTGGTTAAATCTAGGTTAGATATTTTTTATCAAAAATTATAAATTATAACATGCGTAAACTTCGACAGAAAGTGAAAAAGTTAATGTTATGTATGAGTGTTATTATTTTAAGGAAATCTGTTAAATTTCAGAAAAATACATATTTATACATATTTAATTACTTTAGAAAGTAAATTTTAAGAATAAAATTACTATTTATACATAGGTGTGTTTTTATAATATTTAAAGTATTTTTTGAAACAAATTTATCATCGATTAGAAGGCCCGCCGAAGACCACTACCGCCGCGGCCGCCACCCCCACCATTGAAGGAGAGGGCCGCCCCGGATCAATCGGCCTTGACGACTTCGTGTTACCGAAGAAGCCGAAAAAGAGCCTATGGTTCGCTCGCCTACGCCGCCGCCTATCAACAACATGCCCCAGGCCCTTGAAGAGTTTACGGACAACCCAGCAGTCAGAAAGCCGACTGGGTCGCGTTCTATCGAGAACTTGACCGATAACGGATCGCTTTCACGAGAGCCAAGGCCTCCGCGAGGGAATCCGGAATCCGGATCCAGCCTGCCTCACTCCAAGACAGAGATAGGCCGATGAGCTATAATAATGTATCACGCAAAGAGCGAGCGATTGACTAAGTTAGTGGATACGTGTCGTGTTCGCAGAACTATCCGTTGTGGACGTTAGTTCAGAGCTAAAAATACAAAACGTTAAATTACTTTCAGTTTTCAGAATGAAGGACGCCCGATCCCCCTCGTGATGGTGGAGCTGCCGACCAAGAAAAACAGCAAGAAGATCCGGGAGGTGGAGTACGTTGCCCACCTCCGTGTGACTGCAGAGGATTTGCGGCGGAAGTCCGGTATTGTGTAGTGTCACCGGTGCACAGCGTTGCTACAGGCAGACAGCACGCTGTGTAAAGTGCGCCGGAGATCACCACTCCAGTGAATGCAGAAAACCCCGTGCAGATCAGGATAAGTGCGTTCACTGTAGTGGGGACCACCCCGCTATCTACAGGGGCTGTCCGAAGTTCCCTCAACCTCCACAGCGGAACAAGAACGAAGGACAACAGCGACCGAAGAGGACCCCGCTGACTACTTCTTCAACCGAGGCCGGTGACAGTTATGCTCGAGCGACGGCATGCAAATTAGAAAAGGCGTAAGTATCGAGAGCGGCTCCACCTGCTCTCGTTACCCCGTCTCCTCAACCCGCCTTAGGGTTCGACTACATATTAGCCCTCCTCGGAGGTATCAATTTGGAGAAGGCCCTACCTGCCATCCGCAAGGGGGAGCGGCGCTCGCTCAGGCGAAACCTGCGATGAACCTGTGGAAAGTGATGCTCACGCACTGTTTCAGAGGTGGTTCCCTTTTTTGGGTAATCATACAAAGGTCCGGAGCGAAGACTACTTCCCTAGCTAAGTATACAGTATCGATACTTTATTTAATTCTGTTCTTTAAACACCGACAATATATTCACACATCTAACACATGTTTCTATTTTATTGCAGATACTCAGGGCATCAGCAGCATCAACTACAACCGAGCAACAACGGGACAGCCCACACAACATCTCCACCAACAACAAAATCATCACAAAATGCTTCTATTATTTTGGATACCCAAAAATTTCAACTTCACGGTGCAACAGCTATAACACACAATCACGCAATCCACGCGCAGAAGAGGATGAAGAATCCTGAGCAACGCACCATGAGCACTACTCAATACACTATTACTTATTTTATTTTATTGTATATATATATATATATATATACATACATATATATATATATATATATATATATATATTGTTAAATGTACTAAAAATTCTAATAAACTTTACTGAACTTGAACTTCTCAATAAGTGAAAAATACACGGCTGTTGTAATGACAGTATTCCAATTCTAATTACTCACTAATTCCCAAAGTAAAGGTAAGAGTTTAATAGTAAATGGGCTAAAGAAAATATATGGTCAAAGTTTTTATCTAAAGTACACCTGTATACAAGCAGCTTAACGTTGGTGTCATATTTCATGTATACAAGAACCTTTTTTATTAATCGGCAACTGTATTGATCATTAAATCGCAGCCGATTTACATTAAACATCTATCACTTAATAAAGCAAGACTATCACGGAATTCAACATTTAAAGCTCCAACTGTGACACGCCTTTCTGTAAATGAAGCATTTCAGATATGGGAATATGTATACGTTAGATTGTACTCACCTTGTGGACACCTGTTGTACATTGTATTCCTAGTGCACATTTTTGATGTTCCTGGCAGATCGTTCCATTAGTTTTTTTACGAGGTCCTTTTTTAACCTTGTAGCGTTCTCATCTACAAAATAAATTTTTGGTATCCCTTTTTGAGTTTGAAACCTTGTAACGGTATAAACGGGTGGTAGAACGGGATTACAGATAAATTGGCCTTTTTGCCCCGACTAGCCAGCGTATGGGTGCAGGTCAGATGTTGAAAAATTTTGCACATCCAGAATAGTAAATCGTACGTAAGTCAAAATAGGGGATGAAGACGTAATCAGTTCGGTTTTGGGCGCGAGAATGTTTAGTAGTCAAAATAAGGGTCGTCGTGCCAAAATTACATAGTACATAGCGTGTCTAAACATACAAAAAACATACGCTTACCTATCCGCAATGAATCCCAGGTGTGCTGGACAGCAACTCAGCAAACCACCGGAAATAGGGCTTCAAAATAGCACTACACGCTTGTCAAATAAAGCGTGATAAACACTCAATAAAGTTACGTTACGTTACTACACCTCAGTGTAACTAATTAGGCATTAAATAATAATCAAAACAAAACACACAAAAAATAAGCTATAGAATGCACTCTAAATGAATTAATACTCAACTAAAAAATCAAACACTAAATATCGTTAACGCTATTACTCAATAATAAAAAAAAACTGTCACTTCGTTACGCTAAAATTTTACGCTTCTAAATTTCCGGTAAACTTGCAATTTGCAAAAAAAACTTTTATGTAACACAAAAGGGTTTCCACAGAATTAAAACACATTTATAAAACCTAAACAAACCTATAATAAAATAATAAAAAAAAAGATAAATATAAATGTAAACACGATAATGTGTATAAACAAAAAAATACAAATGCTTAATGGGCGACAGGATGTCTGATCAGAATGCTGCTTAACGCCGTTCTAAATTGTTTAATCTATAGATATGTATATACCGTGGATTATTTACCCACACTACAATAGGGTCAATTGCCCTTTAACACTAAAATAAATAACAAAGTTGCGAAGGCGGAGCGTTAGAACTAAGATTAATTACACTAACCAAAGTAAAACAACAACTTAATTTAACAAAAAAAAACGACACCGCTTTCAAACCTTCGTTAACACAAGCAAAATTTATTCGAAACACACAAGAAAATAAATCTTGAAAATATTCAATAAAAGCACAATATTATATTACCTTATTGTCTAGATAAACACCTCCTCTGTGTTACAACACTTGAAAATGATGACCAATGACTGCTATGACGGAAATGAAATCTTCCTGCTCTGACAAAATGATGAATGAAATGTGGACTATTGTTCTTTTATACACAAACGATTCCTTGATTGAATCTCGTTAAAATGTTACTGCGATAATTAAAAAAAAAACTTCTTTCAAAATAATAATTTGTGCGCTCAATTTGATTGTTAACTTATATCTTTTAACTGGTTTTATTCACACTAGCAATCCAAAAGGTTAATAACTTGTTTAAATAACTATAAATTTTAATATATTGCGAAAGTTTCTTTATCCCTAAACACGCTTTGTACGGCAAATGAGTGGCACTTTAAGAACGTTGATAATAAGAAAATCCGCAAAAGCGAGACAAACCAAAGAGGTCACTGAAGCACTTATAAAACACGACGATGCTCTCTAGGTACTTGATTACATAAATTCGAAATAGGCACTAGTTACAATCCTTTGGTGATTGAACAGTTTTAATAAAATTCCTTTACAGGTCTTCTTCAGAAGTAGCTAACTACCCTTACTACACAAAAAGTTCGTTCGTTAAACACCGAAAGGTCCAATACATCAACGTTCTAAACCACCCCTTAAAGCATAACAACAAGCGGCACCGTACTAGTACTCGAGAGCGCGATCAGTTTCAGAATCCCGCAAATTACAACCAAAAATCCATCTTGGAATTTTGAATCCCACTACTCACAAAAAATCTTATCTAATTTAATTCCACCAATTAAAAAAAAACGGAAAGGGAAGATATGGTACCCCAAACACAAACTTCGTTTCCATCCGTCAGGGCTCGAAAACTTTCAAAAGTTCAAACGTCAGCAGACTTAACGCGAAAAATATCTCTATATTTTTATTTAAGTACAAACAATAAGTCCCACATTCAATCTCTATGACTTAAAATCAACATACTCAATATTAATCTGAATTACTATACTTAACCCGACTTTATGTCGCCAGAACGATAACAAATACATTTATATCTACACTCTTTCTTTAAGTTACTTAATTTTTACAAAACTTTCTATTATATTTTATGGAAATCAAACGAAATAAACCCTATTTACACTCATATACAACTATATACAAATAATACGTTACTCAACATTCAATAAACGGGAAATAATAAGGAAAACAACCTAAATTACGGAATAATAATTCACAAACAAAAAAATCTAAAGCAACACACGTAACACAGATTTTTCTATAAAACTCAACTGGACAACAAAAAAAAATATGTATATACGGAATCTAACTAAGCGCATAGAATTACAAACAAAATTACCCACTACGTATATAGGGTGTTCAAAATACCCTGACAACCTTCAGGTTTGCGGTCAAACGACCTCACTATTTTGTGGATAAATAATTATTATAACACAGTTGAATTATACAAGTTTTATTAAGCCCAATAATATAAAATAAAAAGGACGCTATTCACTAATGACAATAAACTTAAAATATCCCAGGTAACACTTAAAATAAGAAATAATGAAAAATGAAATTAATTCTGGTAGACTATACGTTTCGGGACGCCACTGTCAGTTTTATTCGTTGCCGGTTGCGCCCTCTCTCGAAAGAACTGTAAAATACAGATTAACGAAATGTGGAATTTTCTTATAAATGTAATCGAAAAAAAATGTTAATTAGGACAGTAGCGGTCAGTTGTGCGTCTCACGGTTCTGGTGATGTGAAACAGGTGGATACACCAGGTGAGTATATTCAGTATTATTTTAGCTCTACAATGTGATTTTGAAACCGACCATGTGGGTCTGGAATATTAACTTGTAAAATGAGTATTTTTACTTAAGGGGTAGATAGTTAAGGGTATCCAGGTGTGCTATAGATCGATGGTAGGCGGTTTTATGATTCTGAACCGATATAGAGAGGTGAAGGAGACGATAGATGTATGCTACAAGTAAAAATAAGATGTTCAATTACGAATCATTAGTTAAATTGATACTTATTGTTCAGTTAGTTATCCGTTAGATATCAAATAGTTAGTAGTTGTTGTAATATTAATGAACCCACCAAATTTCGAATATCACTTTGGAAGTCTTCATTGTTGAAAATTGTGTGTTATACCAACACCAAGCATATGTATAGCAACGAAAAATGTCACTCTTTTTAAAATAAAATAAAGCATAATAGACAAAATTAAAAAGCACATGCAGCTATTATTTAAGGCAAAAGTAAAATTCATTCTCATTAAAATCAAGTTCTTGCAAAAGCAAAATTAAATAAAGAATCGTTAAAAACCAAGCAACCATTTTAGAATAATTACAAGAATATTTTAAAGAGCAGTATTGCCAAATTGTAAATTTTTATTAGTGCTTCATTAAGATCTCGCAAGTTTAATATAATTCATTTGGAGTAGAGTCATTGAAAATCGAGAGCTGCAGACGCCATCTATCCATTAAAGAGTCGAGTTTTCTATATACAAGGAGGCGAATGAAACCAGTGTAAAAAGTATGAATGTATCTATTTCAAGGCACATGTATAAAAGTTATAATTGTATGTGTAAATATTTATGTATTACTGGGTAAATTGGATTTTAACTGGAGTTGTTAAAATAACCAAGATAATTATTATTTCTTAAATTTCACATTTGTGGAAAAGGATTACAGGCCACAAACGAATAATCATTGTGTGTGTTTATGAATAAAATTTGCAACGTCTCTAACCAACCACGTCACATAGAATGAGGAGGAATTAGTTAGCTCGACTAGTAACTCAACTAAACGGTCCTGAGACCGAAGAGCACCCGGATAGCGTGGGTGTTTTGAGGTGTGGATAAATAGTAAATAGATAGTTAGGTTAGTTATAAAACGAGAAAGAAATTGTAGGCAGACAGATAAGGAGAACCGACAAGAAATAGGTGCCACAAGCTTTAAAGAAAGCAAAGATAAATTATTAGTTCTGGGAAGAGAGTCCCTGTAAAGCTTGAACCAGGGAAGAAACAGAAAGAACAGATAAACGACAATTGCCTAAACAAGCGTAAATTTATTTATAAATTTACCAACAATAAATAACATTTGTAAATATTAATATCGATATATGATAATACCAGTGCATCCTTATCCCAACATGCAGTTTTACCCCAACCCCAAAGGTAAGGGTAGCCTTATTTGACAATGTGAAACACTAAAGTTTCGTAACTAACATATATTTTCAAAATGATTAGTCACGAGGACAAGTCGCGAGATTTTACGGGTGATAAACTCACCTTTACTCAATTTAGCTAATTTAATAAAAGAACGTAATGCCGCTCTCTGCCACGCTGAAAGACCTTTCATAAAACTTAACCCTGAAAAGGAAAATTAATATATACATATACAACCGCAATAGTGTACGTTAGAAAGGTAACACTCCAACTTGTTTCACAATATCCAAACACAACAAATATATAAATAATCGGAGAAGCTGGTTCAGCTCATATCCTAACATGCATACACGAGTAATTAATCAATTTGTAATTCGAGATCATGATCTGAACACTCTTATTCCCAATACAAGAAACTTTGTACTTAAAAGCTAACAAATATAATATAAATAATACGACATACACAACCGGTGTATACAATTTATGCTTTGGGTTACTGCTACTGCGCATGATAGCGTAAACAGTAGTTAAGATAATATCAAAGATGGAAGCTAAAGGCTAAAACATCACTAGGTGTTTTATGTAAAAGTTCAGTAATAATTACTCTAAATTTGGGTTAAAATATGTACTCTAAAATTTTTTCCTGAGGTGTATTCCTGTAACAATTCAGTAATTAGTACGTCAACCATAAGTTTTTTTCATATCGTTGTGAAGCTTATGAAAAAAGGAAGTTTTTCCTTTATCGGCCATGTATCAAATCCATCTCTATTGGAAAAATATTCCTCTTGGAAATTTGTCTTGGGATTTGAAAAAAATGATTTCTGAATTCATTATGTCATTAATAATGTTGAATGATGAGTTTGTCTCGAATGAATTCAATATTCTTTAAGGCACTTTCATCTTCTACAAATTTCTCCTAATGTGTTTTTCTTGTAACTCTTCTAGTTTGGAAGATATAGGGTGATTTAAAAAATAATTCCACGAAATAGAAAAAATTAAAAAAAAGTTAACATCTTGGAAACCATCAACAATGGCCCTGTATTAACAATTTTTTCTTCCTTTTGGCCAGAGGAATCAGCTGTTTTCGTTTTGGCCATCGAGTTTGGGTCACCCTGTATATATATATATATATATATATATATATATGTTTAGGATAGGTGGTTCGCAGGAAAGTAGCTACCTGTTCGGGGCAGAACCTCCGGTGAAAGAGCTACGTCGAGGGTGACAATTCAGATGTATGTTAAGCAATACCAACAAGTATTTTATTTCTTTTCATTCCATGAAACTATTCAATGACATGTATCGATTGTGTCAAATGCACTTCAAGTATGTTACTGTCCTTTTTTTAAAGACGCTTTGATATGAGATGATAGTATACACAATTTGGATCACTAGGTTCATAAACTAATGACGCAGGGCGATTCCTTCCTAGCGAGAATAGTATACGAAATGATGTGTTTAAAAAGGGGCTGTCCCGTATAATATGGGACGAATGGTCGCCTTAGCATGTGTAATATACAAGAATTCAAGTAAACCAAATCTAGATATGTAGCAATGCGTTCCAATAGAAGTCCCGCAGAACGACATTGCGGATTCAGTGGTGTATCCAAGAACATGTTCTATATGCACTCCCGTCCAATGACGTTCAACCAACAATATTCGTATTTGTTTACCATTGTATATGTCCCAACATAATCGCAAACTGCCAGTAGATGGCTGCCCCCATAGTTGGCAACATCTTATTATTACTAATATTATTACAGTGTTTTTCCGAAGGGTTAAATAGGTGCAATGTTATTGTTTGTTGTTTGTAGTGATAATAAGTATAGCTTAAGTTTTATAATGGTGAGACAGTGTGTAGTATGTAGAAAAATGGACTATTAGGTCGTAACCTTACATTCAGCGGTAAGTAAACAAACCATAGACGTAACATTAATTATCTGTAAAGACCCTAGTAAGTAAAAATTAGAAAATTCATATTTTGTCTGCTTGTAACCTGCAGCGCACATTTTACTACAACCTTTTAATAAAAAAATACACTATATAAGCGTTGTTTTTAATTGTTTATTTTTTGGTTACATTGAGGTTATTAATAACCAGAATCCCTCCAGAAATTCACGCCCATGTCGCTGCCGGAAAAGCTATGTTTTATTGAAGCAAAACGATTCCTTATAAAGTGATAAGTAATGCTTGGTCTATTCTTGGTTAATCTCATTTCTCACGTCATTTTCCTTTCCCCTAAGTAGTTGTTGAAGGCGTGCTATGCCAGTGCAGTAATTAAATTAGATGAATTCTATTTGTGGCTTTCAGAATAGCTGATTTGCTACATCCTAGTGCTTAACATTTCCCTTTAATGTGCAATATTTCTCTCATACTGTTTCTAAAAAAATCCAATAATTGAAGCGCTTCTTAAATTACCTATCAGTAGAATGAGGGCACTTGAGGACAATGACGTCATAATTAATTAGAATTGGTGTGGGAGGAGTGGGGATGTGGGTGGGGTCGGCTTCTTTTCGGGGGCCATGACGTCATAATCAAAGTCCAATTATTTTAATTATGAGTCATAATTACATTGTATTATTATAACTTTTCTAATGTCATAATATAGACCCTCGGCCATTTTGTTTTGGCAGGAAATTTGAATTTGTGTTCTAACAAGGGGGCTCTAACACCAACCTTTCAGACAGGTGTAGGCCTTCGGGTCTTGCGCTCGGGCATTCGCACCACTTTCACCATTCAATTAACTCTATCGTGTCTGGGAAAAGCCCACAAATTAGCTACTTGCGTAAAGACAGACAGGTTGACCTTCATTTCCAATATTGATAAAACAATAACAAAGTTTCACTATTCAATTACATTTTTAATGTCATATAGATAAAATTTTGCGACGCGAGGGTTTCAGCGAAGGCTGTTTTGGTGACCCCACTTCTGGAGTCTCGAAGATAACCTATCCTACCCGAACATTGACGGGTGCGCCCACGCACAAGACCCAAGGCCGACAACATGTAGCCACCTACCCTTGTTTTTATTTAAATTATAACTAAATTATATTGCAGGAATGGATGGAAGCACTCGGTAATATTCGGATAGGATCAGTTATCTTTGGGACTGGAAGAGTGGTGGTCGCCGAAACAGCCGTCGCTTAAAGCCACGCGCCGCAAAATTTTACCTTTATGAGTAACCTGAGAAAAGTCAGTCTTGAGTTTTGGTATAGGTTTGTCGAAAACAAGGTCGACCCCTTTAGGGAATGCTGCATGATAGCTGGTGCCTGTGGTTTTCCGCAGAAATTTTATTTGTGAGAACACTATAGGACTCATCCCAAACGTTGGATACAGATTGCGCGACAATCAGTCGAGGATTTCTATTCAATTGCTTCTCTGGCATGCCGGGAACGCGCATGAAGTACGGTTAAGGGAAGTTATCCTTGATGATGGGTTTTCTCACGATACAAACACTGTATACCAGTTTCACGGTTGCTATTTCCAGGTTGTGAAATGTGTAACCTCGAACAAGCTGGTAATAGTAAATAGTAAACGCGAGAGTACAGTGTTTTTGCGTCGTGAGAAAACTTTTGCAACATCACACAAGATACGTTCTTTTAACTATAGTTTAATAGAAGTTTGAGAATGTGAATTCAGATCAAAATCCCGCTGCAAGAACGTTCGTTAACTCAAACAACGTGCTGAATCAGTCACCTCTGAATCCCCGCACTAGCTTCTTTGGAGGCCGTTCTAATGTGGTTAAGTTGTATTATAAGGCGGAACAGTTTGTGGAGATTAGGTATTTGGATATTTCTCACTGTAGCCCTATATGAACAAATACGCTAAGTATCCGGTGGGACACCCTTCACTTCACATTGGTGCTGACTGCTTAAACCTCGACTTGCGCACTGTCGAGGGCCTTGTGAAATGTAGTGTGCTCCCTCCATTAGATTTGTACCATCCTGTCCTGTCTCTTAAAATGCATGGTAAATTAGTGTTCGTCTTGTGTAGAAACTATGTACCAGGATGATTGCGTCCATACACAGGACGAACATAAATTTACCGGAACTTATGTGGCGGACGAGCTTCGCGAAAGCTACAGACTTGGGATATCGAGTTTTAGAAGTCTTTGAAGTGTGGCAGTATGATGTTTGCCAATACGACAGAGATAATATGAGCAGAGATCTTTTCTCAGGCTACGTCGATAACTTCCTTAAAATCACACAAACGTGCTCGTACTGGGCTTCGTGATGTAACGACGACGAATCGAAGGATCGATACATCTGCGAGTATTTGGAAAGCGAGGGCGTCCAGTTGGATAAAACAAAATTTGCGCAAATCCAGGCCTTAGATATATTTCAAAATTATTTTTAAATTCATTTTGGGGCAAGTTCGGGCAGAGGGATAATTTAACACTGACCGCAATTGTTTCTGATCCGCACGAGTTTTTCAAAATTATGATTGATCCTTCCAAGGAGGTCCAGGCCATTTTAAATGTGAACGAGAAGTTATGGTCGTAAACTGGCTTGGACCCGAGGATGGGGTCGAACTGTTCAATACTGTCAATGTCGTCTTGGCAGATTATACAACCGCCAACGCTCGCCTGGTGCTGTACAGTTACCTGGAGAAACTCGCTGTACGGGTTCTGTACTTCGATACAGATTCCGTGATTTTTACGCAAAGTTCCGGTGAGTGTGTCCCACCTGTCGGTCATCTCCTTGGCGATATGACTGTAGTGGTGGAGGCCTACGGCGTGGGTAGTAGAATCATGGAGTTCGTAAGCGAAAATCCTGAAAATTATGCGCACAAGGTGTTCTCTACACGTGAAAATGGATACATAACGTTCAGCAGTTACGTGATCATCCTTGAATCCATTCCCATTCCTTACCTTTTCATTTAAATTTTAACATAGTGATTTGAACTTTAGATATATATTTTAGATTATAATACACGATACCTGGTAAAACTCTTTTGTTATTGTATACGCCTTTTTTACTAGTTTAACTAATTTTACTCGTGTACGCAAAACTCGCAAATAGTAACGCACGTTAATTTGAGTGGTAGTACAAATAGATGGTGTGTGTCTGTGTGTGTGTGTTTGCGTATAATCTTAACGTATCATTACACACACATTGCTTTGTATGGAATTTTGTCTGTCCAATTACAGGTTGCATGTTGAAATGAAACTTCAAGTGGTTTATTATGGTATCAGTCATTCATCAACACCATCTCATCTCAGTCTAAGCCTGCTGTAAACTTTCATTCGATTGACACACACCCACCCTAAACCATGGATCTACAGTATTATAGCTGCGTAATGACGAAAATTGCGTCGCATAAAACACGTTTTTGCTTGTTAAGTTACTATCTTTCAAGCTATGAGTTTGTCAACAACCTAAATGAATTCACCTTTTTATGAACCCGCAATCGAAAATATTCCAGATCAACACAGATGTTTAACATGTTTTAATTACAGCTATGGATTTATCTGCTCTAAATGCATTTAACATGCTTTAAACCTTTTAAAAATGTTAAGGAATTAGAGACAGAAGTAGAATACAAGAGATTCAATCTGGATATCATATCAACAAAGTACGAATAAAGGGCTATGATGGAGATGAGAGATCTTATATGTGTGCTACCTGAGCGTTACCACACGTTTATCAAGGCTGACCACCACCGTATACAACAATTTATCGAGGAAGATTAAAGATGTTTCAATGCGTTCTTTACTCCCTATAGCCACCAATTTAATATTTGTCTAGAAAATCACATTTATATTCATCATGTTGTGTAATGAACCGATTAATAAATAGATCAATTTTTAATTAAAAATTATTATTATTTTTATTAAATACATAAATAAAAAGTTTACCTCGAGTAGGATTTGAACCTACAACCTGTACTTTGCTAGAGTACCGCGCTAACCATCTGCGCCATCGAGATACAAGCCCCAATCGATGTAAATTTTATCTTTATGTATGTAGAACTGATGTAAATTCTAAATATAATTTAGATCAATTTTTGTTTTGTGATACCAAGTTTTGTTATTATTACTTTGATTTAACTGGTTTGGTTAATTAATTTGACTAATTGATTTGATTAATTTGATTAGTTGTTTTCACAAATGACCGACAATGTCACAAGATAGATCCCATTATTAGAATACTATATCCAATTTACCTCTATAGTAAACAAGGAGCTCAAGCGATGCCCCGACAGCAAATTCCGGAGCCCTGCCTTACGAGATAGACCCCATTATTAGAATGCTACTTCAAATTTCCCGCTACACTTTTTCAAATATACCACTAGATAACGATTCCATTACAGAAATTAGTTTTAAAAATGCACCGCTAGATACTGAGAGTGTTTATCCTAAAATGGATTCCGAAAATGGACGACACTCCCGCCCGAAGTTCAGACGCCGACGCCCGATGTCTGGGGAAGACACAAAAATCCCCTCTGAAAACGACCGACACTTTGTCGGCTGTACAAAGTTCAGGCGTTGCGACGCCGGGCGTTGTGGTCCTCAACGTGGCCCATTCTACTCCTATGTTGTTCATCCAATTAATTTTTAGTGGCAATATAATCTCTATGACGATAATGTATATATTGCCCTTACAAAAACACCATAGAAGGTATAGTTATTCATGTCCACATACCGTCATATTTAGTATTCAAAAACCAGTAGACTATCAATCTATATTAATATCTAAAGGACAGCGCAAAAAAGTACTACTTCTAAAAAGTAAATTAATAGTTATTTGTTATACAAGACGATACAATACAATTTTACCGATGAGTGAAAAATGTTAATTCATGAGCCACGAAGGAGTGAATGAATTAATTTTCACGAGTCGATAGTTGTATTTTATCGTCGTGTATAACATTCTATTTTTTTCTGTAGCAAATTTTTAACAAAAAATTAAAGAAATATTAATTGAGTTAGTCACGTTTTAAAATCTCAGTAGTATGGGTTGCTAGGGTTGACACTGAATAAAACAAAATTTTGTTTATCAGAATTTGTGGTTTATTCTATGTGTTTTTGTATGTTTTTCTGAATACAGTGCAAGTAAAAATGAGTGAAAATAATTGGCAAACCGATTTCGAAGAAGAAAACTGCCCTCAGATGTGGAAGAACAGATGATGGAGGCAGTGGGTAAATTATTGCCTCAAACATCGAGGTTGATATACCAAAAAGAATATACGTGCTTTCAAGGGTGGAAAAGCGCAAAGAATATAAATCATATGAGTGAAAAGGTACTTCTGGCATACTTTTCGGAAAAGTCAAAGAAAGTGAAGCCATCAAAATTGTGGTCGTATTACTCGATGATAAAGTCTAGTGAATGAAAATTGTGACATTTCAAAGCAAATAATATGTGAAGTGTAGGTGATCTGTCAAATGATTACACATAATCTTTTCAGATACAGCAAACTGATTGCATCGCTGAAGAAGCTGAGTGATAGTTATAAGCCTAAAAGTCCAAAGTCTTTGAATCGGATGATGTTATGAGATTTTTAACCCATTAACGTCCGAAATAATACTAGCTTAAAACTTTTAATAAAAAATAGCGAAAATACGTGCAAATACGTGTAATTAAAGAGAAAACACACAAAAAATTGAGAAAAAGGTTAGAAAGGTGTACTCAGATGTACTGGGCACATGATATACTACTTTGTAAGAAAATTTTCAAAGCATTGACTTTCAACACACAGTGTGATAACACACTTTTTGCATTGCCATCTTACTTGTGCGTGCCATAATTAACAACGAAGTTGATTTGGGATATTTTGGGGATAATGACCACTAGAATCATGAACTATATCTGGAGGATCACTAGCACTATTTCTTGATGTTTCATTTTTCATTGTTGAAAATCTGAGATAATATCGCGTAAGATTTCTTCTAAATAAAAGGAGATCCATCTTGTCTTCAGAAACCAACTGATGAAGTTTCCATGCGTTAACTAATGCAACATTTAGCGTAGAAGTAATCAGTACCCAATACAATTTTTCCCTTGAATTGCAATTCGGTAATTATTTACACCTTGGTCGCTTGAACCAACTCCGCCCATTCCTTGGTTATACGATCTAATGCATTTGGCTGTTCCAGATCGATCTTTCCTTTTTTCTCCTTGGACCTTCGGCTTACTTTTTATTTAGGTGCCACACTATTATAGTTTGTAGCTATCGTGCATTCACTGTTGTTACGCCAACGTATCACAAGAATTTCATTCTTGGAGCCACATGAGCTCTCAAAAGATGCTCTCTGCAATTTTTCCATCTCGACTGTTGGCAATGGACACTTTTCTGTTCTATTTTGCCTCAAAGTACTTGTTGCCCTAAATTCTTGGCTTCTCAAATTACTTAGCAAGGATGTACTAGTAAAATAGTTGTCAAAAAAGACGATATGATCGCTGGGTACAGCAACACACTGTAATAGAGACAATACAACTTTAGAGTCAAGTGGAATTTCAATATTATTATTGTTGGTCTTTCCACAGTATGTATGCATAACGTAGCAATATCCATTTGAACTACAAAGAGACCAAGTTTAAAAACCAAATCTACAAGGTTTACCTGTAATAAATGGTGACCATAGTACTTGACCATTGCTTCATCTATTAACAATGTTTTATGGAAAATACCCCATTGTTAAAAGTTTACATTTAGCATATCCATAAGTAACCTGACTTTGAACATTCTATCATCATTTATTTGTGTGTTGTTATTTACATGCAAATATTTTTTTATTTCTACACATGCATATGGAAACAATGTCTACATGAAGGTCCTCGTCAAGTGACCAATGCACTCTCTAGGCAATCTGTGATAGCTAGTCAAAAAGAGTATACCAAAAAAGTTTTTTAGTTCTTCATTGGTCAGAGAAAATACATGATTATTTTTTTGGCGGTATAAAGTATGGTCTGATCTAAAATATGTTGAACAATTTTTTCGTCAACCAATTTTTTAAATATATCTTTTAGGCTAAGGTTTTTTAGTTCCTCAGTAACGCGTTCAACTCTTCCAGAAGCATCATTATTGGACATCGCCTGCCAACCGCCATAATTGGCGTCGCCTTTTTTCAATTTGGTTGAAACAAATTTGGATCCTTCTTTCGAGACTTTTTGGTGTCTGTTTGTTTAGCAGATAACTTGATTCTTTTAGCACCCAATGTCTCATTGTCACTGTCGTCCCATTCAAATTCCGAGTTCCACCCAATTTCCATTACATTGTCTGAAGGGTGGATGAAAACTTCTCAATTTCCACGAACATCATAAGGTAGGTCCGCAGAATCTATAACGTCTTCATCCAGATCTTCTTCGTCTGTCAGTGGGTCAGGATTTAGTGGTAGGATCACAATGCCAATATTATTTCTGCTACAAGAGACAGCAAAATCAACTGCTGTAGTTAAATTAGGCAATCTATTACGGCCATAAAAAACAAAGTCGGTATTGATGGTCTCTCAGAGTCCTTTATGAGAAATCTGTAAACAGAACAGCTGCTTATACTCTTGCCCAGTGTACTAAACTGAGTACAGCAATGTTTATAACAATATTGCATGCTCGGCATACTAAAAATGAAAATAATAGGTACAACTTACCTTTTGCTTATATTTAACAAAGAGTAATCACCGATGGAAATTTACCTATCACACAAAATAACCTCAAAATACAAGGATATCAGGAGACACGACGTAAAAGCGCGAATTTACACAAGTAGTGCATAACTCTGAACTATGTAAAGTTACCTATCAGCTTTTACCGACATTGCGGGTTAAGGGGTTATTATGAAATTCTTCTTAATGACACAAAACTGTTGGCAAGCTTTACTACTCAATGATAGATGGTCCCAGAGACATAGTTTATGGCGTATTCAAGCGAGTACAGTGGGCGCTAATGGGTTAAAAGAAGCTTCAGATGGCGACTATCTGTTTGTGAAGGTAAAACGTTTAGAAATGGTGACTTCATAATTTGGCTTTTGAATCACAGGTTGTTGCATCACTGATAAGAAATGTGGTGTAAGTGTTTTGAATATTTTGAGAAAATACGTTGCTGTACGTCCTAAAAACGTGCATCGCCAAAAGTTCCTTATCAATTATCGACAGAGAAAGTGTACAGTTCAACCTGTTGGGAAAAATACCATGTATAATATTCCTTAGAGAACTACCGAATTCAGAAATATATACTGGCCATTGTTTTCGCTGCTCTGCAGCCACAATGCTGACAAATTCTGGTGCTGACCTGATGACAGTAAAGCGTATAGGGGGATGGAAGTCATCTTCCGTCGCCGAAACTTATATAGAAGACTCAGTAGTGACAAAAATTGATGAATCAAAGAAAATACTCTGTGGAATAGAAAGTTCATGTAACTCTACGTCGTCTGTACTTTTTTAACATGAACCAAGTTCTGTTTCAAAATTTGATATTTCTGGAAATGTAAATTGCAATATTGAAGTTATCATTAACGCAAATAAAAATGAAAATTAAGTTGTATATTTATATAAACAAAAATTAAAGAAATTAAAATACTTTATCTACCCTTGCAGTTACATTAAAACTTGATCTATTGATTTGAGTTGTTCAAAGCACACTTTAACAATTGCTATAGAAAAAATAAATAAAAATGTATTTCCAAATTATTTCTACGCAGAAATTAAAATACAATCTGCAATGCAATGTCTGAAACTATGCCTTTCTGTAACAACAGGGTGTATGAAATAAACGGAGATCACATGATAAATCTGAACTGCTTGATTGAAGTACATTAATTTATACAATAATAAAAAAAAATTATTTTTACACCATTTGGAAAGTAAATTCCTGAATAATAAAACCGATTTTCTTAAAAATATCTAATGTATAAGACATGTATGCTGGAAAAATGTCTAACAGTTCTTATTAAACTTCCAAATAATCATCTAAAAACATCTAGGGTAACGAAAACAGAAATTAATTTAGTGGGTACAAGCTGCATTACAGTGTAATGAATTCGTTTCACGTTGTTTTGCTCTACGTGGTATGATATTCTTTTAAAGATTTTCTTAGAATTTTAGCTTGAACTGTCATATATCGGATGAATTGTAAACACTAATTATTCTATTTCTCATTATAATTGCCAATGGTCACATTTTATTACTGATAATGTGTAATAAATGTGGAACATATTGCGTATTGAAAAAAGTTAGTAAACCATAATAAAGTGTCATTTAATAATTAATGCAAATAAAATAATTTTTAAACGTGACCCTTTCAGTTGAATTTTAATTACTTTTTCTTACTGCAACAGTTTTGTTTTAGAAGTACTGGAACGTAAATAATATAAGCACCTTTAGAAACGTAACTACACAATTTACAAGATTGAAGTAAATATGCATTTTATCGATAAGGCTAAATCCCTCCCAACATGAATATTCAAAAGTAATTAATAAGGAATAGATTCTCATTAACTTCGTACTAAGCTCGACTTAATTAAAATTTAAATTTGAAGGACATCAGAAAGAGAGAGGATCCCTAACCAAACAAGTCTTGCATAGCATGATATACGACAGTCAATAAAAGGGTTAAACATGCAATGCTGATTCATAATTACAGGGCCCGCCGCAAGCAAAAATACAACCCGTTAGGTTTATAGCACGTGCGTTGATAAAAATCAGTAATTAGCAACAGTAATTATGGCAACTAACGAGGTTTTTGGATGCTCGCCGTATATTTGAATTTAAACCCCAGGATCAGGGCAGCCGCCTCTACGGTCATTTGTTTTATAGCATATCTATGTATATAACCTTCTCGCATAAATTTATTCAGCAGTAAAAATGGTATGTGTTCTAACATTTATTTTTAAAAAAGTACAAATCAGCAACTAATTTTATATCTACTGACCACATACTTATTTTATGGAAGCGCCTAACTTCACTGTCAACGATCATTATGCCATATTTACTTACGTGTTTTATCATAACATTGATATTTCAATGAGCTGTACTAACTATTTGGCGAGAGAAAATAGATTTACATCTTCTTAATAAAATCCTAATTCTGATAATGCAATGTCAAAACAGTCTTAAATTATAGCAAATTACTTTATCTGCGTTTTATGAAGTGTAGTTTCCCTACCTATTCTTTCAATAAAAGTAAAAAACATAATAATAAAGGTAGGTTGGTTCACAACTAGATAACATTACAAGACAAGAATTCGCTAAAATTCGCAAATGTTAAAAAGTCTCATGATATGGTTACGTAAATAAAATTTTCTGTATGTCATGCATGTACTATCAGATACTCTTTGATTCTTCCGTATTGTCATATGGTGTATCCAATCTAGTTCTGTATACCATGTTATGGAAATCTACTGTACTTTCAGAAGTAACTAGTTACTTAATCAAAGCCTTAGCGAATTTAATTTACCAAGTTGCTATTAAAGACATGACCTATTTACCTATCTAGTTACTTTTTTAGTATTTTTGTTGGCACCTGTTACGTACTTAACAAAACTAAATTGTTTGCATTTACAGTAAATGCAGAAAATGCATTTTTTATGACTTAAACAAAACTTATCTTCGCTAAACATTTTTTGAAATATTTTACAGTTGTGTCGCTGTAACTGTCGTAAACGTAACTATTATAATAGTGATGATCACGAAGAAAACGGAATACATAATAATACATAAACAAGTAAATTATTTATTTTTTTGCAAAGCATAAACGTACAACATACTGCCTATATTCTCTTTGATTTTTCTGGTAGTCTCACAGTTTGCCAATTTACCTTTTCTAGGGGATGGGACCATTCGGTGCGGCCAGTTCGGCAAGGCCGGTTCGGTGAGGCCGGTTCGGCACAGACCGGTTCAGCGCCATCCCATTTCGGCGCCAGCCTCCATGTTTTAGTGACCCGTTGTGTTCTTTAAATGAGTATTTTTAGGTGGGTAGGAACTATTTCTAGACTCTCTAAAGAGGAAAAAAAACAAGTCTCCCTCAAAACAAAAAGAAATATATTCCTTACCGTAAACTACAAAATTCACATGTGAATTTGCATAACATACCAGTATCAAAATAAAATTAGCAAAATGGTTAAATACAAAATTCAAAACTTTCACACTAACTAATAAAATAACAATAAAAACGTAGCGTAGATAAGAATATATTGAAACTCACATTTGGTAGTCGTGGGCTAAGCCCCGAAGATATTCCAACATCGTTCGGGTTTGGTACTCAAGAGCAATCCGCTGAATTCGTACATCGGCATCGCCCTATTTTTTCAATTTTTGAGGAGGAAGATTTCCACCAACAAGTTGCTCGAAATACAGCAAGCTGGCAGTGCAAACGTCTGCTCGGGGCCTCTGCTAAATTGTTGGGTCGATCCAGACCCTACGAAGTACGACCGTATAGATTCCAGATTTCGTGGCTGAACATTGGTGCGTTTCTGCCGTTGTCCCTACTTCTGGGTTTGCCTATATAATTATCCTCAAGCCAGTCCAACAAAGGATGCAGCTCTTCCGGTAGGGTTTCTGTTAACGTGTCTAGGGCGAGGTTTAAGTCAGCAATGAGAACGAAAGCCACAGCAGGTATCTAAAAGATAAAATTTGTAAAACATTGACTAACCATTGAAGAGCGAAATCTGCATAAAGACTGTATCTTTGCATCAAGCCAATCTCCGACAAGTGCTTTTGGAAGTTTTGCGATAGATAGAAAAAGCAACCATAAAAGGGGTATCGGGAAATAAATGGTGCATGGAGACCAACGCAGTTTGATCGAAGTCTCAATTTATTGCCTGTGGTGACAACTGAGGATCCATTTCCTTCAACGCATCGAAAGAGTGACATCACCCAGATTAGTCGTTGAGATTATGTATACTTGAGAGAACAGCGGGGGAGCAATCTTGAACGTTCCCTCTACGTACCAGCTCTCTGCACGTAGATGTTCCAACCAGGAACGTCTACCCAGTCTCACGATTCTATTTTCATCTTCGCTATCATAAAGAATAAAATCTTCTTCGATACCGCGCTCAGCTTGATAGGTTTGATAGCTTTGTAGAAAACGTAGATCTTGCAAACATCCTGGATTACCTGGTACACCCTGTTCTTGGGCCCTTTTCCGCTGCATAAGCTTCCTTAGAGCATGCTTGTTTGGGGCTGCTCCCTGGCCTGCATGGCTAAGGTCCGTAGAACACTCAGTAATTATTTTATTTGTGCTATCTACGGTTTCTCCAGCTCGAGACTTGATCTGACATGCAGAGTACGAATGGTCGTACATTCTCTTTACAACTCTAACGATGTTTAGTAATGATAATGATGATTTAATAAAAGTCATCACAAAAGAGCTATCAATAGATTTAGGAATTATTCTAGTAATTTGAGAGTCCATAAAGATGACATTTTGACTTAAGTAGATAATTTTGATATTGTTTACTAAATAATCAGGTAATTATGCGATATATTTATACAATGACACAATATTTCACAGCAAATTACAGAAAATACGTTTAATGTAATAAATAAATAATTGTTTACTGTGTAATTAGTATTGTTTTATAATTTTTAAATTGGTGCCAAATTAATTAACGGATGTAATGTTACTCGGTACCCACTTCAAAATTATAAAACAATTATTACTTACATAACAAACAATAATTTCCAACGGAACAATAGGTATAACATTTTTGTAAAAAAATATTTATTTATTGCTTTTTAGATAAATTATGTACATATTTTGGAAGTTGGTTACATGTTTTTTAAGTTATTTATTTTACAATTTTTAGTGTTGTAATTAAAAATTGTTATTAATTTTATTAAATACATAAATAAAAAGTTTACCTCGACTATTTGGCTAGAGTAAACGCTCTAACCACCTGAGCTATAGAGATACAAGCCCCAATCGATGTAATTTTTGTCTTTATGCATGCAGAACTGATGCAAATTCTAAATATAATGAGATTGCAGTCAAATTACTTATATTAATGGAATGTGAGCTTGTAATATCGCATCAGTTCTACATACATAAAGACAAAATTTAGATCGACTGGGGCTTGTATCTCGATAGCTTAGATGGTTAGAGCGCTACTCTAGCAAAGTAGATGTCGTAGGTTCAAATCCTACTTGAGGTAAACTTTTTATTTATGTATTTAATAAAATTAATAATAATTTAATAACTTATTCGTTCATAACAAAAACTTATAATAATTTATCATTAGTCCAGTTGCTTTGGAATATATGGATCCTTGCGATATTGCAGGCTCACATTCCATTAATATAAGTAATTTGACTGTAATCGCATTATATTTAGAATTTAAATTAGTTCTACATACATACAGACAAAATTTACATCGATTGGGGCTTGTATCTCGATAGCTCATATGGTTAGAGCGCCATTCTAACAAAGTAGATGCACGTTCAAATCCTACTCCAGGTAAACTTTTTATTTATTTATGTATTTAATAAAATTAATAATAATTTTTAATTACATATTTACTTTTGAACTTATTCGTTGATAACAAAAACTTATAATAATTTTAGTGATGTATTTCTACAATAAAGCAAAGCTTTTCTTTAAACGTCGGCAAATTAAGCAACAACATTTATTTTCAATTTATCAATTTAAGATAAGTACACATGGAGGTTTGGATCGTTGAATACGTAAAATATTCTTAAAAGTTGACTAAGTTACCACTCTAGGTACGTTAATTACTATTAGTTTTTTTCAACGCATCATGCTTCGATACCTTTGCGCAATAATTTGTGCAAAGGCTCCAAGGCATTACTAAGATTCGGAAATAAACACACCACAATAATTTATCATTGGTAGGATTCAACATTTCTGTAACGGTTTTTAGATTTTTAAGACCAAATTTAGATAACCGTTCAAAGCTTTATTTAATATTTCTAACTGTTTAGTATCATTCACTCCTGTAATCTAATATTTACCCGTACATCAACGTAGTACACCTATGTAAGCATTTCTGTGTATTTAACGTTAGTAGAATGGGTGCACTTGAGGGACAAAATTGCGGGGGATTAAAGGTGTGACGTCACATTTAAAAATGGTGGGGGTAATCGCGTGAGCCCCACGTCCACGATGCCACATCCACTTCCAGCTGACTAGTCGTGCGCGCATACAGCCTCAGGTCGAGCGTTCTGATTGGAGGACCACACCCCCAGGTTTGTGATTGGTGGCGGCAAATTTGTGGGCGTGGCTTGTCGGCCACCACTGGTTTCTGATTGGTACTTAGACTTCGCCCAGCCTCTCTTCTGATTGGGGGCCGAAGGATCAAATCAATTAATCAGTTCAATTAATCATCTTAATTAATCAAATGAATTGATCAGATCAATCTCGATTAAAAGGGTTTAGATCAATTAATCAAATCAAATAAGCAGATCAATCTCAATCAAATCTATCTCGATCAAAAACCAGATCAATCTCAATCAATCCAGATTTTGTAATTGGCGGGAGTTTTGAAATTGTATTCTAACAAGAGGCCACTCATACTATCTCATAAGACTTGCATAAGAACTTGCTCTAGGGTCTTCGCCCCTTGTCGGGTCTTCGTCCCTTGCCCGACCCTCTGATTGTTTGTGACGCCATCTAATGGTGTATTTTTTAGACTAATGAATGTTTTCTATGATCGTGGCTCCACTTAGTAGTATATTTTTAAAAGGAGACTTGATTGTTTGTGACGCCATGTAATGGTGTATTTTTAAAACTAATGAATGTTTTCTGTAATAGAGATTGATCGTGGCTCCACCCAGCGGCATATATTTAAATGTGAATGTAGGTCCCTGTAATCGTTATGGCGGGAAATTTGAAAATGTGGGGGGCCTCATACTATCTCATAAGATAGGTACTGGAACTTGAATTAGGGTTCCCGATCCCTTCTCGGGGCAGCTTGATGGTAGGTAGTATTCTAATAAGGGGTCCCTCATACTAACTCATAAGACAGGTATAGGAACTTGTGTTAGGGCCTTCCTCCGCTTGTCGTGGCCCTTTGTCGCAAAAGTTAAAATGGTATGGGGACCCTCATACTAACTCATAAGACAAGTTTAGGAAGTTGTGTTAGGGTCTTCGCTCCCCTTGGCGCGAAATTTGGATTTGTTTGTGACGTCATCTAGTGGTATATGGACTAATGAATGTTTTCTGTAATAGATTGATAGTGGCTCCACCGATCGGTATATTTTTAAAGGTACATGCAGGTCCCTGCAATCGTTAAGACAGAAAATTTTAAATAGTGTTTCTGTAATAGAGTTTGAGCGATAATAAAATTTTTTTATGTTTTAATTATGAGTCGTACTAATCAAATTAATCCACCACCTTTCTGTTTTTAATTACGTACCTAGATTCCTCTAGATCAAGTGTCCAATCAGACGGTACACTCGCCCTAAGTCGTAATTAAAACAACTAAAGTATTAAATCTCTTTTTTATTTTTAGGGGGAGATTTGAAATAGTATTCTAATAAGGGGTCCTCATACTATCGCATAAGACAGGTATAGGACGCCGGACCTTGTTCTCAGGCCTTCGCCCCCTTGTCAAGAGACCGAAATTAATTAAACCGATTAATCAAATCAGCCAAAGCATGTGAAACCAAATCAACCAATCTCGATCAAATCAAATAAATCAATTAAGCAAATCAATCTGTTTTTAATTATAATAATAATACTTAAGTGTTGTCGGCCATTTTGTTTTGGCGGGACATTTGAAATAGTGTTCTAATAAGGGGCCCTCGTAGTATCTCCTAAAACAGGTATAGGACACAGAAACTTGCTCTCGGGTTACGCCGCAAAATTCCGCAGCCAATTTGTTTTTAACTATGAAATTGTATTCCAGTAAGGGGGCCTCATACTATCTCATCAGATAGGTATAGGACGCCGGAGCTTCTTTTCGGGCTTTCGCCTCTTGTCAAAAGACAGAAATTAATCAAATCAATCGACCAATAAAAGGAGTCGAAATATATCAAACCAAATCAATCAATCAATCTCGATCAAATAAAACAAATCAATTAATCAAGTCAAGTCAATCAAATCAATCTCAAACAAAACATTGCGTAAGGTGTTACAATTAAAATATTTTACATACAAAATCTGTCTTAGCGGAAACACCTCTGTCAAAAAGTATCTTAGATTTATAAACAAGCCTGAACGTCATAAGTCGTTATTGAAAATAGGAACATGCCTGGGGACAAATAAGCAAGTCGACTTTCATGTCTAATTTTGATAATACACCTGCGATTTGGTTTTGAAACAAAAAATATCAGGGCATTAGCTTTCGCAAATCAAATTAATTAGCTAGAAGTATGATGTAAGTGAATTACATTGCCTGAATGTCATAAGTCATTGAAAATGGAAAAAATGATAATTAAAATGTTTTACATACAAGATTTGTTTATTCGGAAGCACCTCTGTCAAAAAGTGCCTTAGATTTATAAACAAGCCTGAACGTCACAAGTCGTTACTGAAAATGTAAAAAATGCATGGGGCAAATAAGCAGGCCTACTTACATTTCTAATTTTGATAATATACCTGCGATTTGCCTTTGAAATAAAAAATATCAGGGCATTAGCTATCGCAAACCAAATTAGTTAGTTACTTAGAAGTGTGATGTAAGTGAATAAATACATTGCATAAGGTGTTATAATTAAAATATTTTACTTACAAGATCAGTCTTATCGGAGACACGTCTGTCAAAAGCGCCTTAGATTTATAAACAAGCCTGAACGTCCTAAGAGACAAAAATGTCTGAAGGCAAATAAGCAAGCCAACTTTCAATTTCTAATCATGATAAAAGACCTACGATTTGAAACCAACACAGATTTCATCCTGTAAGACAGCTATAGGACAACGTGTTTTATTTTACCCAGGCCACAATAATAATACCATGCAGATTAACGTGTGACCCCATTATGGAGTTTTGCATACAACGCTAAAAATACGTTTTACAGTTAAATTACTAAAAACGCCTATACAATGTTAAATTAGCAGAAATACCTATGCAATAACAAATATAACCAAGCTTGAAATCAGGTTTCTATATTATTTCACATATAAGGTCTGTCTTATCAGAAATACCTATTTCAAAAAGGGCCTTAGATTTATAAACAAGTTAAGCATACCGACCCCTTATTAGAATACTATTTCTAATTTCAAGTTTTCCTGGTAAGGGATCCTCACACTATCTCAAAACAATCTTACATACAAGGTCTCTCTTGTCATAAATACCTCTGGCAAAAAATGACTTAGATTTATAAACAACTTAATCGGGTACGAAGAACTAAAAACAAAAAAAACGAGCACTTACTTCGTATTGAAAGAACGCCTTGACAGGAAAAACAACTGGTTTTTGTTGCTTACACTCACGCCACATTCACTTTCCACGCTTTATGTATAAATGGATAATATAAAGTACTTAACGATTTTCAACAATCATTAATATAAAGTAATTATTTTCCGGTTTTCTCAGTTATATAACAACCTTTTACTATTCAAATACCTGTATATGGATATAATACACGTACAATAGTAGGTTAGAGCATGCACACCCACGTAAAAAAATTTAGGTTAGGTAAATACACGTACAATATTAGGATAGATTAATAAACACATGGTTTAGGTTAGGTCAATACTCGCGCACGAGCATTGACCTAACTTAAACCGTGCGTTCATTAAAATTGAATATAGTTCCTTCATCATATAACAGCTGAAACCATGAAACGAAATGGAATCATCGTATTTTGAATTTTCTCTTTTGGATCCTATCTGGATTAATTTCGAAAGCTTTTGTTTTTAGGAACCTTTTAAAGACAACATCGTAAGGTCGGAGCGGGAATAGTGTTAGAATATTACAGTTGCTGGAAATAAGTGATTTAGAAACAGGGCAATCAGAATGTGTGTAGGCTTCCCTGCTGAACCACGTCTGGAAAATATGTCATAGATAGGAAAATGAGCAATTCGCATGGTTCAATTTCTGAACAGTTTTAAGTTGCGACTGTATTAGTAGCAGCTGAATTAGCCCAGAGTATACTAAAAGAGTAAGACCCTTATTATCTCAAATATCGAAATTCTGCAGTATACGGAGATATTTGTCAAATTTGAACACTTTGTAGTCTATATATATATATATATATATATATATATATATATATATATATATATATATATATATACATAGACGGTGTTAATTAAGTACGTGTATAAACTTCAAGGAATTAATCTATGTTTGATTTTAAGACAAACCTTTGAAAGGGACATTAAAACAACGACACAGACATTTTATACGCGTTATAAACTTCTTTTGTAAGAAAAGTGTGAAAAAAAACTATAATACTCGTTAAAAATTTAAAAATAAATTGAGAGAAGTTTGAAAAAGACTATTCTTAACATTTATTTCTATTATTTTTTTTATTTGCCCTTTCTATTTTATTAAGCAAAATGTACTTTGAAAACAATCGCAGTAACTGGCAAACAACTTGGCATTTGTCAATGTGTGTATAAGGCAACCGAATAATTAATTTGTAGTTCTTAGAACGTAGTTTTGGTGACTATTTACAGTTCAAAATGGTTCAATTTACTAACCGCGAAATCGCAGATATGTATATCTGTTATGGGATGGCTCATGGTAATACTCAAGCTGCAAGACGTATGTATCATGAAAGATTTCTTCAACTTGCGGTGCCTGGCATAAGAACTTTTATAAGACTCCACGCTGGCTTTCTGAAACGCGCAGTATTAAGAGGTCTACGGTCGCCATAGGAAGACCCGTAATAGTAAGAACAGTTTAGATGGAAGAAGTTGTCCTAAATGAAATTGAGAGAAACCGTGACGCCAGTATGTGGAAAATAGCGCACCAATTCAACATTAACCATATAACATGTCATGTGTATTTGAACGCCTGTATGTATGTACGTATTTTTTTTCTTTTTATTCTTTTTTTTGCTATTGAATCAATTTACGATAACGAAACTTGTTTTTTTTTCTGTTCATCAATGTACAAGTGAAGGTAACAATAGATTGTTTGATTTTCTAAGCTGTAATGGTTTTTGAATTAAACTTTTCGTATTGCAATTAAGATTTGATTTCTGAAATTGGCAATGATATCTTTTGGTGGATTAATTAGTTGGAAATGGGAAATTTTAAAGTTGAATGTAAATTAGTTTTCCTGTAAATTTTTATAAAATATTTCGTTAAAACACAATGTAGTTGTAGATAAGAAAAGTTCGCATATAAATTGTAGGATGAGATCACTCCTTGGTTTGCTTGTTTAAGCAGGGGCTGTTGATGTTAATATTACTTATCGCGTTTAGTAATTGACGCCGTTTTTCTGCCGGAATGTAGTATCTCAGTCCATTAGTGTATATATAATTACCATTATCGTTTGAGGAATAAACCTGTGGATGACAATTTGCACTTAAGTCGTGCACGTAGCAGTGTCAGCAGCTTTATCATGTTGTAATGATGTTGCAATACTTTGGAGAGGGGAAGAAGCTTTTCTTGCGCGGTTAATTTCGCGGGGATTCTCGATCTGACTTTCGCAAGTAAGAGATGTGATCTGTGAGCTTGTGCGCGTGCCTTTTTCGAATACCCGGAGAAGTTGTTTGCTGCTAAAGGTACCAGTCTGGTGGATATTTGTGTAGACGATCATCCCTCCTGGCTATTTATTTTGAAGTTATGGACCGTGGGGCCAATTTATGAACATTTCACTAGGTTTTGTGTTTACTTAAGTGCACCGTGGTGGTGGTTCGAGGTCGCGCTTAATGCGGATTTATATTACCGAATGAAACCATTGTGAAGGCATAACGTTTTGTTTCACTCCGTAAAAGAAAATCAGCTGCAACAGACGAAAGTCTCACTATAAATAATTTGTAAATAGACCTTTTTTCCACTTTAATAATTAAACAGACTTGTAAATAGAGCTACCGATTTAATTGAACAGTAAAGTGTGTAAATATCTCTTGTGTAAAAGCTACTCGTTTTGTGCACATAAACTATATAACGGCCTGATCAATTAAGATAAACGTACCGCTATCGAAACTAAGACTGGGAAATTGCCGTATTGGTTTTCCGATCGAGGACATTCTACTGGTATCCTAGAGCCGGTCCCGTTGCTTTTGTTGCTGCCGGAGGAGAAGGTAACCCAATATTGTACGTTATTGTGAATGCTTTACCATAACTTTGTTTGTAAACTTGATGAAATTATTGATTGACGAGCGAATAAACGCAGTTTTTTTGTGTTATTTTTGCAGTGATTGATGCTCTCATGTTAATCTCAATAAAAGGTAGACGAACTGCTTTTATTTCGATATCTTTGGTATTTTGTTTTTTTATTAATTAACTAAATGTTGTACTGCAAATTTATGTATATGAACATTTCGTATGGTAAAATTGATTTTAGTGACCAATTGGTTACGTATTGTTCTGAAATTATTCATAGTTAGATAATTCTATTTCCGTAGTTTAAAATCAAAGGCCACTTGGTAAGCTGACAAGGTTAACCATTTTATGTTCCGTTTTCTAGCATTTGATGTTTTAAGTCAAACCGAAACCATTGTAAATAAATCTACGTATTTGTGTGCTTTTTGAGATATATTTAGATATAATAGACGAACAATTAATTAACTGAATTTTATGGTGTGACCATCGAAAGCAATAATTTACGAAAGTAGTGTTTTTTTTCGTATTCAAATTAAATAATTAATTGAGAGCTAAATTTTGATTTCATTATTTATTTTATCGATTCATTTTAAAAGTAACCAGTGGTAATTTCCAGCAAATTGAAGCATTCACGACCATACAGTTTTTTTGAGTTTTATTAAATATTTTGTGTTGTTTAACGTAACCGATTAGAGGGATTTTAAATGACGTTTACCTAGTTTATATCTTATTATTTTAGTTTGGAGTTCAATTAATGGCAGAGCTTTGGACTTGAGTAGTATTTAAATTTGAGTTAATAAGATTTAAGTGAAACATTTAACGTTAATAATTATTTTTTTTATTGTGTTTGAACTATTTTGTTCACAAGCGTGGGGTATCATAATGAAATATCAAGTTAAAGAAGTCATTGAAACCCAACAGCTGATTTGCGCCCCCGCTATTTTAGTATTTGAGCGTGTGGGTATTTTTAAGATTTGTTCTAGAGCTAAAGTTTCGAAGCATCTCCGACGCACACCTGGAGGTAGCCAATGTAATGTAAGTGATATACTTTGACTGATGAAGAATGATTTATCTACGTGTGCCCAGGTGTATTCTTATCGATTTTGTCTTAATAACAGCCTGGCGCCCTTTTACTATTCTAATTGCAACGTACCCTTATTTGCGACTTTCAACAATACGACTAACCACCTTCAGTATTTTTAAATTCAAAAACACGCCCACGCCGTCTGTCCCACCGAGCTAGTTCGGTGCACTCTAATTATCTGTTACATGCCGTTTTAGTTTCATTTTCTACCGTAACAAACATTATGGCAAATTTTAAGAGACCAGCAGCTATATTCGTACCACCTGCAACGTGTACAATCTCTATTACCAAGGGATTTGCATCTGAGACTAACCTTTTGCTATTGGTTACAAAGTAAAATCCAGGTGTTTTAAGTCAAGTGTTAATCACGTATAGGCAGAAGATAATCCACACGTCATGATAGAAGATAATATCCAGGAACAGTTTTCTGTCAATACTTGGAGTGGAATTATGGGGGACCACCTCATTTTCTTCTACTTAGACTTAATGGAAAATAATACCAAAGGCTTTCGAGTACGCTCTACCTAAGATTTTAGAGGAAGTTCCACTTAGGGAACGATATCGTATGTGGCAAGTGCACGACGGTACTCCAGCACACTTCCGTCTACTTGCGCGTCAATTTTTGGATGAAAATTATCCAACTAATCGTTGGATCGGGACAGCAGGTCCACAACCATGGCCATCTAGATCACCCGATATTAATCCTCTGAATTACTTTTTATGGGGTCACCTCAAATCATATGTGTACAAAGCTCCTGTTCAAAATGAAGAAGACCTGTGAGATAGAATAACCAATTCATGTGTAATAATAAAAAATACACAACGAATTGTAGAGAGAACCCGTAATTCAATGATGAGGCGAATAGACGCTTGCATTGTGGCCGAAGGGGGTCATTTCTAGCACTTAACCTAGGAAAATGTTGCTGTTTAGTTTCAAGCAAATTTTAAGAAATGTTATGGTTTTTATTCATTGTTATTATTATTATTAATTAAATGCATAAAGTCTAAAAATGCTTTACCATTGTTCAAAGTTGTTTTCAGGACTATCTGACTATCTATTAGTATGTGTAAAGTTTTAATTCAAGAAATAAATGACAAAATCATAAGTTTCTATAAATTTTAACAAGCTGTATTTGGAAAAAGAGCCGTTGCGGACCGATACTTATATAAAGGTTTTGTCTCAAAATCAATCATAGATTAATTCCTTTGTGCACATACTTAATTAACATACTGTATATATGTGTATATACAGGGTGCGGCATTAGTGCGTCCAAGTACGATATATTCGATATTAAAGGAGACATGGAAAAAAGTTATTTACAAAAATTATAGGCAACTCAAACTTCACATTGTAAAATTATTTTCGTATTTACAGGATGTTACATATTACCAGGGTGAACCAAACATACTTTTTTTAAATGGGAGACCCTATATATTATTTCAAATTTCGATTAAACTCATCTCCCCCACACTTCCAATATAGAGTTTCATTACGTTATACAGGGTATTTCAAAAGTTATGGTCAATTGTATACGAAAATCATTCTTATTTCAACGTCCTGTACACCCTAGACAGAACAACCTAACAATAATTTTTTCCAGGAATAGCTTTTTGACATTGGTACGGTGCTACGAGAAAATACTATTTCTTTATTATTGCACCAATTGAATATAGAGCGAGCCAAAACTCGATTACATGATTTTGTTAATTTTTTCAAATTAATCACCCTGTATTTATTTTAAAAAGTGAAAATACACTTTATGTTCTTCAATTTTTATTAAGCACTCCCTATCGCTAAAATCGTTAATTTTTGATATATTTTCAATTTAATAACGGAAAGAGATTTTTGCAAAATTTCTATTATAACAAGTTAGCCGTGAACAAATAAAACTGTGACAAATTATTATAAAAAATTCAAAAAACATCGATTATTAAGACAGAATTCTTATAAAACTAATTAATTTCATAATAAATGTTCAAAATGTCGACCGAAAACATCAATACAGCATTGCAGTCGATCTTCAAATTCTCGACTGACATTTCTTATTTCTACATTAATACTCTGGAATGCTCCTCGTATTCTATTCTTCATATCATCTCGTGTGGTTGCAGGTATTTGATACACACGGGTTTTCACATAACCCCACTTAACTCTGGCGAACGATCTGGCCATGCTATGGGTGCTCCTCTCCCCACCCATCTAGTGTGATGTACCGGAGCTTCATCGTGTAACAACCATATTCTTTGATGAATGTTAAGAGAAGCGTTTGCCAACAGTAATGGTAAAAGATTTTCTAAAAAGTCCAAATAAATCTGACCATTCACTGTTCCATAGAAAAAATGTGGTCCAATTACGTGATCTCCAACTATACCATCCCAAACATTCAAAGACCACCTAGTTTGACTATGAGTTGCTATAAGATGGGGATTGATTTGTCGAATAATAATGAAAACGGTGTCTATTCATAGTTCCATTTTTATGAAACGTGGCTTCGTCTCCCAAGAGGACAAAATCAAATAAATCCGCCTGATTGTGGATTTGTGCTGAGCTATATATATATATATATATATATATATATATATATATATATATATATATATATATATATACCGGTGGTCGTAAAGGAAGGAATAAATTCAATAGCTCGTAAAGCACAATTTTTCAAAATCGCTCGGACCCGTCGATTTTATATTTTTCAGGGCATATTTTGCGAAAAAAATTTTATACGGGTGTCTCAAAAGATTAGCTAAAAAATTTTTTTCAAATTGCAACCCAATTTTTATTGCATTTTGGATTGCCCTTACAATTCTAAACATTTGTCATGCAGCATGTGCTATACCTAAGTCAAGCGTTTTGGAGTTATTCGCATTCAAAATTTAAAAATTGAAAAAGATCATGAAGAAAACGAAAAATAAAATAATTTTTATAACGTTTAATTATATCGAAAACAAAGATTCGTAAACTTAAAATAATTTTATTTCAGCAAATGTTCGAAATGTCCTCCGTTAGTCAACTGACAATAGCCTAATCGATCTACAAATTCCTGCTGCACATTTCGAACCATTTCGGGCGTTAGTTGACTAACGGAGGACATTTCGAACATTTGCTGAAATAAAATTATTTTAAGTTTACGAATCTTTGTTTTCGATATAATAAAACGTTATAAAATTATTTTATTTTCGTTTTCTATGATATTTTTCAATTTCTAAATTTTGAATGCGAATAACTCCAAAACGCTTGGACTTAGGTATAGCACATGCTACATGAAAATTGAAGAATTGTAAGGGCAATCAAAATGCAGTAAAAATTGGGTTGCAATTGAAAAAAATTTTTAGCAAATCTTTTGAGACACCCTGTATAAAATTTTTTTTCGCAAAATATGCAAATTTAAAATCGACGGGTCCGAGCGATTTTTGAAAAAAATTGCGCTTTACGAGATATTGAATTTATTCCTTCCTTTACGACCACCCCGTATATACACTCTCACGCGCACGCACGCACCCACACGCACACGCACGCACGTACGCACCGACACGCACACGCACACGCACACACACACGCATACGCACATGCACACGTCCACGCGCATGCACGTACGCACATTAAATTTAACAATTTGGATGACACTTTCAACTAGTGCTCTATCCCATCTCATTTTCATTACAGCAGGCCATGGAAATCTAGGTAGAGTGTGGTTGCACTGTGAAAAGAACTAAAAGTTACTACCGTAGGTTTATTTTTGAATATTATAACTTCTTTACACTGGTCATAAATGGCAACATCGTGTCTTATCTAATTCACTGAGATGTTTTGTTAATCAAATATTCGTAAAAATTAATAAGAATGCCTTCTCCTTTTTTCACTCTTCCAAAGTAACAAAAAAAAGACAAGGGAGGAATGTGCACGAAATCTAGATTGCAATTTTACAGGTAATCCAATGTGAAGACTTTCTCTCATAATAATATATTACTGCATTTTTCTCTTTCTTTTCTTGGCTATTAAATATGATGCACTTAGTTCTTCGGTTGCAAAGTCAATAGGTAACCAGAACATCAATATGTATCCATTTAATTTAACATATCCAGGAAATCCACAGCACTTTTTTATAACTAACCCAATGTGAACGTTTGATTTTGTAATGAAATTTGCTGCAACATTCTTTTGTTGACTGTTACGTACACATGGAAGTAATTAACCAGAAATGTATCCACTAAATTCGTAGCTAAATGGAATTAACCACTACATTGCTGCTTTCGTATTCACAAAAAAGACCTGACGAAAACCAAATATTTTAATGTATTTTTACTAAGATTTAGATGCCAAAGAGTGGGGTCTGATTCCAACTGCATTGTACCGTCTGAAGAATCTGAATCCGCGTAACTATCTGAATCCATATCACTCTTTGATTCTGAATCAGATTCTCCTAGTGCTATAATAATCCCAATAATTTGAAATAATTTTCTTTTGTGTCCGAACAAAAATCTTGCCACATTGTAGAACACTTGGATAAAGCCTCAAACCATAATTTCTGAACCTTACCTTTCGATGGAGGTTCAGAACCTATTCGCTTATTGTAATAGTTTTTTTAAAAAACCGATGCCATTTTAATAAGGTTACATTGACAATCGTAAGGAGACAATCGTAAAACTTCATACCCATGCTTAATCAAAATATTATCAACTGCACAATTTTACCATCTGGATCTAAAAGGTTGAATTTTGTTCCACACTTGCTTTTTTGTAATTCTGCCCTCAACTTTGACCCCATACGTATCCAACCACTACTGCAGCTGATCTTTCTTACTAGGAGGGTGGATAGTATAACTGCAACGAATGATATACATTTTACCGCCTCTTTTTGTGTCAGAATCGTGCACCCAACGATTGATATTAGAACCACATTGATAATTCCACGTTTCGTATAGATACACAAATCTGATGTTTTGGCCAAAGTAAAATATAAATTTTTTGAATTAAATTGCTAAATTAGCCGTTGTAGATCATTCTGAAAGATCAAATCCCAAAACTCAGATTTTCCGAGTTTACCAAAATACGTCCACTTTAAATGTTGAGGTCTTGCCGTTATAATGACTACAATAGTTCGCTGTGAAACCTAAAACCAACTAGGTACTTAATGTGCGCAAGAAATAGTGATTTACGTTTTTACGTACTTGAAATATATCCAACACCATTACGATAAGCCCCCCTTACGTTTCCTCATAGTACTATTTTTAATATGCTCATAGCACCCTAAAATTTGCAACTCTGTACTCTTTGCGAGGACTTTTGGCATTTTCTCATTAAATTATTAATAATTCAATATAGAATAACTAGAATTGAGCATCAAATCTGTTACTTAAGCAGGCAACACAGCACGATTACTTTTGACAGGACGGCGTCAAAGTGACTCCCTGTTGTTTCGACAAATGCGGGAATACCACTACAGAAAAAAGATATCATGACCTGCTCTAATTCAAAATAAGACGGATCAGAGTATATGTATAAAACTATGAAATACTTTTAATTCTCCCACAGAATATGATATTGTTGTCAAGGCGAGATTCAAGAAGTAAACAGAATTGGATTGCTCTTGTCATTAAAGATAATATACAATTCCGTCCCTATATTATTCGGTTTGATTGAATAAAACAATCGGTATGTAACGAAATTTTTACTTTAATAATCTAAACGCATTTCTCGAATACAGCAGCAATTATTATAAGTCCTCAATATAATTCTATCACCTCCCATTTTATCACAAAAATCCAACGATGGCTAGTATTTAAAGAAATAGGTTAATTAAATCTGTAAAGAAGTGACTCAATATACAGCTGGTTGTAAAATATGTAAACATGACTTCTAATTTTCAATATAAAATTCTATTGTAATATACATGAGTTTGATTTATTAAACAAATTTTATTATTAATCAACAGGAAGTAGAACAAACATTTTCCTGTCACGATTAATTATAAATAATTTGGGAAGAACTGACATCAATTTACATTTCTGACATTATAATCCTGTGCCTGACCTACCGACAAAACCTGGAAGTGTCACAAATATATAAATGTGTTAAAATGTCTCGATTGATAAGGGAAACCAAATCTTTAAATATTAATACCTGTATAGGGTTAGTGTAGCAGTAATGAAAAACGAGGTGTGGTAGGGAAAAGGTCAGTAATTGCACGTGCCACTTTACCAATGAGAAAAATTAAGCAAAATATAAACAAATACACATTTAAAAAGTTTATAATGTATATGTTCATAAATATTAGTTGATGAACATTACTTATTTTGTTCTGTTTCAATAAAATAAACCAATTATTAGCTATTCATTAATTAAACTAATTTTAATTATTAACGTTTATAGCTAAAAATAAGTAAATCACTTTCGTAACTATACGCTATTCAAGCCACCAGCCGTTATACGTCATACCTTAAAACTTACTAAATCAATGATGTGGTAATCAGCGTTGTCAAGTGTACGTATTGTCAGACTGATTGCTTATACATATTTTTAGGTTATGAACAAATAGATTGTATAGCTATTATATGTAATAATAAAATACAACAATTTGGTTTAGAGAAACGATGTTCTTGTACTTCTTGCACTAAATTGTTTTCGTTTGAACTGCTTTCACACTGCGTACCTACTAATGTAAAAAATCCTTTCGAGAATATCAACAACTGTGATACGTTTTCTTATGCATTACTAGAACCAGACCAATTTTACCCGGGGTAATACAAGATTGCATAAATATGCTGTATGTATGAAGTGCAAGGCATGATTTACTCATAAGCTTTTGATCAGAATACAGAAAAAACATGAACATGTAAAATAAAAAAGTGCTGTTTATAGTAAGGCAATTTAAAACAAATAGTGCGTAACGGTGAATTTAACAAAGTAAGCAAAATTTGACGTGATAACATCGAGATATTTTATGAGTTTATATTCGCACTACGTTTTAAGTTTTAAATACGTACTGCAAAGTGTGCGACAAGGATAAAGTATGGTTGCTAACCCTACACGATTGACTTTTAATACGAACTGTACTTACGATGACATTTTGGCTTTAATGCAAATTTTATAGTAAATTATAATTATAGTATTGGTATACGATTAAGATGTGCAACGGCTGGTGACTTGAATACGGTATAGTTAAATTACATGGTATCTATGTATAGTACCTATATAGAAATTGTTGAAAATATTAAACGATAACTAACTTCAGTGTTGCTTAGTAAGTAAGTAAGTACTTTATTGGTTCACTAAATCAGACACAGATATAGGACTGGTCGGATTTTCACAGTTTGCAATTATAGTTACGGATATTTATAACATGATACAAGGATGCATGTTAAAACTAATAAAAATGTAAAACAAAAATTGCGCGCAAATAATTACAGGTTGAAAATTATATTATAGAATTTATGAAATTTGCATTAATGATCATTTTTTAACAATTACATATTAAAATTGAAAACCATGTGATTTAAGAGTTAATAGTCAAAAATTACAACCAGACATTAAACATTAGAAAAGAGAAGTGTTAAAAGTTACACAGTTATTCTACGATAGAATAAGAAGAGTGATGAATTAGGAATATTTTAACATTTCTCTTAAAACTATTTAAATTATCACAATCTTTAAAGTTTTGTGGCAATTTATTATAAAAAACCGTACCCATATACCAATGGCTTGACTTAAATAATTTCAGACGATGCGATTTTATCTCCAATAAGTTTTGCCCGTGTCGAGTGCCATAACTGTGATATTTATTTAAGACACCAAAATTATTAATGTTACGCTTATATATATTTATATATATATATATATATATATATATATATATATATATATATATATATAGCGTAACATTAATAATTTTATCAACCAGCCAGATACGGTAAAATGTTTTACTTTTGCAATATTGGATCAGCTCTTAGGTACGGAATAATTTTCTGTCCTACAAAAGGAGCTATTCCATTTATATTTAATTTGAAACAACGCGAGTCATGTCGGAAATGCTTCTCTGAGAATAATATTTTAATTTTAGCATGTATACATATATATATATATATATATATATATATATATATATATATATATATATATATATATATATATACAGGGTGTCCGGAAAAGATGCGCAAAAAATTTAGTTGCTGATTCTACAAGAAAGATGAGTGTGACAAGTTCCTATAACACTTTTTCGAAAACTCAAAAATAACGGATCTACAGGGCGTCAAAGTTAGAATTAAAAAATTTTTTGTTATAACTTTTTTATTGGTAATCCGGTTGTCTTAAACTTTGGTACACTTCTTACTTATGATCTTTTGTATTATCGTTCAAAAGTTGACATTTGTCCCTCATTGCTAAGGGGATGAACTCAACCTTCCCATCTACTTAATAACCTATAACTTTTTGGTTTTTCGGTTTTCGTTGCGTACAGTTTCAAAAAATAAAAGGGCGCTTAAAATTACGCAAAAAAGTTTACTTGTTACATCTCTCTAAAATAAGCCGTTTTCGAGAAAATCTGCTTTTAAAATTGTCTTGCACCCTGTGAACATTAAATTATTTTCGTTTTAACACATTAAGTATACCTTTTTTTGTGTGTTTTTATATGCTCTTTTATCTCATGCACTAAAACTGATACAAAATCCAAAATAACGGATCTACAGGGTGAGTTCAAACATTTTATTACTGACAAAACATTTTAACACTCATTCTTACACTTTACAATGTGTCAAAGTTGCTTTTACATGTGTCCTCGTTGCCATAGAAACCATATCACTTGTTTCCTCAGCACGCCGTGTTAAAACGTTGAAAATAATTTAACGTGCGTTGTTGTTCACAGCGTGCAAGACAATTTTCAAAGCAGGATTTCTCGAAAACGGCTTATTTTAGAGAGATGTAACAAGTAAACCTTTTTTGCGCAATTTTAAGCGCCCTTTTATTTTTTGAAACAGTACACAACAAAAACTGAAAAACCAAAAAGTTATAGGTTATTAAGTAGATGGAAAGGTCGAGATCATCCCCTTAGCAATAAGGGACAAATGTCAACTTTTTACCGATAATACAAAAGATCATAAGTAATAAGTGTACCAAATTTTAAAACCGGGTTACCAACAAAAAAGTTATTAAAAAAAAATTTTTTTTTAAATCTAACTTTGACGCCCTATAGATCCGTTATTTTTGAGTTTTCGAAAAAGTGTTATAGGAACTTGTCACACTCATTTCTCATGTAGAATCAGCAACTAAATTTTTGCGCATCTTTTCCGGACACCCATATATATATATATATATATATATATATATATATATATATATATATATACATGCTAAAATTAAAATATTATTCTCAGAGAAGCATTTCCGACATGACTCGCGTTGTTTCAAATTAAATATAAATCGAATAGCTCCTTTTTGTAGGACAGAAAATTATTCCGTACCTAAGAACTGTGTTTCAAATTAAATATAAATCGAATAGCTCCTTTTTGTAGGACTTTTCCGTACCTAAGAACTGATCCAATATTGCAAAAGTAAAACATTTTTACCGTATCTGGGCTGGTTGGATAACTTAATCGTAAAAGAACATAAACAGTGCTCGCCAGTTTTTTATGTATATTGCAATATGCACCTTCCACTTCAAGGATAAATCCAGGTGAAGCCCTAGTAACTTAAATCCTAGTACTTGTTTAATCATTTTGTTGTCTACTTTTATAAGATGACTTGCAATGTAATTTTAAGGATTTGAGTAGAATTGAAGTCATAATTAAATGATTACTAAAAAGATATGTATAAAGTTTTTGAAGATTGAAGTTAACCTGATTCAAGAGTTCTATTTCGGTGTTTTCGCACATAAGGACGGTGATATCATCCGCGTAGTAACAAAATTTGCACAACAAAACCTCGTTAATATGGTTGATATATAAAAGAAATAATAGCGGCCCATGGACGCTGCCTTAGGGGACGCCTAATTCAATCGTTAGTTCGTGGGAGTTGCGGTTTAAAAATGTAACAAACTGTTTTCTGTTGACTCAGTATGATCTGAGAAAGTCATTTATTTTACCCGGTAAACCAAATAGCTTTACCTTTTCTAATAAAATTTCGTGGTCCACACAGTCGAATGCCTTTGATAGATCAACAAAGATCGCTAGTGTTAGTTTTTTACTATCCAGATTATCGTATGCAAGTGTGCACGTGTTCGTTGAATGGTTATTTCTAAATCTGTGTTGATTTGGGATTAATACATTAAGTGTTTTTAAAAACTGTAATATGCGTTCGGCAATAGCTTTCTCAATGACTTTAGAAAACGTTTACAACAGCGATATGTGTCGATAGTTGGACATTAAGTTAGCGTTGTCTTTTTTGTAAAGTGGAACGACTTTGGCAACCTTCAACATATCTGGAAAACGACCTTGATATATACATTTTTTTATGATGTAACATAAAGGTTCTACAATATAAGGTGCACATCGTTTTAATAACTTCGAGGATAAACCATCGGCGCCACAAGAGTTCTTGGAGTTTAGAGATGATATTACCGGTTGTAATTCATTTGCGCTTACTGGCGTCAAATATAATGTTTGCTGTATTGTTTGCTTGATTCGATAATACTACAGGGATGTTTTACAAATTGCGTAGCTAAATTTTTCGATACAATAAAAAAGTGCTCGTTAGAAGCATTGGCAGTGGAGTACACATTTTTAACAACCGCGTTATCTATCAGTATTTCTTGTGTAACGTTGCTACTCTTTTCAGACAATTTTAAAGTTATGTTTACGATTTTCCAGGCCGCTGCTGTTTTGTTTGTTGAATTTTGAACTATCTTGTCTCAATGTTTCTTTTTATCTAACGTTACACAATTTCGATAAGTTTTTTGTATTTATTATAATATTCTTTTGAGATAGTACCATCTTTGTAAAGGTAAAACGAATTTTATAAGTTCGAAGCAGATATCTTTAATCCCTGTATTATCCACGACTTATCGACTGTAATTTTTAATTTTTTAACTCTTCTAAACGATAACTTAAAATAATAATTGACACTATTAAGAAAATTGGAAAAAGCTTCGTTTAGATCTGAAATTTCGTACAAACTTTGCCACGATTCAGATATGACGTTTGAAATAAAATTTTAAACATTTTTTTGAGAAAAAGAAATAAAATCACACTCTAAACTACAGCTACCCATGTTATATATAAAACTAATTTTTTGACTAGAGTGATCAGAGAGCACATTAAAAATTACATTTTTATCAATTAATAGGCTATTAAAATTTGTAAAAATATAATCAATACCTGTAGTACTCGTAATCGTAATACGAGTAGATTCCTGAAAAACAGATTCCAATCCAAACGATGACATGATATCTAGTAACCTAATCTTCGCTGGTGAGTCAATGGTAATATCAATGTTGAAGTCACCACAAAAAGTTAGTCTATGATGCTTTTTTCTTCTGGTCAACTCATGCAAGATGTTAAGTAAACTATCAAAGAATAAGTTAATTAAAGCAATGTTCATATCAAGTGGTCTGTACGGACATATCACGCAAATACTTATATTATTTGTTAAAACAATGTTTACACCTGCACATTCTAATAATTTTTCTACGCTGCTTTCTATAATATCTGCCGTATCAGTAACCATATGGTAAGATTTAACATATATTAAGGAACGTCCACATTTGGAATTTAATCTACAGTAGCAGCTCATTAAATTATAACCTGGCAAGGACGCCGCTGAAACCTCTTCCTTTTTCAGAAAACTTTAGGTGATACACAACACATCTACTTTTTCTTCTATTACCACTGCTTCAACTACAGCAAATTTATTTTTTATTCCTTGTATATTTCGATGAAGTATCTTAAAATTATCTCTGTTACTTTTGGCCGCATTTCTTGTCCTCGAGTTCTTTAGGAGAAAGAAGGATGTTCATCAGAAATTTTATGAATGTCATGTTTTAATGCATGTACGTTTTCAAGAATTTCTTGTGTTACAGATATGAATTTTGTTAAATAAGTTTGAAATTTTATCATGTAAAATTATACTAAGTATAAAATTATTACGTTGTATGGTACATCTTTCCAGAATTTAAATTGTAGCCGACAATCCGTCCACTTTCCTTTCCATAAATATTTAGTCTATAAACAAAGAGTTAGATTTCTAACGACGAGGTATTAAAGCTCATTTTCGTAGGATGGATCATCTTTCAGTGATAACTCAGGGGTACCTTTGGGAATGCAATTTGGACACATGACGCAATCCTTTTCCTTTTATTTTTTGCACAATGTTCGCATTACTACGTTTATTCAAAATTTAAAAGTTAGAAAATATTTTGGGTTGCATCCAGTTATTGAGTTTTACCGAAACTTTACGATAACGACTTTTTTTTGTTGCTTTATTTTTTAATTCAAGCCTTAACGTAATAATTGAGTCATGGTTGATATATTTTAGTTAAATATAAGTTTTAATAGACATACCGTAGCGTAATAGTAAAGTAAATGTGTCTTTGATCGAACATCTGACTTATTTGCATGCCAATGATTGTTTTTCGAGTAGTCGCAATTTTTTTTAAGTGATTTTTATTGGAATCAACATACCGATTGTGGACGCCGCAGTGCATGAGTTTGCCAATTTGTTATGGCGTGGTTGTGTATTTTCGAATTTGGAATTACATCCCGATATCGACGTTTAGTAAGTTTTAGGACTTTATAAATTTTCGGTCACGTTTAGTTTTGTTGTGACGTATTTTTCGTTTTAAATTGAATAATTAATCACCGTATTGATCAGTTTTTTTGGATATTTAAGACAATAATTTTAACGATGGTTTATCGAAGTGTTTAATGAGTTTTTATATGAAGCTTAAAATTTTTTTGAGGTTTGGATGAACTTTGCGTAAATAATTTTGGAGTCGAAATTTAGTAGATATGAGGGTTTTATTTTGAGTGAACGTTGTGGTTTCCTGTTAGGCCATTACTATATCTAGTTCATGAAGTATTTCCGCTATGAATATATCTAACAGGTGGTGCCTTTTTGACATTTCTCCCGATTCTGACGTTTTTGGGGCCGTGATAAGTGCTCTTTTGTAGCATTAAGCAAGAACTCTGCCCACACAACTGAGCAATGCCGTGGGCGCACATTGCCTTTACGGGCTGATGCTCTAATGACTATTTAGTCTGTAAGAAATTCACATCTTAATGTTTATATAAACCTAAGCTTCATTACACAGAGTGTTACTTATATAACTTCAGACGAGGACAGAACATTAAAATATAATTGTATTCAAAATTCTATTTTGCACATTTTACTTCAATTTTTAGCATAGTTTTCGTAATAAGTACACAATTATTCAATTTTCTCCTCTATTTTGCTATATATTGCTCATTCTTTCTGTTAATCTAATGATTTTCATCTAAATTGTTGCATTTTTACTTTTACAGGTGTAACTTAAAACGTGTGGTTATTATATGTAGCACCAAACACTGTTTAACTCCAATTTATACCTGGGAGGTTAACCTAGTATAACCCACAGAAGCTATACCTAGCTAGATGTGTGGATATAGAGTGTAATTACTTACACACAGATACTTTCAACGGTGTTATACAGTCTTTCAAGAAGAAAACGTCGTGAATTGCTCTGAAAGTAGACACAAAAAATTCAAAACGGGAGCGAAGAAATCTGGGAGAAATTTAATTAGTAAACACACAGTGCACATGGGCACAAGTAATGCACAATCAGTAAATACTAGAAAATACATTATTAACAAAATGGTTTAATAAAAACTCAAAATTTTCTAATGTATAGTAAATATCAAATGAGGTCTCAGCCCTGGCACCACAATAATTATAAACAAAATTATAAAAAAAGGAGCTAATCTTAAAAAAATGTGCGGCTTCAGTGTGTAGTCCATATCTACGTTCTTAAATTGTATAAACCGACTAGAGGTATAATCATCTGTATAAAATTGAAAAACAAAATTTGATGTAGCCAGCCAATCACTTTGTGCTTGTGTCCACTTGCATTAGTAAAGAGTATATGTCACGTGTGGATGAAGTAGAACTGTTTTAATGTATGTATATACAAGGTGATTCTAAAATATGTGGTCAAAATTTGGGAGCTGATGCAGGCTAGCAATGCAAACAAAAAAGTTCCTATCAACTTGGGTTGTAAAACGCACCATTACGGAGATACAGGGTGTTTAGTTTTCAATTTGATAAGTTAATTTATTTAATATTTCCGTTAGTTTTCAATAAATAGCTTTCAAATTTGTAGCATTGCCTATAATTCTTATGCCGAATAACGTGATTTATCTAATTTAAATGTATCGTGCAGATGGCGCTAGTTGCCGCATATTTTTGTGGTTAAAAATTACATAACTTTTTTCTAACAAAAAGTATCAACTTTTCAAAGGCACGATTGGATTCTGCGATAAATATTGCATAAAAAGGTATAGCTTATTGAGCTCGCTATCTGTAACCATTTCCGAATTCACATGTCAATTCTCAATTATTGGTATTATTACAATTCGGAGAAGTCAGTAGAATATTATTGAAATAAATGATTATAAACAGATTTAACAGAAAATATAAATAAATTACCGATAATGATATCATTACAATTCTCAAAGAGTCCTCCATTTTCCTGTATACACTGTTGCAGCCTTCTCATAAGTGAAAATACTACACGATTTAGTAATCCATAAAGAACTTTTATTGGTAATCCCATTTTAACCACACTTCGGCAGAACCCAAAAATCTCTGAAGTAACTCTGAATATGGAGCTTTATTCAAATCAGGTACGTATACACATGGACACACACCCACACCCACCCTCCCACACACATGCACGCACGCACGCACACACGCACACACGTACACACGCACATACGCTCACACGCACACACACACACACACACACACACATGCATACACGCACACACGCACACACGCACACACCAACACACGCACACACGCACATACGCACACACGCACACACGCACACACGCACACACGCACACGCACACACCACACGCACACACACCACACACGCACACACACACACACACACGCACACACGCACACACAGCACACACACACACACGCACACACACACACACACCACACACACACACACACACACACACACACGAACCACGCACCACGCACACACGTACACACGCACACACACACGCACACACGACCACGCACACTACGCACACACGCACACACGCACACGCACACACACACGCACACCACACACCACACACACACACACACACGCACACAGCACACACGACACAGCACAACACACAGCACACAGCACACACGACACACACACCACAACCACACACACACACACACCACACACACCACACACACACACCCACACACACGCGCACACACACGCTCACACACACACACACAGAGGGGGCGGGGGAGGGAAAGAAGGGGAGGGAGACATACAGACACAGGCACACACAGACACACACAGACACACACACACAGAGGGGGCGGGGGAGGGACAGAGGGGGAGGGAGACATACACACACAGGCACACACAGACACACACAGACACACAGACACACACAGACACACACAGACACACACAGACACACACAGACACACACACACACACACACACACACACACACACACACACAGACACAGACACTCATAAACACACACAGATGCACATAGAGACACAGACACACAGACACACATACATACAGACACACAGGCACACTGACACACAGACACACAGACACACAGACACAGACACACAGAAACACAGACACACAGACACACAGACACACAGACACACACACACACACACACACACACACACACACACACACACACACACACAGACACACAGACACACAGACACACAGACACACAGACACACAGAGGCACACACAGACTCACCGACACACAGAGACACAGACACACAGAGGCACACACAGACACACAGAGACACAGACACACAGACACACAGACACACGGACACAGACTCACCGACACACAGACACACAGACACACGGACACACGGACACACAGACACACAGACACACAGACACACAGACACACAGACACACAGACACACAGACACACAACACACAGACACACAGACACACAGACACAGACACACAGGCACAAATACACAGACACACAAACACAGACAAACAGGCACTCAGACACACAGACACAAAGACACACAGACACACAGACACACAGATACACAGACACACAGACACACAGACACACAGACACACAGACACACAGACACACAGACACACAGACACACAGACACACAGACACACAGACACACAGACACACAGACACACAGGCACACAGACACACAGACACACAGACACACAGACACACAGGCACAAATACACACACACAAACACAGACAAACAGGCACACAGACACACAGACACAAAGACACACAGACACACAGACACACAGACACACAGACACACAGACACACAGACACACAGACACACAGACACACAGACACACAGACACACAGACACACAGCACACAGACACACAGACACACAGACACACAGACACACAGACACACAGACACACAGACACACAGACACACAGACACACAGACACACAGACACACAGACACAAGACACACAGACACACAGACAACAGACACAACAGACACACAACACACAACACACAACACACACACACACACACACACACACACACACACAGACACACAGACACAGACACACAGGCACAAATACACAGACACACAAACACAGACAAACAGGCACACAGACACACAGACACAAAGACACACAGACACACAGACACACAGATACACAGACACACAGACACACAGACACACAGACACACAGACACACAGACACACAGACACACAGACACACAGACACACAGACACACAGACACACAGACACACAGACACACAGACACACAGACACACAGCACACAGGCACACAGACACACAGACACACAGACACACAGACACACAGACACACAGACACACAGACACACAGACACACAGACACACAGACACACAGACACACAGACACACAGACACAGAGACACACAGACACACAGACACACAGGCACACAGACACACATACATACAGACACACAGACACACAGACACACACACACACACACACACAGACACGCAGACACACAGATATACAGACAGACGGACAAACAGACACACAGACGCACAGGCACACATACATACAGACACACAGATACACCGACACACAGACATTCAGACACATAGGCGCGCAGACACACTAACGCACGGGCTCACAGAGACCCGAACGCACGGGCACACAAAACAGGCGTACAGGTACAGACATACAGATACTGACATAGGCACAGGCACAGACAGAGGCACAGGCACAGGCGCAAGCAAACGAACATGCAAAGGTTCAGACATAGGCTCAGGCAGAGGCACAGGCACAGACACAGTCACATGCACAGACACAGGTGTAGACACAGACACAGGTACAGACATAGGCACAGAGGCAGGGACAGGTATAGGACAGGCACGGGCACGAGCACAGGCACAGGAACAGGCACAAACACAGACACAGGCACATGGACAGGCACAGGCACAGGCACAGGCACAGGCACAGGCACAGGTTCAGATACAGGTACACACAATCACAGACACAGGCACACACCACACACACACACACACACACACACACACACACACACACACACACACACACACACACACACACACACACTCACACACGCACACACACACACACACAGACACACATCGATGTACGCAAGAACGCACGTACCCACACCTTCTTTAATTTACTTATTTTAATTGAATAATCCACATGTGGTACTGGATTGACAAGCAGAAGAAAAATACAAGGTAACTGTTACAAATGGAGTGAGGTCTCATACTTACGTAATGTGTTTTATCTACTTTCAACATGTAGTGTCAAGTTTTACAAATTTAATGACATTTCGTAATGTCTTTACTTTACCGCACTAGTGCGTTAAAGTGTCTCTTTACCGCACTATTGCGGTAAAGTAAAAGTGAGAATAAAATAATTACTGAAATAAAACCAGTTGTAGGGACAACACTAACGTTGTCCTCAGAATTGACAGTCTGAGTTTGATTAAACTTTACAATGACAATTATATAATGCGCCTGCTTGTTGTTAATACATTTCGCTGATTGAATTACTTATTTTTACATATAATTAACACTGTAGATAGTAGATAAAACGTTGTACTATGTTCGTATCTTAATTTCATATTACGATTCTTGATGGGTTATCCAACTCGGCCTTCGGCCTCGTTTGACATTTATCCCATCGCATATTGTAATATGAAACATTACGGTACTTAAATCGTAAATAACTGTTACATACATAAACAGGTATGAAAGCATCACAAAATCTGTATCTAACGATTTTACACCACCCGTTTACATTGGACTACACGAATTCCTAAAATTTAGTGAACTGTTTAATTAAACATTAATTTTATCATTTGCCGTACAATAAAGCTTCAGTAAAAACGCGAAGGATATAACAATAAGGAAAAAGTGCAAAAATAATTTTGCTTCACTTTCTACTATACAGGAACATTAGAATAGTACAAATGCTCTTAACATTTGTTTTAATTAGTTAGACGGTGTAATTCATTACGTTGCTTAATTCTTATATACGAATACATGTTCTCATTTACACCTATCGCGCGTACAATTTATGAACGCAAAATTTATAGTAGGTATACACAATACATTTAATATGTTAGAGGAACAATATAGGAATACATTAAATTGAGTTACATTTTTACATTTGAATGCGTTCTTCTTACAGTAACACTAGTGACTAACATTTGCTGCAATATGTCAATATTACATTATCGCATGCAAATTAAGCACTACCCTGAAACTATTTTACATAGTTCAGTTATCAAAAATAAAATTATTAACAAGTTTACATTTTCTTACGATTAGCACAATAACAGGTAAATAAATTTAAATTTTGACAACATTAACTTCAAATAAATCTAATCATAAACAAACTTGTAATTTTAATATTCTGAACTTCAAAATTAAGCAAGTTAATTCCAAGTTACTGGTTTCAAATACCCTAGAGCTTATACTCTGATGCGTTTAGACAAGCCATGCCAACAAAATTGACGTAATTAATGAAGTTAAAGTGCCTGTCAGACGATATCTTGCACATATTTATGCAAAGTTTCATCATCATTTTATCTTAAATGTTATATGTGATTTCTTTTGATCGTTAATGCGTTGAAACCGCTTAATATGTTATTTTGTGCATTGTGCTGTATTTATATTTTACTAAGGCTTGATGTTTTTTGTAATTAATTTTATTAGTTATCTATTAATAAACAGGGCGCTAAAAATTCTTGGTGGCTTGATTACTTATCAAGGCGAACAATACTTATATACAGGGTCCGCCTTTGGGAGCTATTCCTATGAGTATCTGCTAAACCAAACTTACTATAATTTTGAAAATTTGGTGACATGGTAGTGATGTTAGGGCTAACTCATCTAAAATGTTTTCACGTTCGTACCACTTCCGGTTATACCGGAAGTCGGTACTTAGTCGCTTGTTTTGAATGGAACACCCCGTATATTAATACATTTTTGGATTCTATGTCGAATTTTAAGGTAAGTTTGTTAAATAAACTAGATACGAACTTTCAGTCGTTTTAAAAAAAAACATTTTTCTCAAAAAATTGACAGATGCGGTCTTAGTAATAACTCGTTAATTGTTCTGTTCCTGTCAAACAATTTGAATAAAACTTTGAGGTGTTGTAGGCAAATATTTATTGCAACAGTCTGCAAAAATGACATTTGTATTTTTCATAAAAATAAAATTATGAATGTCTAAACTTGACTATCAAAAAATGCAAGTTACTCAAAAAAATCAAATGGAAACCCCTATTTTTTATTACTCAGATCGATTTAACATCAAAAATTAAGGTAAGTTTGTTTAAAACTTTATTTGCCTAAATGTAACAGTTTCATACTTATTATGAAAAAAGTCCCAATTTTAAAATTTGTGATAAAAATGAGCTACATACTTAAATCTAGTATTCCTTGTTCGTGGTCACCATGGAAACCAAATAATTGAGAATTGAAATAAAGACAAATATTTGAATAAGTTACTGCAAAAAATTATAAAAATTGATAATTTTGTGATTCAAAAGTGATTTTTGCCAAATAGAAATTTTCTAAGTCATTTTTTTCAAATTCGATATACAACATAAGTGAAAAAATGTAATACTTTATGAGTAAATCGAAAAAAACTACTTTTTACTGCGGAGGTAGTAACTACATACTTATCAGTGCATTCTTACACGATAAAGTCGCTTATTTAGTATTTCTTGCTCGTGATCAAATGTAAATTAATTTACAATAAATGTTCAAAATGTTGCCCGTTAGACGCCATTGTTGAACCCCTCTTATAACGGCTTCATTTGTAGCCCTTTGAATTTCTTGTGGAGAAAGAGAATTGAAGGCATTTTCCACTCTTGCAATGCAATCTTCATTAGTCGTTACTGGTGTAGCATAAACAATATTTTTAATTCGACCACAAAGATAAAAATCCATTGGCGTAAGATAAAGTGACCTAGGTGGCCATGGAAAGGGGCCATTATTGGCAAACCAACGATCTTCAACAATTTCATGAAGTTTCATGGAAATAGCGTTGGTGTTGTAAGGGGGCGTACCGTCTTGTTGGTACCACAAATTTTCCCTTTCTAGATTTAATCGGGGTTGAATTCGAGTGTTTAATATCTCAAGATAATTTTCTCCTAGAAATTAAATTTGTAATCATAAATCGCAACAATCAACTATTTTAAACCTCTCAAATGTTCGTTGTAAAAATGCACGTCAAAGATTTCGTTATTCCGAATAGCACAAAATACGTCAAAATTCCAAATTTCCTGAAAATGGCAGTCGCGAATTGGATTGCTATTTTCGTTATTCCAGTAATGCGAGTTTCGGCGATTAAATATGCCATTTTTCGTAAATTTAGATTCGTCCGTCCATATGATATTAGTCAAAAAATTAGGAATTTCTTGTATTTTGAGCAAAATTGTTTCACAAAATTCGATACGTTTCAAGAAATCCGCTTCTTTCAAATGCTGAACTAATTGTAAACAGTATGGTCTAAACTTATGTTTCTTAAGAATTCTTCTCATAGTTGTTGGTGTTAAGCCAATATCTGTTTTCGCGTCGTTTATGGAATTACAAGGATAGGCACGGAAATATCCTAAAGTTATGACTTCATTCTGTTCGTTATCAATAGCAGTTTTTTTGCAAGGCGCAGAGTGTTTAAATGTGCCAAACTGTTCCAAATTTTGAACCACACGTCTTATTGTACCTGCTGATGGTCGGGGGCGCTCAGGATAGCGTTCGATAAATGTTTTTACTGTTCGTTTTACAACTCTATGACATTCTCTGTGAATTAAAATTAAATTCAAATAATCTGTATTAGAATATTCAAGTCGAGCCATTTCATCAAGAAAAACAAACTCTCAACAATTTTATTAAATTATTGACTACAAAAGAAAAACAAAATAAATAAGCATCTTTATCTTGTAATGATGCGCTGATAAGTATGTATTACCTCCGCAGTAAAAAGTAGTTTTTTTCGATTTACTCATAAAGTATTAAATTTTTACACTTATGTTGTATATCGAATTTGAAAAAAATGACTTAAAAAATTTCTATTTGGCAAAAATGACTTTTGAGTCACAAAATTATCAATTTTTATAATTTTTGCAGTAACTTTTTCAAATATTTTTCTTTATTTCAATTCTCAATTATTTGGTTTCCATGGTGACCACGAACAAGGAATACTAGATTTAAGTATGTAGGTCATTTTTATCACAAATTTTAAAATTGGAACTTTTTTGATAATAAGTATGAAACTGTCACGTTTAGGCTAATAAAGTTTTAAACAAACTTAGCTTAATTTTTGACGTTAAATGGATCTGAGTAATAAAAAATAGGGGTACCGGAAGTGGTACGAAAACATTTTAGATGAGTTAGCCCTAACATCATTACTATGTCACCAAATTTTCAAAATTATAGTAAGTTTGATTTAGCAGATACTCATAGGATCAGCTCCCAAATATATATATATATATATATATATATATATATATATATATATATATATATATATATATATATATATATATATATATATATATATATATATATTACATTTTCATTTTAACCAACTTTACCCAAGTTACTCAATTAAGAAGTTCTTTATCTGGATAGGTGCTTCTTGTACTTCTAGCTATTGAAAAACATTTTATAATAATGATAATCATTTGTTCGTTCGGTACATAATACACAGATAATTTGCATAAATATTAATTTAAAATAATATTAAATTATATTAATTTCAAAAGATTTAGTTTAACGTTTAATATTAACAAAACAATATTTTTTGGTACAAAAAAAAATTATGTTTAATGTGCCCCTCGATCTCTAAACTGATATTAAATATAAATTAACAAGTGACCCAGGAGATAAAGTAGCGAAAGCGGTTCCGGCCCTAAATATTGATTTCTATTATTTTATTTTCATAGTGGATTCAATATATATTAACCAGAGCATTTGAAAGATTTGTGGTTGTACTAAAAGTTGTCATTATAGGCAATATATATATATATATATATATATATATATATATATATATATATATATATATATATATATATATATATATATATATATATCAGTATTAATTAATAAATAAAGTAAATTGTATGAATTTTCACTTGTTATCATTATCGACATAAAGACAAGAATAATGCTATTGTGTAAAGCACGCAGCGCCCTTTACAAATTCTGTGTTTATTTATTACTAAAATGAATTAATTATTATATCAGTTTATAGATCGTTTCTTTTTCGAAAATTATAGAAGTTACTAGATATTTTTAAGTTTACAGACTTTATAGTCAACTTTTATAGTTTAGCATGTTTAACATAGATTTCCGTAATAGTGTTTCAAAAAATGAATCACCGTCCGTTGTTTCATATATATCATATATCTTTCAATGTTATGATAAGTACAAGAATCTCACGAAGCTAAAATAATGCAAGGTTTTCCGTTCTACGCTGAAACGTAGAAGTGGTTATTTTTTCGATATGTGAAATTTTTGATTAATTGAGTAATTAACGCATTAATATATTTCTCACTCTCACGGCCAAAATGCTGCCCCCAAATTTTGGCGCCCCGGATGAATGTTCGGGTTGGCCTAGAGCGGCCTCTATTCCTGTGTTAAGCGCAGCCCAAAGCGGGAAAGCCAGACTAGACCGGAAGAAACTCTACATAGCTTTGTAGGGAACGAAATTTTTTATTACATCTGTTTACATATTACAGAATTTCAGTCTATGAAAAAAAATCTTCATTTGCTAGAGCATTATTCATTGTGAAAAAACGTCACAATTTTAATAACTTAATTCTCGGTTATTGCTAAGGTGATTGTAGAAATTCAAAAGTTCACAACACTGTAGTGTGGCGTCATTCATTGTATTTGGCCTACTGTTAAAATGTGCATCAGATAAAAATAAATCTTAAGTATAAAATATGTATTTAATACAAACACGATAAAACATGGCGCAGTCGGTACAAACAAGAAATTTCTAAACATAAAATACAGAAGAGTGTGGTTAATTATAAACGTAAAAAAGGTATTTTGTTTGTGAACACGGGTTGTGTATCGAACAAAGGAAATATGGAGTCCAGGTTGGCGCAACAAATGAAATTTAATTAAAATTTTATTGAAAACCTTAAAGTGCTCAAGCAAAAATTTGAAATTTATATGATTGCGACGGAAAATGACAAAAAAGGTGGCAAAATCTTCTTCTTTCTCTAGTCCTTTTGCCCTTTCAGGTGTCGGATTGTGGGTCCAGTTCTTTTCTAACCCAATCCTTCCATGCTTTTATGTCTGCTGCTAGCCTTCTCACCTGAGTGAGTGGTTTCCCATTTGATTTCCCGATATCTTCTATTTTATCCATCCAGCTCTTTCTTGGTCTTCCTTTTCTTCCTATTTTCATTTTTTCCATTTCCATTATTTTTTTTGCTAAACTTTCCTTTCTCATTTTACATAGATGTCCATACCGGTTTAATTGTTTTCTTATTATTCCTTGCGTTATCGGTGATTGCTTCGAGATTTCTCTTATTTATTCATTTCATATAGTATGTTCCCACTTGGTGATCCCTGTGATTTTTCTCATATTAATAAAGTTAATACAGTTACAACATTTTGTAGTTACAGAGCATAGGTCATTGCCATTGCTTGGGTTGAATAGAAAAAGTCAATAGTGCTGTGGAGTGGGAAAGCAATTTGGTGATTGTGGAAAAACCCAATGGGTCCGTACGAATTTGTTTAGATCCGGTTGATTTAAATAAATGTATAAAACACAACCAATGCTTGATTCCAACAGTAAATGAAATTTATAGCCAGTTATCAGAGAAACATTTATTTCACTGTGCTAGATATTAAGAATGGGTTCTGTAAGTTTAAAAGGTTGCCTTTCGGATTAAGTATTGCACCAGAATTGTTTCAGGAAATTAAGAGTAAAAATTTTGGCAACATTGAAAATGTAATTGTGTATTTTGATGATATATTGGTATCGAGGAGAACAGGGGAAGAACATGGTAGAACATTACAAAAAGTGTTAGATAGGGTCAGAGAACTAAACGTAAAATTTATTAAAGAAAAAATTCAATATAGGGTCAATCAAGTCAAATATTTGGGTCACAAATTTTCAGGTGAGGGAGTTAGTCCTGATGAGTGTAACGGGTGCCTTAGAAAATGTCAAATTTCGCGCGCAGTTATATGACGTTAAATAGTTATATTATTATTTTTCTAGAGAAAGAAATTGTTGTTGGTTATTTGTATGTAAATGTAATTAATGTTAAGATGAAAAGCTTGAGCTTATTTCAATAAGTTATCTATATATTTAATTAGAAAGTATTTAAAGGAAACGCGGCAATTTGCGAATGCATACATGCGTTGTAGAGGGAGGAGAGGACGCTCTCAAAGTGACTTGCATTTTTAATAAGCAGTAGTAGTTAGAAAGTCGATGGATACTGCAGGGGAGTGGAGGTAATAACTCACGCTGCCCTATAAATTGTGAAATTACACTAAAATCTAATTAGTGGTGTAAAAGGGAAAAAAGAAAATACCTCCCTTATGACAATAATGAAAGGCTAAGTGAAATAAAGTGTAAATGTTTTCGAGTTGGTGATAATTGAAAAGATTGCGCCAAAATTTAAAATCGCGGTAAAGGTTACGCTCTAATACAAAAATCTCGGTTTCTTGTACGTACGGAAAGTCGTTCGTGATTGTGTCTAAATACTGAACGATAAATAAAAATTTCGTGTAATAAATCGATGTATAAAGAACAATAACTTGAAATTATTGATGTTCAAAGAAGAAGCGTTGAGGTTTGTGGTTCGTTCGCTGTTTGTTGCAGCACGCCTTTTGTAGTTAAAATTGACAATCAGAGTGATACTCAGAAACTATAAATATCTCCAACAGTCAATAACAAAATCATTAATGTTGGAAGGAAAAGTGGTGATGTATTATTCCACAACAAAGCTCCAAAAAGAGTATTGGGAAAATAAAAGAAAATAAGGCGTCCTAAGTCCACATCTCTGAAAGGGTAACGAAATAACCCATGGGAGGCCTCCGAGCATCGACCTAAAAAAAGCAAAAACTGTGATAATAAGTAAGAGTTTATCTGTACAATAAAAACTGTATCTTGGTCTTTTATTTCTATTTAATGTGTTTAAATATCGATACTGAACGAGGACATATTTGATTCATTATGGATAAAGAAAATTTTGCATGGTAGTTATTAAGAACATTACATATAATTTTATAGATTTGATTGTTACGTGTTGTTGTAAACAAAACATTTCTGCAATTGCGACTTTTGGTAATTAAATAAGTATAATATTTGATCTACTTTTATTATTAAAGGTTATTATTAAAAGCTTATACAAACTCAAAAGAAATCTAAATAATTGAGCAAGTCAAATTGAGTACAGATTTGGTCATTGATAACGGTAATCCTTTCTTTAACGTTGAGCTAGCTGGCGCATCTTGATAAGGCAGCAATCAGATGAAATAAATATTAAAGTTTATTTACCCAAACTGAAAAATAAATACCAAGGGAAGTAAAATTAACAATTGAACATATCCTTAAAAATTTAACCCATTCAGATTAAATTTAAAGATACTCATTTTAGGCCTCACAAAAACAGTATAAAATTTTTATTCAATAATTTTGAAATTATAAAAAATGGTAAAAGAACCTATTCTTTGTAGCGAGGGAAACAATAAAGGAATAGCTACATATGTTTAACCCGTTGCATGAGGACAGAGTAAAAGCAATACAAGTTTAAATAATGTAGAGGTACAAAAGGTACTTGGAATGCTCAATTATTTTAGGGGATTTATCCCAAAGTTATCTGAAGCAGCCGAACCCTTGAGGCAGTTGCTTAAGAAAGATACTTTGTTTACATGGTCAAGCGTGTGTGAACGATCATTTAATAAAGTTAAGGGCATGCTGTCAGAGGAAACAGTACTAACAAACTTTGATGAAAAAGCAGAAGTTGTGATACAATGCGATGGGTCAGACAGGACTAGGTTGTTTAATGCAGAGAGGTGGGCCTGCATATTTTGCTTCTCATAGTTTAACAGAACCTGAAATAAACTATGCCCAAGGCTACATTGTTTTCAGCAAAAAAAATTCATAATTTTGTTTATGGTAGAAAGGTTCCGGTTTGTTCCATCATAAACGATTAGTTTCGATATCACAGAAGAATTACGTGTGACATAATTTCTCCGAGGCTGCAAAAAATCAAGTTGAAATTAAATAGGTATAACCTTAACGTAATATATGTCCCAGGAAAAGATATTCATATGGCTGACTTGTTATCACGAAACTGTTTAAGTAATAATGTAGTTGATTCTGGTTTAGGGTCGGTGTATAATGTTCATTCCATTGTTAACATAACGACAGAAAAGAAATTTGCGTTTATCGAGGAAACAAAGAAAAATCAAGTATTGCAGTTATTAAAAAAATATCATAATGAAGGATGACCAAAATATAAGGGTAAATTTCCTCAAGCCATTCAACCATATATTAATATGAGAGATGATATATCAGTAATTGAAGGCATTTTGTTTTTTAAAGATAGGTTAATTGTATCAGCTAGTTTAAGGCAAGAAATGATAAAGCTATGTGATGAGGGATATTTTGGATCACTAAGACTTCACTTAGAGCATCAGAGTCTCTTTACAGGCTAAATCTTAAAGTAGGTATAGAGACTTACGTTAGAAGGTGTAGCGAGTGCGAAAAGAATAAACCAAATAATGGTAAAGAGTCATTAGTTTGTCATAGTTTTCCAATTAAATCATTTTTCAAAATTGCTTCTGATTTACACGAGTACGGTAGTAAGAATTATTTAATTATATTTGATTATTACACTAAATGGATTCAAATTATTCCAGTGCTGAACAAAACGTCTGATGAACTCGTAGAAAAGTTTAAAATTTGTTTTGCTACTCACGGCGTGCCCAGTACATTGATAATGATCCTTATGTGTTATAGAAGTTTAAAGAATTTGCTAAAGATTTTAATTTTGAAATAATAACAAGCAGTCCGTGCTATCCTCGAAGTAACGGTTTTACTGAGAGGGGGGGGGGCGTAAAATTTGCTAAAGGTAAATTAAAGAAAGGGGATGAGTTGAGAGCAACTTTATTAAGTTATAGAAATATACCGGTTACAGATATTGGTTTAACACCAGCACAGTTAATGTTTAATCGTAGAGTATGAACGAAATTGCCCGTAAGTCAAAAGTTGTTAACTAATGTAACAATCTGGCTGATAGACTTCGGCACAACACTTTCTCGTGAAAGGAAACTAACTGTTGCCCGCAGCAATTCTTAACTCCGTATAATTTGCAATATAATAGGATATACTTACCAAGAAAATTATTTTTTTATTGTTCACCCTGTATTTTGCAAATCACTGTATATTTTTACATATTTGGGTAGCATTAGAAATTAGCTTTAAAATACCTTAGATTTATTTTTGAAAAATATTAAAAAAAATTAAAATAACATTTTTTTTTTATTTTCGGCAAAACCGGAAGCACTAGAAATAATCCAATATAGCAGTTTAGTAGGTATGTATGTCTACTATGTAATCCCTTCATTTCAAGATTTGATTTTTATTAGAAACATAGTTGTAAGGCTTGAAATTTTTTAATTTTAAAATTGCTAACTCCGGTCCTGGATAAGATAGAGATCTCAGAAGGCTCAATATATTTTCGTTATATGTAAATTTAAAAGCTATACTTTGATAGGTCAATCACTATAACTTGCAATATAATGAGATATACTTACCTATAAAAATTATTTTTTTCTTATTCACCTTGTATTTTGCAAATCACTGTACGTATTTGGATAGCTTTAAAATACTTTAAATTTGTTTTTGAAGATTTGATATAAAATATTAAAAAAATTAAAAAAAATTTTTTTTTTGTTATTTTCCGCAAAACCGGAAGTGTTAAAAATATTTCAATATAGCAGTTTAGCAGCTATATATGTCTACTATATAATCCCTTCCAAGATTTCATTTTTATCAGCAGCATAATCATAAGGGATTGAAATTTTCAAATTTTGAAAATTTCTAACCTCGGTCCTAGATAAGTTAGAGAAATCTCATAAATCTCATTATATTTTTGTTATATGTGACTATAAAATACGTAAATTAAAAAAAAAAATACCAGAGCCGCTTTTGAGAAAATCAATTTTGAAAAAAAAAGGCAACCTTAACCCCGTAATTAAGCACAACATTTTACTTTTTTCAAAAATATTTACAATCCGTTCGAAAGCATGTACTTTTATTTACAAGTTGCGATTTTCAAATTCAAGTAGCTTTTATGGTTTCTTAGTGATAGCGCAAACGCCGAAATGTACTAAAATCGCCATTTTGACTTTAAAATTTTTAAAAAATTTGTTCGATCGGGGTTTAGGGTTACCAACTTTTCACCAAAGATAGACTTTCTGGAGCTGATTTTGGAAATGTACCCCCAAAAAAACCACTCATTTCGCCCCACATTAATTGATTTTTACGAAATGCCAGTTTTATAGATAACTTTCAGATATAGCAGCCCATGTCAAATTTTATTAAAATCGATCAAATAGTCTCTGAGCCACACACAGACATACACGAAAATTTGTTTTCGCGAAATCGATGTGTTTCGACTTAGGGAACTTGAAAACTTTCATAATTTTTTTCGATTCCAATACTTTCTCTTAGTATACTTATTATACGAGAAAGTAAAAATGGATAGAGATAACTAAAGAATGAGAAGAACTTAAATCTGAACAGAACATAACTGTAAACAGAAATAATGAGTGGGTACCAGCAAAAGTTGTTGAAAGGGCAAACACGCCAAGGTTGTATGTAATTCAAGATGAAGATGGAAACACGTAGAGAAGAAATACAGCCAAACTCACTTATGACGAGCACGGATAAAACGAGATTCTGGATATAACGAGCGTTGGTGCCGGTATAGCGTGCGGTCTACCCGCATCCTGCGCTCTACCCATGAAGGGCACTAGTATAGCGTGCGGTCTACCGAAAGATGTCTGTTTATTATTGCGTTATTTGTTATTTATTTTATTTATGAAATACGTGGGTCTTCAAAACTAATGCTATTATTTTTTATTTATAAACCATAAAGCCAAATGGTATGCGTATAATTAGGTAGGTACTTAGGTCATATTATTGTGCAAACATATTACTTAATTGACTATATAATATTATTAGTAATTAATTTGCAAATAATGATGGGATTAACAATAATTTGGAATTAATTATAGGTAGGTACTTAGAATAATAATTATTAAATCATTGTGGGTTAACCATAATTAGGGCATAGAGGTACCGGCACGTTGATATAAAAGTACCAATATTCTTCTTTAAAAATCATATTATCTATAGAAGAGCGAACGATAAGATGCTGTTGAAAGAATTTTACGACTCTGTTATACATACCGAAGAAACTGCGTATCTACGACGCCATGGGCTGCTTGAAGAAGCTCAAAATGCAGAACCTTGTCAGCGATGTGGCAGTACTATGCAAGAGAAGTTTCGTAAAGATAGGGGTGGAGAACGCAGACCAGTTTACCGATGCCCACGGAAAGGCTGCCAAATAACCCGATCTGTCAGACATGGTAACAGATTTTTCCACTTCACGGACTTAAACGCCAGGTTGCATTGCAATCTAACTTTTTGTGCAATTTTGGAGCTCGTGCTATTCTTTGTCGAAGGGACTTCCGTAGATACAACTGCAAGATACACAGGGAAATCGAGGAATACCATCTCCGACTGGTTCAATATGTGCAGAGAAGTATGCAGTGCAATTGTCACCTCAAGGCCACAGATGGGCGATAGGCCAGCGAACTCTGAAGATAGTGATGTAGAAGTTGCTAACAGAAGAAACCATGGAGCAAGAATCGACGGGCCTTGGGTATTTGGTCTAAAACAAGGAACAGACTGCAGGTATGTTTTTGTGGAACGTCGAGATCGCGCTACATTGATTCCAATACTACAGCAAGGAGTGGCAATAGGATCGTATATCCACTCTGACGAATGGGCAGCCTATTCAAATTTGGGTCAACTGGGGTACCATAATTTTACAGTGAATCATCAAGAAAATTATGTCAATCCACTAACAGTGGGAGCTAATGCATAAGGTATTGAAAGGTCTTGGCTTGATGCAAAAATTAGAATTTTAAAGAAAATGAGAGGCGTCCCACAAAAGCACTTACAGTCACACTTGGATCATTTTTGCTGGAATATGTTACGACAACCCCAAGGTGATTTATTTGTATCATTTTTAAATGACATACGAACTGTATATGTACAGAAACTAAGGCTTGACTTAAATACATCTTTTTTATGATTCTATTAGTTTATTAAATACATCTTTTTTATGATTCTATTAGTTTATTAAATTGATTGAAATTGTATTAGTTTATGTACTAATTTTTCTCGCTTATTACGTTCATGTTTCACGGTAAAGACTAGCAAATTTCAAATTTTGTAGTAGTTTTTATATACATACTAAAAGCCGTTTCAAGTAAATATTTGTTAAGAATTTTTGGGATTTCCGTAATTACGTTTCACAGTAAAGATGGACACATTTTAAAAGACTTAAAATAGATTAGAAGGGATTACCTACTGCTTAGAATTCGCTTATGCCTTCCGGCTTACCAATTGTACACATTGTAACTGTTTTACAAATAAATACAAGGTATGTAGTTTCTGGTCAGTTGTTACTTTTGCAGCAAGATGTGAGGTTGAAAAATGGCTTCAATAAAACGCAAAACACTTTCAATTCGCGAGAAAGTTGAGATAATTCGAGAACTAGAAAATGGTGCAAAAAATATAGTTTACCTTCATCTAGCGTGTCAACGTTGTGGAAAAACAGAAAAACTACACTTGCAGCATTTGGAAACAATTTAACTGACGTGAAAAAATTAAAAAAGTGTACTAGAAATGATATTGATAAAGCGCTAATTGTGTGGTTTAAAAACCAAAGAAGTGCCGGGTTACCCATTAATGGGCCCATTTTAAAAATGCAGGCTGAGAAGTTCGCGGAACAATTAAATATACAGACTTTAAGTGTAATAATGGGTGGATTGATCGCTTTAAAAACCGCAATAACATTGTGTATGGAAAAATAAATGGTGAAGCGGTATCAGTGAACCCTAACGTTACAGGTGAGTGTGGTTAAAAAGTGTTTGGCCGGAATTACGACGAAAATTTAAAGATGAAAACACCTACAACGCCGACGAAGCCGGAAAATGTTGAAAAATCGTCTCACTGTTTTAATTTGCGCCAATATGACGGGAAGTGACAAAAAAAAATTATTGGTAATCGGAAAATCACGAAATCCTCACTGTTTTAAAAATGTTAAGTGCCTACCAGTTGACTACATCTCTAACAAGAAAGCTTGGATGACATCTACAATTTTTGAAGAGGAAATTAGAAAATGGGATGATAAATTACGACGTAACAATTGAAAGATTTTATTATTGGTTGATAATTGCCCAGCGCATCCTGAATTGCAAAATTTAACCAACATCACCCTTATTTTTTTACCACCAAACACAACGTCTATCCTTCAACCCATGGACCAAGGGATTATCAGGAGTTTTAAAAATTTATACCGTCGCTTATTAGTGTTACAGTTAATCGATCGAATGGAAAATAAACTTAAATCTTAAAATAAGCGTGTTAGATGCAATTCGCCTAATTAATGATGCGTGGAATAATGTAACCCCCACAACAATTCAGAACTGTTACAAAAAAGCTGGTCTGCTACAAATGAAAGTTTCGAAGAAGACGATATTCCTTTATCCACTTGGTTAGAAAGTAGACATCAATAATTTTCAAAATTGCGCGTCCTTAGATGACTACGTAGATATTGATGCCGATGTGATTACTTCGGGTTTAAAAACTGACGAAGAAATTATACAAGAAATTACAGAACGGGAAGCTGAAAGTGATGAAGGTGATGTAGATAGTAATGACTGTGATAAACCCATGCCGTTTACACTCGCTAAAGCAGGCGATGCATTGGTATTATTGACGCGGTTTTTTGAAGAAAACGGTAGTAGTGAGCAAATATTTAAATCTATAAGTGTTTTAAGAGATAGTCTCAATGATGTTAAATTTAAACCAAAACGTCAGCTAAAGATAAATGAAATTTTTAATAACTCTCCTAATAGTGAGGTGGCTTAACGAAATTTCCGTTACCTGGCGCAAAAAAGCACCAAATTTGGTATGAAGGTACCTTAGGGTATACTAATAAATGTTAGCCTAGGAGCCCTCTGAAATTTCTAAAAATTTTTATGTACGGCTCTAAAATCCAAAATGGCCGATAAATACGTCAAAATATCACGTTTAACACAAGCTATTTTAATATAAATTTTTAATTACAACGTCAAGCCAGCTAAGTATAGTACAAACTTAACTTAGGGTAATCTACATATAAAATAATATACAATAAAATATATCCCTTTGATTAATTACAGTAATTTATAAGTATAAATGTAACGCTAATAAGAGTTCCAAAAAAAAAGTTATAGCTATTCATTCCATGGAATTTAGTATGCAACAGTCATTGTAAATTACACTTGAACTTGCATAGTGGTGAGCAGTCCAGATTGGCTTTCCCACATTTGTAGTTGCTGCAGTTTCCTTTGCAGGAACATTTAATCAATTCCGGGCATGACCGGGAAACCTCTGGAAATGTCATCCAAACTGGTACCCATGACTCTAAAACCTTCTTCCTTCACCATGCGGTGAAGGAAGCACTTGCTGTGTTTGTGTGCTAGTCGTCCAAATACCGGCTTGATAAACTGCCCTACGGATATGTTGTAGAAGAGCGTCCTCAGTCAGTGGAAGTTTGTCTATTACTCGATTCTGCTGACAGAAGAGCTCCTTTCTTATCTGGTTGATACTGCTGAAAGGAGTGGTTTTATCATACAGAACAGCAGTCAGTCGCTTCAGCTTCTTAAAGTGTTCTGAGTCAGCTTTCAGCAGTTGGAATGGATGAGTAGCTAAATACACAAATGTATCAGTGACGTCTTGAAATGCTTGCCATGCTTCCCAAATAGACTTCTTACTCTTACCTTTGAAGGAGGAGGTTGTGTCACTACCAGAGAATGAGTGAAACACAGGTAGTGCTCGTGATTTTGACTCCCCCAGGCTAATATAGATAGCGTTGATGTGGAAAAACCGGTAATGTTTGCCCATGCCAAAGGCCACCCATATATCGGCCAATTAGTTTATAGAATGTGCCAATAAGGATGACAATCACATCTGTGTCTACAGTACGCACAAGAATACTCTTTGCCCCTAGCTGTAGTAAATGTAGTACATGAACCACAATCCTTGTATCTGCCTCGTCATGATTGCAGTTTTCCATTGGTATGTTTGAACCAATTTGTGCAACTGCTTTCCCTGATGTGACATATATATCTTTGCCTGGTGGCCATTTGAACTCTACAATATTGAACGTCAAAAAGTTGAATAATTCCGTGTTGTTCATTGAGTCACGGAGAAAGTCCATCCAATTTCGTGGCAGTTTGGTGTTGCCAGACACTTTACTTCTAATCCCTTTACCTCTTTTTTCCCGAGTAGACTCCTTTAAACTGTCTGGAATGTAGGTGTCCCAAACAACATCTAACCTTTGGGAATTTTCCAGCTGCTTCTAAAGGTAAGGTAGAAATATCTTATCAGCATATTGATTAAAGGTATCCACACTTGTAGTGGCCAGGCAATGGACGATGACTTAACCTTCTAGAAATTTGGAGTCATAAGTTGAAGGGGGTTCTGATTGACCTGGCTGGTCAAGACATTGCAGTATCCCAGCCTTGTTAGTTGGCAAATGCAGCTTACCAAAGTCTGAAATGGAAGGAGGAAATGACTGTATCTCATGCGCTTTTCTTGATCTTGCAAGCTTGAACCATTTAACATCATAGAAACAAGTGACTTAAGACTTGCAGGTAGTGAGTCTTCTTGACATTGTGCTGGAAAGCAGCCACTAAACTTGAAACGATGGTGATTCATAATATCTTTTCTGACTATTGTTGCTGCTTTGGCAAGGATAACAGCATCTTCTGAGAAGTCTCGAATCTTCAGAGCTTCCCTCAACATGTTTCTCATACCTTCATTGAATATGATTACAGTGTGTCTTCCATCAAACTGCTCTTGGGCTTCTGGGAAATGCTCCAATAATTGATTCTTTAGTCTTGTCTTGTTGATTTGTTTGTTGATGCCCAGTTCCTCAAGACGATTTATATGCATAGAGTGAATCTCAGATACTTTAAAAAGGAGAATGCCAGACTTCACTGATGTACTAATGTAACTGGTAAGTTCTACGAATGACCGACACTCATTCATTTTCTCATCTGTGTTTTCATCTTGTAGGTTTGCCTTACGAGTTAGGCTTCTGTAGCGATTTCTAAGCTGGACCAAACATGCAAGGTGGTATTTGCCTTCCTTTGCTATAAGATCTCCTCCAATTATTCTTGTCATGAGCTGTGTGTCATTAAGCTCTGTGATTATAGACCGAATATTACTGTCGGTATCAAATGTTGAAACTTGATGGAGTGGACCTTCATCTTTGCCCTTCTCACAAAACAAGCAACAATCTACGTTCAATGCTACGCGTTTACTAGGACGTGGGTTTTGACAAACACCCGTTTGTTTTCTCTTTATTGCCTTTGCCAGCTTCGAATTATTAAACTTCAGAGATTTGTGCCATGAAGCGGAATGAGAAGCAAAGTTACTAGCATTTTCATTTATTCCAAAAGACAGTTCAACTGGGAGAGCATCAATGTTTCGAAAATGTTCTACATTCTTTAGGAATGTTGTGTAAGCATCTGTTTTTCACCACTTGCGCCTGGAGTCAGTAAAGGACATTTCAAGCTTTCACCAGTGCCATTCTGGCAAATTACGCATCGATCCCAGTTCACATCCATGTTAAATTATCCTGGAAAAAAAATGCTTATGTAAATAAACTGAAACGAAATCTAAGATGTTAATAATTAATAAAATAAATTAAGGTAAATTAATCCAGGGTTAATTGTGGTAAAAGAATCCAAGATGGTCAACATAATGCAACACAACATTACAAATTTGGAAGTACTACCGTGTTGTCTAAAAGGTACCGTGAAATATAGAAATTTATGTTTCGGTACTTGGACAACGTTGACGGATATTTGGGTTGGGGGCTCCCACGGTACAATGTACTCAGGCACTGTCTTCGTGGGTTGCGAAATATAAAAAAAAAATCAAAAAACATAATTTTTCTAAAATTTTTCGAAATTTCAGAGGGCTCCTAGGTTAAAATTAGTAAGTATACCCTAAGGTACCTTCATACCAAATTTGGTGCTTTTATCCGCCAGGTAACGGTAATCTTAAAATGCAGCTCTAAGCCACCTGACTATAATGCTTAAGAGATATTCCGCTTTTTAATGCAAAATAATGTATTTTTATGCGGTGTAAACAATATTTTTAAAAATGTAGTATCCTTTTTAATTTTTAGAGTTTCTCGGATATAGCGTTTAATGGATATAACGAGCAAAAATTAGCAGTCCCAGAGATCTCGTTTTAACCGAGTTTCACTGTAGTTATCACTTAAGAGAGTCGCTAATTGAAACTAAAGTAAATAGGAAGAAATCAGACTTGGACATGAGTGAAAGTGAGAAAGAAAAGAATGAGAGTGAAACGGTGGAAATTAATAACAGTGAAAGTGAACCGGAAAAGTTAAGCATATGATTAGACGACCAGTTAAGTATAAGGATTATGTTTGTTAACTGTGAGTAATTTAGGTTTTTTATCTCGAAGGGGTATTTAACCTACTGTTAAAATGTGCATCAGATAAAAATAAGTCTTAAATATAAAATATCTATTTAATAGAAACACAATAAAGCAGTGATGGCAGAGAACTGGAAAACCATCTAGCACGGAGAGAGGTATCCCCAGAGCCCTAGAAACAAGACAATTTTAATGGGGTGTAACTAAATGTATATTTTTCATAGTTATAAATAAAATACCTATGAATTTTTATCTTAAACAATGGCAGTGTAAATAATTAGGTTTAAATACTAGCTAATTATTGTTAGTTACAGAAAATTTGGTGTCGAAATTATGCACCAGAGTGTGTTTAAAATTCAAACTGTAATACTAGACAACAGGAAACAAGTTTAAAAATAAGTTTCAATTTACCAACATCGTTGTGTACGCATGTTAATAAGGATACTACAGGATGAAAATAAACGCATATCTATTCTAATTGTTGCATCAAAGTTCAAATAGAAATTAATTCTTTATAAAACTTGTATCCAAAATTAAAAGACATAAGCATAATGTATACATAATGTTAACAAGAATATGTATAAAAGGCAATTAGTAGTAAGTGTTATTTCTTATACTAGGTGTACACGTAACTGTACAACCTAATTACTACGTAATACATGCAATTATTTTCTTTTCTCGCTAGTCAGCAATGTCCCTTGCGAACAGGAAATATCTTTTAGAGAAGGAATAATGCATGCATGTAGCATTCACATTTTTAATAAATTACTGAACCATATATGGTTTTTTATCAAATACAGCATACCGAAAGTAAACAAATTACAAATATTGCTAACGTGAACCAAAAAAGGGAAACACTTTTTAGCTTAAACATCAGACTCATTCAATTACATATCAACTGATATGTTCAAATTTAAATGGAAAAATTGACAGAGGCTCGTTAAAGTACTTATTTGTTTAATCATTATAAAATTAGTGCTAATGAAGTGTAACTGCAGCGCCAACATTACTCAAACATATCAGTTATCAAATGTAACAAACTGATCAAAGGTCGTTTAATCGCGTTTCCAGTAACTCTATAACCCCACAATAGGGATGTAGGGGGTGCTTAGGGATTCAGATTCCAACGGTTGTAGCCCATTCTGGTAGTTAATTTGCATACCTTGTGCTAATATTACTCATTGTTACGCATTACACACGGTATTGGAGTTGATCTTATTTTTAGTTTCTTTTAGACATTTACACATTTTTACTTTTTTGTAGAAATTTTGGTAGCACAAGTATCGAGTATATCTTTATATAGTATACACAGTAAGCTGTGCCATGAGATATATGTTTGGATGTGATACGTTTATTCAATTAAAGTCTGTTCACCGCTATGATTTGGTATTGGTTGGTTTATTAGGATTGCTATGCATTATATGAGGAACATGAGTTGAAACAGCAGTTTAATTAAATCATTTCATATCATGTTTAGTTGTACAACACGTCACACGATATTCTTTTTTAATGATAAGGAAAAGAGTAGGTGATTAACACCAAAATAGTTTAATAAACCGATTTGTACCGAAAGGATTAGACTTTTGGTAACACTGATTTTATTTCATTAAATTTGATTTCAATACGCCCAGAATTCTAAACAATTAATATTTTTCATACAATTCGTTTAAACAATGGTTTAATACATTTTTTATTCGGGCATATATTAATGTCTCGAAAATTTGTTGACGTACGTCCATTATTCCACTAGTTTTGTGTCATGCTGGGTTAGTGAAGTTCATGTGTGTAATGTAGCCGTTATATATTGATATTTTAGGTAACATTTTTGCAATAAATGTTTTTAATTACACTCAAAGTTTTCGTGACAATTACAGATAGATGTGCCAACCAGAGAAGGTGGGGAGAGTGGACACTCAATGTTAAATTTGGTAGACTTAATAGCGCCCTCGTACAACTTGGATTAAAGTATTTTCTTCACACGTGCGAAATTTGAATTTTAAATTTTTTTTATTTTGAAATTTTATTAATTCAAATCATTTACCTTTATTTAAAATTATAATTTGTATGTGTGAAACACATTACATATTTAACAAGCAAGTAGCAATATGTAATTTTTATATGTAAAAGTGCAAATTCCCATTTTTATTTCTGTACTGTCAAATTAACATTTTGCATAAATATCAAATGAACTCCAGGATACAACTTTACTTAGCAAATCAACTTAATAAAGATTGCTAAATCACATTGTAGGTAAACGAACGTTATTCAAACTTCAAGAACTTTGTACGGCACGTTTAGTTCAGTCTTAAAAAAATGAGAATAATTCCACAATGTAAACCGCACAAAAAACGACCGAAAGTTATAAATACATTACCAAAAATGTTAAACAAATTTAGAGAAAAGACACTTAAAACTTTCAAGAGGTGTAATGACAAACGTCATTCGTATACAACTAAAGATCCAATAACAACATTACTAAATTATGTATTTTTTGTAATGGTTACTTTTAATACATAAACAAAAAAATGGTATATAATACTAAATATATAAACTTTTTTGTTTATATATTTAATTTGACATTTGTCATCAAATATTTCAAAATTTAACTTTTTTCCAATTTTTTGTAAACGATTCCAAAAAATTTTAATCGCAAGACGTGCGCTGTCACATTTTTGGTGCTCGGCCATATATTTTATCCCTCGGCTACGCCTCGGGTAAAAAAGAACGGCCTCGCACCAAGAAATGTGTAAACAGAGCACTAGTTACGAAAATAACTATTAGTATTACAACTAAGTATGCATTGTGCAGTAATCTGTTATTTTTTACTTTTTATGACTGCCCTCTATTTAATTGGGAGGAAGTAAGCTGATCTCACGATTGCCTTTACGAGTGTCCACTCTCCCCACCCTCTCTGGTGCCAACAACAAATTACTTGAACTTTTGATTCTAAACTAATTAATAAGTGAAGCAAGAATCTCGGAGGTTATGTTAATACAATTTGGATGTGTTTAGACGTACGTAAGTGGTACATCAGGAAGTATCATCTCACCCATACCTTTGGTAGAGATGCCACTTTAATAATAGTGTGTGATGCCGACATGCATTTGGGTATCATTTTTCACTTTTTTGTAGCTATGACTATGGAATATAAAGGAAACTAGACGAATGCTAGTGCATTACAGGACTTTCTTGCAAAATACTAAATAATCTATGTGGTATATCTTTGAAATATTTAATGAAAACCAAAAATGACCCTAATAACCCCCCCTCCCCCCTCTCCAAGACATCCAGACATCGTGGCCGATCCTGACGAAACTTCCTCAAAAGTTGTAAAATGAGATAATAAGTCGATTTAGCGATAATGAAAAAAGTCGCTTGCATAACCTTGTATACCTACATATGTATGTGTAGATTGACAATTACAGATAGATATCTCGCTTACCATTCAAAATAACTATTGACTGTTTCATATCACTTTAAAGCAAATTTCGCTGCCTTTCAAATAAAGTAAGTTTATTTCCAAAATCCCAAGTTTGTAAGCAAAATAGTTAGAAAGTTATAACAATATCAATATTAAATATTTGAATCTCCTATACTAGTAGCTTTAGAAGAAGAAAGTTAGTTGCATTCATAAGAGTGGCTGGTTACCTATAAAATATAAAAAAACAAAATAAATGCTTGGAGAGATTTGTGAATAAATCAATTTCGAATAATTCCTTAAGTTTTACCCCTTAAATATAGACAAATTTATATCATAACTTATTACGTAAAGAAATCTCTTTAAAAAACCTTTATATAACTACGCATGTCTATTTCCAATTCTTTAATATCTTGAACGGTATCGGAAATATAAATTTCTACAAAAAAAAATGTATATGTGACTGTAACTGCGGCCATATTCAATTTGGAAAGTTTTAAAAAATTGAAAAAAATTGCATTTCATGCGAGTCATTGATAACCTGAATTTCAATCTATTATGTTAAAATTTGAAAATTTGCCCTCAGAATATAACCCTTATTTTCGCCCCCTGTATACCTTGTAAATTACTGCTTTACAATAATTAAAATGGTGTATTTTAATCCTCGGTCTAGCTCAAATCGGGTCTTGTCTTAACAAGACGGGGGTGGTTCATATTTTGGTGCTTAACACTGTACACTGAATAATTACAACAAAAATGTTTTAAACGTATATTACCTATTTCTTCTATAAAACTAAATAATCAGGTAATAAACTAAATGAAATAAATTAACAACAAGAAAATCTTATCTCAGGTTACCCGGATGGCCTTCCTGGTAGCGCCCGTTTTGCTTGGTCCCCCGTGGACGGTAGTGGTGTAATTATTGGCTCCTGAGCCGTTTCTGTGGAAATATAAATTATTGTGGTTCAATTGCTAGTGTGTTATAACCCAAAAATCCTAATAATGACGATTTAATTTGATTTATTACGACCGCTCAGGCCGGCCCTGTAAACGGTGGCGTGGTATTTATCAGGTGGCGTTGTGTAATATTCTACGTATTACATAAGCAGGGGCCAACGATCGCGTTGGTGTTTGTAAGCAGGTCAAAGAGAAAATCAATAATTTAAAGTAACCTTGGTGCACATGACTATACTTATATGTGATTTGGCTTTCAGACTGAATATATGTGAATTCAGTACTTGGAATGCTTCACAAAGGACAGGTTAATGTTTACACGTTTTTAGATGCAAATTATGCGCACGCGTTTGATTATTTACTCTTAACTAATAAGGATGATCTCAGGATTTCTTAATTGATTGAGAACGTATTAACAGTAATGAATATCTAACATTTAATTATGCCCGGAAATAAGACGCATTAATTCTTTATTATTAGAAACGTCTGTTGTTGTTAAACGCGTATAACTTTCCCATATTCTTATTCTACCTATTAAATACAGGGAAGACGGAGTTTATCACGATCTTTTACGTTAGTTAATATTAAAAATTGCTTCTATTATTAATTGTTGTAAACGAATTAATCTGAGGCGAGTTTACACGACCTTTTAGGACTGCATAAACTAAATTAAACAATTCTGCGAATTGTTTCCGACGGAATGCAGGTGTCTTAAGTACACGATTATTCTCGGGATTAAAATGAGAGAATTTACACGTATAATGGCCGTAATTTATTCTGAGGCTGGTAAATTAGTCAGACCTTTGGGAACGAAATAGTGGAGAGTTTTTCGTTGCATGAAAATGTACTCGCGATACAGGAATGTTTATCTTACCGGATTTCCTTTATTAAGAAATATTATTAGAAGAATATCTAACAAATTTATATGCGATTTGCGAGACGCTGGAACACGTTTGATGCAATTTATTACGTAAATCCACCACGGGTTCGTGTTTATTTAACTGGAGGATCACGGAGCTGATCTCTAAGAATACGGCTTCTGGTATTGAGACTATCTCCAGGTTAAGGCGTCGCTTGTTCGTATTGCTAATCTTATTCAGGATCTGGTATTGTACGTGTAGTATATGTTTAATGGAGAGCCATTTATAATATTCTGGGTCCAGCCCGTCGACTGCTGTACAAATGGATCTCCTGGGGAGCGGTAGAATTAGAGCGAGTACCCTTCTTGCCGCTGGAATAAATGGAAGATTAGCGTTAGCCCGCAGTAACAACGTCCTGGCTTGTGTGTATGTGTGCAGAAGGTGACTTCAGGCTTTACAGCCTGTCGTGACTTCTAGTGTGTGTACTGGAACGGTGAGATAACTTCCGGGCTCTGCAGCCCGTCGTTTCTCTAGGTGTCTGGTGTAATGTTTAAGAAAAGTGGTGCAATAAAACTTACGTGCTGTTAACCTTAGCGTATCTCAACCAGCAGTTTGATTGTATAACGCTGATTTACAGGTGACGGCGGCGACGGTTCAGGATGAACGGATGTAGTAATCGACAGATCGGTGACGTACACAATGAAACTAACTACGGCAGGCGCGCGCGGTCTGTATCTTGGTTCTAGATTCTAGATGCTGGAGACGCGAGAGTAGTATGGAGTAGAATGGGGTACCATGGAGTAGCATGAAGTAGTCCGGAGTAGCATTTCTTCCGGTAGCGCCGCGGTCTTTATAAATAATTCGCAGTGGGTGGTCCGGCTTCTATGCATGGGTCCTCTGGCTGTGATTGGCTGAGGGTTCTCTGGCGTAAGAGCATTTTATGCTTTTTAATATCTACGTCGGAGGGGATTAAAATTAATTATTTATGATGCAATATCGCGCAATCTTTTGCAATTGGTTTTAATATTATGCAACTCTATCTAACTTGATTACTGTAGGGCAATTAAAAAATAATTAATTACAAAAATTTTAGTAAAGTTAAGCTGGATATTTACAATCTGTTGCGTTTAAAAGCTTGTTTTGTCGACATAATTGTCTTGTAGGCCTTCATTTCAAATTTCATCAAAATCTCCCGTATAGCTTCGGCTACCGAATTACCACAGACACACACACACACACACACACACACACACACACACACACACACACACACACACACACACACACACACACACACACACACACACACAACACACACACACACACACACACACACACACACACACACACACACACACACACACACACACACACAGACACACACAGCCAGACATTTTGAAAAATTTTCTAAAATTTATTTTTTCAGGCCCAGAGAGTCGTAAAACATCAAAATAACGCAAGTTAGTGATGGATACTTTAATATTATTCGAAAAAACCGGCGAAATGGCAAGCTGTTGGTTAAAGTCTTTTCTACGGAGATATCTTCACTTGTCTGTGACATAAGCACATGGGCTGTTAATAAACAGAGGATCAGGAATGAACAGAGAAACTGTTACTAAGTATTTTAAATTACTGGAAAAGATATTGGAAGAAAAACAATTATTTTACAAGCCTGGCCATATATTTAACATGGATGAGGGTGGACTGTAGGTAAATAATAAGCCTGGAACTATTATAGCGGAAAAGGGATCAAAAGCTGCAACAACTCTTACATCAGCAGAGCGAGGAGAGACTATTACAATTATTGGTTGCTGTAATAGTGAAGGCAATTTTCTTCGCCCTGCGTGTATCTTCAAGGAAGAAAACAAAAGCAAAATTTCAGGATGGCATGCCACCCGGATCTGATGTCGATTGTCTCCAAAATCTGCGTACATCAATAAATTTTTTTTTTTTTGGAATGGCTACAAACTCATTTTTTGCCCCGAAAGCCAGCTCGTCCCGTAATGTTAATACTTGACGGCCATGGATCTCACTGTAATTTAGTGGAAATGCTAGACGATGCTGAAGAACAGGATATTACCTTGCTCTACCTTCTTGCGCATACGTCGCACTACCTTCAACCGCTTGGCAGGGGTCTTAAAAAATGCTTATAACCAGACTTGCAACGTCTGGTTGGAAAGTAATTCTGAAAGGAAAATAACCAGGCTGCAGTTTGGTAAACTGTTGAACAAAGCATCTTCTGTCCAAAATGGTTTCAGGATTTAAAACTACCTGACCTACGACTTCAACAATCAACACACCAGAAGCCATGTTTTTTGAGACAAGGGAATATGTGACACTTCATATTCTAGATGATCAAACACCTTCTACATCTGATCAATCCGTATCAGATGTTACATCTGTCCAACTTCATTCATCTACCACTTCAGCTGTTGAGGAGTTTAACCCCAAATAAAATTCTATCTAATGTCAGACCAATGAGAAATATAAGTGCCGTTGCTGCTACAACAGAAAACATTAAAAAACGACGAGATCTAGATCAGGCAAAACAGAAAAGGACACGCAAATAGAATAAAATGCCCGAAAAAAGCAGCAATACAGTAAAATTAAAGATCAAACTGTCTAAAAAAAAAACAAAAAATTATATCCAGGGATTATGAAGATCTATCAGATGTTACTTACCCTGCATGACATTTCTGAATTAGAAAGTGAAGCAGAAAATAGTATGAGCGTTGGCTCTGGTGAAGAGTATGAATAAAAAAAAAGAAGGAGGATTGGATTCAGTGCTTGAGATGTAAATATTGGGTTCATGAAGGGCGTAGCATATTTGAAAATGTGTGTTAAATGTGTGGCAAAATTTTGCTGAAATTTAAAAAATTAATTGTACCTACCACATAACATTATTTTGTTCAGTAAAATATGTTTTGTACCATTTACTGGTTCATACTCATAACAACTACCAATTGCCATCTGTCCCAACATGATTAGGCATCTCACCCATGGACCCTGGGAGAGATACCAAAAGCAGTATCTCTGCTTAAATGTAAATGTATTCTTTGAAAATAATTTTAGCGCAGATTTCCTTTAAACATTTTATCCCACATAGTAGTGGCTACGTATGAGTGAATTTGGAGCTGTATATCTCTTTACATTAGCCGGCAAACTTAATTTTAAAAAGTGTGGCTATTTTCTAATTAATTGTATTGAGAAGCAATAAAAATATATTAGGAAAATGATGTATAATAAAAGTAGAGTAGCGAAATAAGAATTTTGTCAAATATCAATAGAATGTGTGTTTAGTATAGTGAATTACTTTTTAATACATTCGGATATGCCTTTTCTTCTGTAAAATCATGTGGAAGGTAGAATAAACAAAGAAATAACTTTAAAAACAGTTTTAAAGAGAATTCTGAAGTAAAGGAATTGTTCATGTAATATTTAACGTAGATTACAATGGTGTGCGATGCTGTGGTCAAAAAATGAAAATTGTGATACGTCTTTAAATTATGACATAAACCTTTGCTTTTCTTAAATTGAAATCAAGATTGAACAGACAACAGGGTACTATAAATAAATAAATATACAGGGTATCCCAAAATTGTTGGACATGGAGCTACCACATATTGTGTAGGCCAAAAGGTCGATTGGGCCCCATTTACCTATATACCAAAATGTAACGTTTGTTTATGAGAAGAGTAGCTTACCTAAAAAATTACATTACATTAAGAGTGATGATACGGTTCTAAGACTTCTTCAACGGGAAGACTTACTCATGATCTCATTTTTTGGCTCTTTTAAAAACTCCGTATTTCGGATAGTTTTTAAGGAAAGAATTTTTTTCTCAAACACTGATAACCGATATCCTTAGAACAAGTGTAATAAAATTTCCATACAAAATCTAGTTAGCCGTCGACATGGAGACAAAACAAAAGTCCATGCGCAACTTCAAAAACATTTACTACTGTAACAAAGATTATTTTACTTTTAATGTATGAACTATGATGCCTTTTTAGTAAGAGTTTTCGGAAGACTTGGAAGCACTTGTGAGGGTAGACAGACTCCGCAACAGTAAGTGGTATTTCTCTTGCATACTTTGAATCTCTTTTGTTTGTCATAATCAGGTAATGGAGTATAGGTGTGTTCCGTAACAATGCGTGGGGAACGTTTTTGAAAAGAACTTTGTTTGAGATTGGTCTTCGCCATTAGTAAGTAAGTTGTCACAATATCTTCTTCTATATATATATATATATATATATATATATATATCTTGAGATGATGTGTTTGAGTGTTAAATATGATAATTACGAAGAAATAAAGTTCATAATAAAGATTATAACAGGATTAGAGTTAGTGTAATGAAATTTGATAAAGATCGCAAATTACGTAGATTCATAATAACATATAACTGAGTACATATGTAGTTGTACAGCATATTGTCAGCTAAATGAGTCAAGTCTTACAATTACTGCATTTTAATCATGGTAGTTTCCGATCACCTTCGGAAGATGTAAGTTATGTATTTTCTGTAATATTGTTAGTCATATCGATGTGGAAAAGGTAAAGCGTGTTCTGGTAGCATAATCTGCTTCAGTTCTAAAATGAAAGAAAATAGTATGTATTAGATAACACGTCGATGAAATAAATTGTATGATTAAAGTTAACGATAAAGACAATGTTAAAAAGATTCATGTGATTTATGAAATTATGAAGAATAATACTGAACAATTAGTGTAAAAGTAACTTACAGTTGTGTTAAAAGGAAGTGTAGCAACCTAATTAACATTGTTGGTGCAAATTAACTAAATGTGTAAAGAATATAGGTTATGGCCATTTTGAACTCCGATTATGAGATAGTATTTTTCACTGTTGACTGTGTTGAAGTTAAAGTTAGTGTAACTTTATGTTTTTCGGGTCAGAGAATCCAAATATGACAATAGTTTTCCTATAGATATTAGAATAAGTTAGATATAAGTAAATTTCTGTATGTAAAAATGCATAATTAGTATAATTACCATAGCAAAATAGTTTGAAAGCGAAGTAGGGCAATGGTGTAGGTTATTTGATGCCACTCCTTAGGTATGTAATCGTAACAAAAAAGGACAAAAATGTTTACCTGCTTTTTAGGAGAATAAGTGTTACTTGCATCCAGATGGGGATTCCTTTGAAAAAGCACGGCGTGATTGCAATTTATTGTCAAATTATACCAATAGAAAGCACATCAAAACAACGTTAATTATTTGAAAGTGAAATCAATTTCTGAAAGAATTGAAAAATTGTTTTTCTACTCCTATATACGTAACAAGAATAACGAAACTATCTACTATATGTGTAAATCCTCCATTACGTAATACGGTTATGTAATGAAAATTCGAACTGTTACGTTTTATATATATATATATATATATATATATATATATACAACACATATATTATGTATATATATATATACATCATTCTATCATTATAGCGTCCTTTCATAAAATATGTTTGTGGCGTCCATTTTAAAAATTCATAGAAGCAGCTATATTTCTCATATATACTTTACAGATTCCTATATAGTTGTCTTCAAATATAAAGAAGACTTGATTTTGGATACAAAATATAAAATTTTATATTCACTCTCCAGCTTTATAGCGTCTTTTCAGACACTCACTAATAAGGCGTCAAAATATACAATTGTTGTATATTTTTAGCATCTACGGCGTCCACATGTATTTCATGTTTGCATATATTCGCACTTATGGCGTCCTGCGATGTTGCCAATGTTCATTTAATAACGACTGGACATAAAAATAGATATTTCTTATCGTCGGATAGTTTTTCTGCAACGATCGCGTCCTTGCTGAAACTTATCAGCAGTAACCAGTACCCACTATTTTTCTAAATTTAAAATGCTCTCTCAATTTCCGTAAACAAGATGTCAATTGACAGAAGTAATAAAATCGTAGATCTTGTATTTACAAACGTAGTGCTCTTCTTGTAAGGGCAAAGTAGTCGTTGATTAGAAATAATTATTAAAAAACGTACTCGTTTTACAGCAAAAATATCTTTATGAAAAGAAATATATTATTATATTTTAGAATTTATATTATATTTTAGAACGTATTTTTTACAAAAAAAGAAATATAAAAATGCAATAAATGTTAAAAATGTCCTCCAATTTCGCAGATTATCAGTCAGTGTCAATATAAATTTCTCAAACGAACTAACAAATTAATTCAATTATTTCTTTATTTTGACCACCATAGAGCAAAATAGTATATTGTTTAACAAGCACGGAATGACACTCATTTCCCACGAGTACGACAGTTGCAGCATGAGCCGTAGGCTAAATAAATTTTACCTTACAAGGTGATTGTTGTGGAAGATATGGCGTCATTGACTTTTTTGCTATAAAAGACACTTGCTTTTTACACTTTTAATGCCAACGTTTCGATGTTCATCCTCAGGGAAGGAGCATGGAAGTGTTTTTTATATCCTAGAGCTGGTAAGACATTTCTAACAAAGTAATAAGAATTCAGAGGACGGTATCTTTTTTACAAACGAAATAAGGAATTTAAACTTTAAACATATTCAATATAAAACAATGATAACTTCGGAAAATAATTGAATGAAGTGTTAGTAGGCCCAGTAACGAAAGTTCTTTAATACATACTGACAAATAACAACAACTTGTGCAAATACGTTTTTGAAGTTATTCCCATGTTCTCGATTTTCAAACTCTGATTAAAAGATAGTTGGCCATGGTGAGTTGTTGCATGAATAATTCAATTAATTTTCTTTGGATACGTTTCTTATCTCCAAATCCCATTATGTAAATAATTTTAAATTTTTTCTCTTTTTGCTAATGTACCATTTTGCAAGATGCTATGTAATACTTGCTGGATGAAAATCGAAACTCAGATGCTAATTATAACTATACTAAAGTTAATTACACAATAGATGGAGACTAGTTTCAATTAAATCGAGTCATCATCAGGTCTATAAAGAATATAATATTAATGTAATAGGTATAATGTAATATTGAACCTACCAAAAAAAAAAAAATTGAAGAACATATCCACAGAAAAAATCCAATTTAAAGGAAAAATATAGTTTGGTGGAGTAATCCATACAATATATAATGTGTTTATTAAAAACGTTGATGAGAGTTGGGATTGAAAAACCTAAATTAAACAATAGTTATACTCAGTTCGCGCCCAAGAAAGACCGCCTGTGAACAATTACGACGGTCGTTTTCAAATATTAGCAGTGGGGAACAGAAAAATTCATACATGCGGACCGTTCAATCTAATTCACTTGCCTAGGTCATTCAATATTCACGTGATTTTATTTACATGCGGTTTTCTTGGCCGAACAAACTGTAGTTAGGACAGTTCAGTGCAGTTCTCTATTATTTTTATAATGGATACGGCTAACAACAATCACATTATATTAACATTTTTTAATAAGAGGGTTATTGTTTTCTTTTTTAAATCGTCCTTTATTCATGACATATTATATATCTATTTATTATAGTATGTGCTAAGGGGTGATATATAAAGTATCACTTTAAAGCCTATCAATAGAGTCGTTTAAAAATAGAACATCTTATAAGTTTTAGTATAATGTCTTTCCTAATTTTTTTTTCTGTAGTAAATAAAATATAAGTCAACGTTATTTTCGCTCTAAGGTGCTTTAATAATTAAATAATTGAATTAAGTTCTTAGTCACTTTGCGCCTAATACATATTAGAGAAATTTAAAAAATGGATGCTGACTGATAATTCTCGAAAATAAACATTTTGAACATTTATTGTATTTTGTTTTCTGTAAAAAATTAATTCTAAAATACAGCGTGTCCTGAAAAGTTCTTAACAAATGGAAAACTTTTTCATTTTTGATTTTACGAAGAAATGTTACTCCTGATAAAAAGTACAGCTTCCTCTAAAAGTGTTATTGGAATTATAAAAGTTCAGAAAAATTTACGGTGTTGGCAAAATTTAGAAAATCTAAAACTGCCTCCTGAGAGAACTGCCCATAAGGTTAATTTTAGAGCAAAACGCCATAAAAAAATTATTCTGACGATAGCGAAGCTTGATAAAACACAAAATTTCATAGATAAATTGAAATCTGAAAGCAATATATGGGGTACACAAAAGTTTTATTTAACAACATCGTAGGTATAAAATAAACTAAGAAAGAACAATGGACAAATTATCCTATTAATTAGAAACTTCAAATATTGTTAATATGTAAGACTTATGTTTCCATAACAACAGCATGTTCAATTTTCCAGCCTACTAGGTTTTTTTAGTAATACGCGTAAAAGGAAAACGTGACATTTTCTGCTACTAGGAAACAACTGAATAATTTTTCAATTTATTTATGAAATTTTGTATTTTATTCGGCCTCGAAAATCCTCAGAATAATTTTCTTATGGCATTATGCTCTAAAATTAACCTTATGGGTAGTTCTCTCTTGAGGCAGTTTTATATTTTCTAAATTTTTGACAACCCGTAAATTTTTCAGTACTTTTATAATTCCAATAATATTTTAAAGGAACGGGACTTTTATCAAGAGTAACATTTTTCGTAAAATCAAAATGAAAAAGTTTTCCAGTTTTAGGTCATATTTTATCTACTTAGTTGTACCCATTACAAAAATTCAACAAACTGCACTGAACTCTCCTTAGATTAGTCTATGAAACATACCTTTATACTTTTTTCATATTTATTAAAATTAAGAAGATATTTGAACAGTTTTGCCTATTTTCAAAAATCACTCTGTATCTCGAAAATGACGTTACCTACTCAAGATCTGATTGAACTACCAAAATAAATTAAAACTTTATAGAAAAAAGCTTTACTCGCCTTACTTTCAAAAGCAAAATTCTTATAAAATAATGACAGGTTCACATCAGCCAGAGGAGATACAATAAAAACAAGATTTAAGTTGGTGCACATCCGTAAAAAGCACCGATAGTTTTGTAATGTATTTAAAAGATTGTGAAGTCCAAGCATGTAGATACATACTTCCATTCCATGCTGTATTATTTGCATTTCAGTGTTTTAGGTGTCACCCTGTACCTTCCTAAAAAGTTTGGTCGTGATTCTTATCGGTCATCATTTTTATCGATTACTCCTAACTACAGCAAATTAATTGAAGACGCATTAATTTGTTCATGTACAAAAATGTTATTACTATATTAAAGTAACTGAAATTTTTTCAGACTTACATATTTAATTTCTATTTCAAACTTTTTATTGTTTAATTAATTATTCTATTTAGTTACAATACGGTTCTGGAAACTTATTTTCTTGCCCCAATATTCCTAAAATCATTTCTGTTTTTCAATCTACAGAAAGTCAAAGCACGTAGGTACGCGTATTCCTAACTCAGTTAAATGTCTGATTAAGCAGTGAGCATTACCATTTTCAATTAATTTTAGGTGACGCTCTATACTCAAGAAAGTGCATTAATAACATAAAATGTATACTTATAACTAAAATTGTGAAATACCCGTCTTTTTATTTATTTCCTAGCTGGTTTTGTTGGTTTTTATGAATCGCAATGTTGCCAAAAGCCCTGACGCTCTAACATCTATTAGACATCAGAAAGATATACACAGCAGCAATATACTCTAACTGTACTAACGCCTCTGACGGCGTTTGGTATCAACTAAAATTATACACCGCCCGGTTTCTTTTCGTCCATTTTGGTATCAAAATAGCGTCCTACGAAATTTTGTCAGGAGGTTTATACCATGATTATACATCTCTGGAAAAATTTTTACATGTGGAGTGCATGGAGCGTCCGTATACGGACGCTCTGTACCCAGACGCTCTTTCGAATGTAATTCGGCAATGTATGGACGCTTTAGTGATGGAAGGATATATATATATATATATATATATATATATATATATATATATATATATATATATATATATTATGAAACACTGTTGTTTATCCGGGCGTTGTCTCGCGTCTGCTAGTGATGTTTCTGACTCCTCCCAGTACAAAAACGACGTTTCGGCAAAGTCTCATTTGCCATTTTCCTGTCTCCAGGAAACAGGACAGCAGGACCTCAGTTCGATTCGAGTAACACGGAGCCGAACAAATCAGTTGGAGAAGGAGAAAACTTGAAAATGGCAAATGAGACTTTGCCGAAACGTCGTTTTTGTACTGGCAGGAGTCTGAAACATCACCAGCAGACGCGAGACAACGCCCGGATAAACAACAGTGTTTCATGCTATACTGCGGAAACCTAAAATCAACCATATACATATATATATATATATATATATATATATATATATATATATTACACTGTACGTAATAGGCTACTTACCACCTTATTATGTAGTATACTATTCTTATACCAGAATAGAGACATTGGTTCTTTAGGAATACAAAGAAATTGTCATATGATATATTTCATTGTGGGTAAATGTGAATACTTTTGTTGTATATATATATATATATATATATATATATATATATATATATATATATATATATATATATATATATTACACTCGTACGTAATAGGCTACTTACCACCCTTATTATGTAGTATACTATTCCCTTATACCAGAATAGAGACATTGGTTCTTTAGGAATACAAAGAAATTGTCATATGATATATTTCATTGTGGGTAAATGTGAATACTTTTGTTGTATATATATATATATATATATATATATATATATATATATATATATATATATATAAAATGCATCTATTTCAATAATAATAATAAGCTTATACCATTCATGCAAATTTATGATCGACCAATCATTATACAGAAGTGATGATAAAAATGTATCTGTCGCAGTAAGGTTGTTATATCCGTAAACTTACAAGTTTCCTAGGAAACTTGGAATCTGTCAAAAAAATGGAAATAAAAAGGAAAACAACATTCCTGCGACATATCCAATTTTTGTATCCGTTTCATATCTAACACACTTCTTCCATCATCATCATCTACATCTACATCATAACAAAGTTGGTTTACAAATGCTACAAAGTATTACTTTTCTGGAAAAGGTTCGTTAAAAGTGGTGGCTGCCGACTGCTACCTGGTGAAATCTTCGTATAACATTTACATCATATAAATGAATTTCGATTGACGATAATTTGTTTTTAAAAACTCAGTTTAATTGCTTAATACTATTGCAACGGTACACAACCTAAATCTTCATCATCGGACGACAACCACAAATCAGATTCGTCAGTATTATTGTTAATACCTATTATGAGTTCAGGAACATTATCCAATATGACTTCCTTTTTAAATAATCACTTTCCACTTGTTCCCACACTTTTTTCCAGTTTTCAGGTGTAATTTTTTCAAATTCTTAATCTGCCAATCTTCTATCATCTTCTATTTTAAACGTAAGATTTCTTGCTGCTGTTCAATTTTCACTTTTCTATGGGATTTAATTCCGGATGATACGAAGGGAGCTAATAGCTTACCTAAGATACTTTCTGTTGTGAAGTGTGCTGTTTAATTCTCTCATATAATTCAACTTTCAGTGCACTTGACTCGTAAAATATACCCCTCTCAGATAACCGTTTTTGCATTTAATCTTTTTTCCAGCTGGGTGTTGGTAGGGCTTATGTACTAACGTTATGGTACGATGCATTGTCAATAATAAAAATACAATGTTTTGGTAAATTTTTTTTTATCCATTTTATGTAATTGCTGTGGTTTATGTCATCAAGGTAATCTCGACTTTTTTGTCCCGATTTAAATATTAAAAGAACATTTGGAATAAAGCCTGATTTACCACCACAATGAACAATAATTAATATTTGACCTTTACTAATGGGGGCCTTTAAACAACTATGTAAATAAGTTTCATCACTGTACACATCCCTTTTCTTTATATTTCTTTAAATGCCGAAAGTACTCTACTCGTTTCGCTCTAATGTCAATTTTTTTCACCAATACTTTTCTATTATCTACAGTTTTATTTCAACGAAATCATAGGTTGCTCAATGCCCTCCAAAATGTAATTTTCTTTCCTTCAAGTTCAACACCCGCACTTTTCACTTCTTCTAACACTTTACTTATAGTTGGAGCACATTATGGGTATTGATAAAGCAGTACATTAATTTTCTTATGATCTCTTCATCGAATCCATCTAATGTTGACTTTGGTCTGGGTTGCGCAACTGGTTTTCACTTCTTTCATAAACTGGAAAACACTGTAGATAATTTACCGGCCTTGGTTATGAACGAATTTTCGGTTATTCATTCGTAACCTGCAAACAAAATAGTAATACTTATTATTAAACACTTACTCAAATCTGAAAACGGTGGTAATTAAATTAATTGAAAATTGTTATCACGTAATGGAATTGAGGTTATGGAAACCAGTAATTATGAATTATATCTTTTTCATATCAAAAAGTACTTACTTCAATTTGGCATTAATTACAAAATACTGGTTGAAAACACGGGTGTTTAATATAGAAGATCTGCAATTTAAAAAACTCCATTGTTAGTATAATTGATAACTTTTAATCTAATTTTTAAATACCTAATCACAATCTTTTCTTTAAAAAGCCTTAAAGAAAGACTGTTTTTTTACTATCGCAAACCGTACACATAAAATCTACAACAAACGGGCGAAAATGAGTTTGTAACAACTTGTAGAATAAATATGGACACCTCAAACGCTATATGAAAAGTGCAAACATTTTTTGGTTAGATAGTGTATTGATATTCAGAACAGAATTGGTTTCAGCACAATTATTGTCTAGTCTTGAAACGATCTTTAGTTAGGACGCAATTGCTATGACTTGTGAACATTGGTATACGGGATGGGTGTCTACTGCGTGGACGGAGGATTGCTCCTTAACTATTAGAGATAGCAAAAACAATTTTGGTGTGATAATACACGATCATTGGACCTACATTCTAAAAATATTTAAGTTTATACAGGGTGATTGGCAAAAATATGACAACCCAGACCTGTGTTTTTTTAATAGAACACCCTGTATATTTTTGCATTTTTGGATTGACTGTTTCATTTAGAATAATAATATAGAAATTTGTATCTGTCTCACTAACCCTTCTCAAGATATCGTCACTTTAGTACCAAAATAGAGTTAACTTTGGAACCACGATGTGAGCGTTGTCACCACGATTTTGTAAATCTGTTTATACCACCGACTATTAATAATAGTCTACTAACAAACAAACTGGGAAATTTTTCGAAAACATCTAAAACTATACAGAATGATTAACTTAAGCGAAAAGTAATTTGCAACACCCTGTACATTTTTTCACATTTCGATTCCCCGTGAAAAGTAGATACTATTTGCTAATAGGTTTCATAGCTATAAGACGGACCCTTCTTGAGATATTGAAAATATCTTTATTTGAAAATATTGACATACAGAAGAACAAATAACACAGAATCCAGAGGAAATAAGAAAATACGAATTGCAAATAAATTCTTCAACTGATAGGAAAAATTAGTTAATAACTACAACATAAAATAATTCTCTACGCCTAAAAATAAGTTGAACAAGTAAACATAAACGAATAAAACCATAAATTCAAATTAAATGTTCAAAATGCTGACTACGCCTAGCTAAAAACTTTGCAATTCACGCAGTAAACGAAAGGTTCACTCGCAACAACATTATTAGAGACGAAATGGATTGAAACGCAGATCTAATTCTATTTTTCATATCTTCGCTTGTGGTGGGAGGATGTTGGTAAACCTTTTCTTTAACGTAGCCCCAAAGGAAGAAATTAAGGGGCGTAAGATGCAGTGATCTGGCTGGCCAGTTTTGCACACCACCTCGTCCTTTCCACCTCATCGGATAAATTCTATCAAGATATTGTCTAACGTTGATTGCATAGTGTGGAGGGGCGCCATCCAGTTGAAACCACATCGAACGAATATTATCTACCTCGACATTTTCCAAAAGCTCGGGTAAATCAAAAACTGTAAATATCTTTCTCCAGTAAAACTCCTATCAAAGAAAAGATGACCAACTACATTAAAATTGATTATACCACCCCACATATTAACTGACCATCGATGCTGGTGATCAAACAACTCTTAAGATGTGTGGATTAGTATCTGAATAGTGATGATAGCTATGTGTATTAATATTGCTATTATTGTGAAAAGTTACCTCATCCGTAAATAGAATGTTATTAACAAAACTGGGTCCTTCATTGACTTTAGTAGTTACCTATTGGCAGAAAGATTCACGATTTTGAAAATCTCTTTCACTTAAAGCTTGATGTTACTCGATATAAGGATGTAATTTGTTTTTTTAATAAAGCTGCGAACTGATTTCTATTTAGGTCTAGGTGTGTATTTAGCTCTCTGGTACTAATTTGCGGATTTTCTATAAGAGATGCCACGAACTGAAACTCAATTTCCTCATTTGAGCTTGGGATAACACACACTTCCAGAATTTATAAATCTTTCAGCTACACTCATAAACGATTCTTTCCGCGGCTGTCTTCTCTCTGGGTATCGTTCACAATACAAACGGGTAGCGATCAAAGCATTTCTTTGAGCTTCGCCGTAAATAAAGGTCATATCGACCATTTGTTCTTTGGAAAAATTCATTTTATACAAAAATTGACAAAACGACAATCCAAAAACACAAACTAATGGAACAATATTTTAATGATTATATAAACGCCAATACAATAGATACAATTGTTCCTCTTTATTACGAGCGTCTAGCCGACCTGATTTGTTTTGTTGAATTCTATTTTCATAGTAAATTTGTATTTTAGAATATTTTTACGTAAAAGCGTCAATATCTCAAGAACGGTCCGTCTTATGGCTATGAAACTATTTACCAATTACTATCTGCTTTTCACGAGGAATCTAAATATGAAAAAATATACAGGGTGTCGCATTTGAAAAAATTGAGAAAAATTACATTTCGCGTAAGTTAATCATTCTGTATAGGTTTACATGGTTTCGAAAAATTTCCCAGTTTATTTGTTAGTAGACTATTATTAATAGTCAGTGGTATAAACAGATTTACAAAATCGTGGTGACAACGCTCGCATTGTGGTTCCAAAGTTAACTCTATTTTGGTACTAGAGTAACGATATCTGCAGAACGGTTAGTGATACAGATACAAATTTCTATATTTTTATTCTAAATGTAAAAGTAAATAAAAAAATGCAAAAATATACAGGTTGTTCCATTAAAAAAACACAGGTTTGGGTTGGAATATCTTTGTCAATCACCCTGTATATAGCTAAATATTTTTAGAATGTAGGTCCAATGATCTTGTATTACCACACCAAAATTGGTTTTGATATCTCTAATACTTAAGGAGCAATCCTCCGTCCATTCAGTAGACACCCACCCTGTATAATATGCCATTATTATAGTTACATTTTATTTATTAAATTTATTTATCTTTAAACGCTCATATGCTTTTAAATTAATAAACGGAATTCACAATGTTCATTAGTAGTAACAATAACACAAGTGGCCACCGCCATGAAATTGACGGAAATTATTTCAAGTTATAACGAGAGGTAACGAATTCGTCATTCATTTGACATGAAAATTCCAACGAGCGTAAAATAAGTTCATCAGCGTTAACTGATGATAAATATAAGAAAATGATTACGTTTTCATTTAGAATATCACCTAATATCTGGTAAAATTTGAGAAAAAGGGTGTCAGCTAACTAACATTGAAATCAGACATTTCTCCCGTTACGTTTCCTATCATTTAGGAAAATACTTAAAAAGAAACTTAAGGGTTTTTACTACGAATCCAGGTTGAAAAAACACAAACAATGCTGGCTAGATCAAAAATTCACCAGTGGGATTCAGTGGAATTGCAAATTGGTTATGAGGGGGAACAGAAAAAATCTACTACTAATACTATTACTTTATTTGCATAATTTACCAAAAAATTTTGCAAAGTGCTTGCGTTTTGCTATCTACATTTTCCATCTCTATTTACACTTTTTACAGTCTCCCCTTTCTTTACTTCACTTAACTGTCTTCTTCTGTTCCATGTTTCTTGCATCCACTCCGCTCCCCTTCTTCCTTCTTCTAGTATCTCTTCCACCGTCCGCTCCTCCTCCTTTAATTCCCTGCATTCTTGCATTATGTGTTTCAACGACTCTATCTTTGCTCCGCACAGCCTACATTTTCTCTCTTCATCCCTTCTCCAGTACCTGTTTCCCTCTCTCTTCGTTTCCACATCTAAATCTCGCTATCATTTTCTTTCTTTCCCTCCTCCCTTCGCCATTCAAATATCACGGAATCGGTCTCCTTTAATGTTCCTGTAATTTATATTGTATTTTTCTTCTTTTACCTTCGACCATCTTCCCTTCTTTTGCACATCTCAATCCCTGGCAATTATGTCCTCTCTCACTTTCACTCCTTCCCTTCTTAGTCTTCCTACTTCCCCTTTTGCATATCCCTTTTTTTCGTAATATTGTTTCCTGGCTTCTTGTCCATATTCTACTCTTCCTTCTCTTATTTCTTTCCAGCATTCTTGCAGGATTTTACACTCCGTTCTTCTACTCATTTCCTCCTCGTACATTGCTGCTCTATTTCGCGCCTCCACCCTTATTTTCTCTACTTGCACCTCCTTTCTAATGATGTATCCTGATGTTTCTCTTTCCACTCTCAGTATCCACCTCCAGTATTTTCTCGCAGCCCCCCTATCTCTTTGTATTCTTTCCACCCCCACACTTTCGCCCCGTACAGTACCCACTATTTATCAATTTCTCAAATCATAATTTTCTTTTCTTTATGTCCATTTCAAACAGTCTCTCCCCTACACTCCACACTTGCCCTATTAGCTTATTCCCTCTCCTCACTCGTTCTTTTGTATGTTCCCCATCTTTATTGTCTTGTGTCATAGTGTATCCGAGGTATGTGAATTCCTTTACTTGCTGTACCTCCTCATCCCTCCATTTCCCTTCCTCCTTATTCCTTTTTCACCCCCTTTTCTCCATACCATTACCTTAGTTTTACTCCCATTTACTTCCAGATCTTTCCTCTTCAAATGCCTGTCCAACGTTTTTAACATCCCCTTCATTTATTTTCCCTCCCTTGCTAATAACACTGCCATCCGCGTATGCCATCGTCCACACTTTCATGTTCCCCACCACCAGGCCTCCCTCTTGTTGTCCCCTGAATGTCACCTCCAGGTCTCTAGTATATACCGCGAATATGCTTGGGCTCAGTGGGCATCCTTGACTCAATCCCTTCCTCGCTGCAAATCCTTCGCTCAGTTCCCCATTTACTCTCACCCTGTTCCTCGTTTCTTCATATATTTCTTCTATCCTTTCTATTATCCTTCCGCTTATCTTCTTTTTTCTCATGAGCTCCCACAACTTTTGCTTGTTCACCCTATCGAATACCGCTACCATTTTACCTCTTTTCTTTCCTAATTCCTTGTTTGCATTGTGCTTCAATATGTGTACATTATTCGTCGTTCTTCTTCTTTTCCTCAATCCTGCCTGTCTATCTCCACCTCCTTCTTTAACCTTTCTTCCAGAATGTTCGCGTATATTTTGTAGGCCGTGTTTAGCAGTGTAATTCCTCTGTAATTCGTCATCCGATTCTTGTCTTCTTTTTTGTATACTGGGCAAATATGACCTTCCCTCCACCTCTCCGAGAATCCTTCTCCTCTCCATATTTTGTTTATTATTTCCGTCATCCTTTTTGTCACAATTTTTCCTCCGTATGTATCTCATCTTCTCCTGCCGCTTTCCATTTTTTTACCTTCTTTATTGCCTCGCTTACTTCCTCTTCTTCTAATCCTTCTTCTTTTTCCCCTATCTCGTGTCTTTTATTACTTTGTCTTCCTTCTCCGCCCTGTATTTGCTCTCCCTCCAGAGCGTCTCTGAAATACCTCTCTCATTCTTTTATTTGTATTCCCGTTTGTGCCCTTCTTCTCCGCTTTTATTCCTTTAAACATTTCCATACGTCTTCTTCTGTTTTTATCTCCTTAATCTTCTGTTCCCGTTTCTTTTTGCTTTCTTCCTTTTTACTTTCGCATGTTTTCCTGTATATCTTCACTGCTTCTTTATATTCTTCTTTTTCCGCTTTCCCCGTTCTCCACCATCTTAGTGTTCTTCTTGATTTCCTCTTGGCCTCCTTACATTCTTTATCCCACCATCTTTTCCACCCCATTTTCTTCCCTTTCCATCTTCTCCACTTGACTTTTTCCGTTGCTTCCTCTATTCTCTCTCTCTCTCTCTCTCTCTCTCTCATTTCTTCCACACTTTCTCTTGCACTCCATTACCTTCCCATCTTATTTTTCCCATTTTTTCTTTGTACCTCTTTATACTCTCTTCTGTCCAAATCTTCTTAATTATATATTCTTTTTCTTCTCTGCGCTCTTCTCTTTCTCCCCCTTTCATTATTATTTTCAAGGGTTGGTGATCCGATTCAACCCTCTCCCCTACCCTAAATATCTTCATCTTTAATTACATAATCTATGATTAATTCTCCCCTTGCTCCTATATACGTGTACTCCCCCCTCTCTTTCTTCTCTATTTCCATTCATTATTTTCCACCCCCTCTCTTTGCATATTTCTGACAGTTCTTTTCCTTCCGTATTCAACACTTTATCCTCTGTCTGTCTTTTTCCCGTCCCTGTCTTTTCTTGTAATCCCCCCTCTACCCCTCCTATTATTGTCATACCTTCCCGCCTCTCTTCTATTATCTCCTTTAAATTTTCCCTAGTCTCTTTCATCTTTCTACTGTATACTGTCACTATTTTTATTTTTTCTTTGCCCCACTGAATGTTTCTTTCTATGATACCTCTTCTTTGTTGCACTTTTTCTTCTTCTTTCTCCAACCATTTTCTTTTTATTCTCACTACCACCCCCTTGCTCTTCCTTTTGTATTTTCCTTTCCTCGCACTGCACCACCCATGAGAATTCACTTGGCATTTCTCTTTCTCACCACGCCCGTTCTCTTTTCTCTAATCAAGTCTCTTGTAAACCCACCACGTTCTGCTTCCTGACATACTCCCAAAACTCTTGATCTTTATTCTTTATTCCCGCCACATTCCAGAACAGTATCTTTCGTTAATCCATTCCTTTCCGTAGTTTTCCGTTACTTTCCCTTTGTTCCCTTTGTTGTTCTTCTCCCTTTTGCTCCCTTAGCTCCTTCGCTCTCTCATTCCATACGTATCTTTCCCCACCTATCTCCATTTTTCTATATCCTACCCATGATTTTCTTCCCTCCGCTCTTCTTTCCGCCGTCCTGTTTTTTTGTACACTCCTTTCTTCCCTTGTTAGATCGTGGCCTATGTAAATTCCTGGACCCCTCAATTTTCTCTTCTCTACCATAATCTTCTGTTTCTCATTCCATCTCTCCATTTCCACCACCACCATCTCATTTTCCTTCTCGTTGTTTATTACCAACACTTCTCTAACTTCTGCTCTTACATTTAGTTTCTCTTCCATCATCCCTTGTAGTTTTTTCTGTGGCTCCTTGCATCTTCACCCCCTTATGACGATGTTATTCTTCCTTTTCCTTCTCTCCTCATCGTCTACTTTTCTTTCTAATTTTTCTAATCTATCTATCAATTCTTGTTTTTCCACCTTCCACTCCTTTTCCCTTTCTTCCATTTGTTATTTCAATTCTTTGATGTCATTCTTCCATCAGCTTCCTCATCTCACCGATTAGGTCCTGTATTTCCTCCATTTCTTTCTATTCCTTCCTCTTTTCCCTTTTCACTGTTGCGCTGTTACCACTTTTTTCCTCCTCTGCCTTTTTTACGTCTGGCGATCTTATTATCTTCTTCCTTTTTCCAAATACTCTTTGCCGTTCCTCTTCCTCTTCTTCCCTTTCCCTTTTATTCATTCCCTTCTTCTCTTGACTTTACCTACCTTTTTTTGTATTTTTTACTCGTCCTCAATTCAGTAATTCAATGTACTTCCATATGGATAAATTTAACTATTACAAAGGTAACTTTATATGAATGTAAATATAAATATACGGGTCAAAGGTCACCACGATATCTAAGTATTGCATTATTGTATACAAATAAAGGAAAATAGATTATTTGAATAAATTTCCGCTATTGTAATTCTTTTACCTCCATGATCGTCTTTTTGCCTGTAATAATCGTCTTTTCGCAAACTACCACTGTTTACCACTTCCTTCAACCATAGTCTTATTTTATTGTCACTGTTCCCTGATTTTTATGCTACAGAAACCTCGTATTTAACTACTAAAAACGAGAACTTGTAAATGCGCGTTGTTTAACCTTGCAATGCAAAACACCAAAACTATTTGGGTACGAAAGAATTGAAAATAACTAACGATATTACAGAGGTAAATTTATTTAAACGGTATATACAACTATGAGGTCACATCACTCGTTTTCGAGACGAAGGGTCCATAAAAGAACCAACTGCTCATATGGCTATCGTGAGAAGGTTATAATATGTAATTTTAATTTTTATGCCTATAATAGACATTTATAAATTTCAGGATTGTCACTCACAATCAAGATAGTAATGATTAGCTAGATTTTTAATAGCTATAATTAAACCGCCTTGAAAATGAGAAATGAGAACACCCTATAAGATACGAAGGCTAACAATGATAGATTTCACAATCAAACTACAAACTTCCCTTGCTATTTAAGGATTGTAATCGTTATTATATATTGAAAACATAATGTGTGTGTGCGTGATATATATATATATATATATATATATATATATATATATATATATATATATATATATATATATATATATATATATATATATATAGGGTGTACCAACGAAGATGCAAAGTTCGATAACTCCTTTGGTTTCATAGAGTTCTTAAATAAAAAGGGTAGAGGAAGTAGCAGTGCATTATTTAAAATTATTTTGAACTATACAGGATGTTCCAAAATTCAGATATGAATCTAACTTATGTTTTTTTTTGTATGGGAACCCCTGTATATTATTTCAAATTCAGAAAGCCCACATTTTTTCGATTTTTTTAATGTCGGGGTTGAACACATTATACAGGGTATTTGGAAAGATATGGATTGTTTTGTGTTGAAATTGTACTCATTCCAATGCCCTGTAGAACAATACACTTTGTAGAAATGAATTATCTGTTGGCCAGTTGTCTTTCAGAATATTGTCTAGTATCGTTACCCACCATTATTCATTTAGCTACTTGGGGTTTGTATTCAGGGTGGCTCAAAACTCGGATGTGTCATTTTCTTCCTTAACTCAAATGGAACATCGTGTATTTTTTATCACTATCAAAGTCCTCTTGTACTCCTTTTTAATTTTTGTCAGAGGTTCCCTTTACCTAATGCGAGAAGTTATCGAGATATTTCCAGATATTCATTGCAATTCGCTGTTTGAAAGTAATTATCACGAAGTTTTTGTATTATTATCAAGTAGTTTTTGTATTTGACATATCTGTCAGTTCGACAGGTTTCACTGTAGTAATGGTGAACAATTTTCCCGTCGTGAAATGACTGACATGATTTGGATACTTGGTGAATGCACCAAAAACTGTTTATTGGCGTCAAGAGTATATCGTGAAAGATTTCCAGACCGGAGACAACCGAGTAAAGTTCCTTTGAGAAAATTGTTGAATCGTTTTGACCGTACCGGATCGGTTAACTGTCACAAGAAAGAAGCAGGAAAACATGCAATAACGGAAGACAACCAACTCAAAGTGTCGCTGAGCGTTACAGAAGACCCGCATACCAGTATACGAAAGATTTCATCTCAAAAAGGCATTAGCCATGGTACGGTTCAACGAATCCTGTCATTACATAAAATGCATCCTTTCCATGTCCAACTACATCAGGAACTAATTGTAAACGGTTTCCGAAGCAGAGTAGAATTTTGTCAATGGGCAAAATCGAAAATCGACGAAGAACTATTTTTCTTTGATTTTGTTTTGTTTGGGGATGAGGCAACATTTTCGAAACGGAATGGGACAAGTGGCCGTTTGGGAAATCGTATAATAGGGCCACACTTTTTTGAAGAAACGGTGAATGGTACTGTTTATTTACAGTTTCTTCAAAATCATTTACCAGTTCTTCTTGAAGAAGTGCCCCTCGACATTAGGCAACGCATGTGGCTGCTACATGATGGCGCACCGGTTCATAACACAGGTCCTATCAAGGACTATCTGAATAATTATTTCCAATAAAGGTGGATAGGCAGAGGAGGGCCTAAACATTGGCCAGCTCGATCACCAGACCTAACTAAAGTGGACTTTTTCTTGTGGGGTTATGTAAAGAGTATGGTGTATAATGACCCACCAACGACAAAAGAAAACATGAAGGTCAGAATTACAGAAGCATTCAAGAGGGTTGATCCTACAACATTGCGAAATGTGAGTGGGGCATTCGAGAATCGACTTCAACATTGTATTGATGTTGGCGGTCACTTCGAACACCTAATATGATTAATTTAATGTTCTTATTTTCTTTTTATTATTTATTCTTTCGTTATTGTTGTTGTTCTATATTTACAGTTAATGTTATCAGTATCAAGTAAACAGGTTAGATAGTGTACTAGATTGATTTATTTGTATTGTTTCGACACATTTGCAGGACAAATCCTTTTCGAACAGCAGTAAATTTGTCAAATTTATCTGTCAAACACAATGACGACCAGATAAACATCATAATCCTAGATTTTGTATCAAATTCATCAAATATCTGGAAATATCTCGATAACTACTGACATTAGGTAAAGGGAACCTCTTACAAAAATTAAAGAGGAGTACCAGAGGACATTGATAGTGATAAAAAATACAGGGTGTTCCATTTAAGTTAAGGAAGAAAATGACACATTCGAGTTTTGAGCCACCTTGTATACAAACCCCAAGTAGCTAAATGAATAATGGTGGGTAACGATACTAGACACACGGCTTAAAACCTATTTCGAACATATGCGAACAGCCCAAAGTCCTTGGACTAAAAAACTTTCTGACTCATTCTGTACATATATAAATGGCATTATAATCTCCAACTCATTATGTTACGTATCTAAAATAAAATTTTACTTCCTATTTATTATTTTACCAGAAGAAATTTGATTTTTTCGACTACACGAAATTATTTTTTTCTCATCAATAGAATCACCTTCCAGCGTATTCCAATTTTATTATCGCAAATCAAAAAGGTTTTACAATGTTAAAATCTGCCAAATACCTTCAGATTAGGATATTTATATCTAATCCATAAAGATTGTATTTAAGCCGCTGCAAATATTTTCAATAAACAAAATTCTTTAAGAGAAGTTTCTCCTATTCAGCACTATCGTCCTTCAATAAGGCACCAAATGAAAAGAACCTAAGTTTAGATTCATACTAAAAATCAAGTTTTGCTCAATAATTATTCCAAAAAATATGTAACAGTTCTTTGTTTATTTCGGAATGGGACAAGTGGCCGCCGCCTACTGGTCGTTGCCGAATGGCCGCGGCCAACTGGCCGCCGGAACAACTGGTCACTGGGGCAACTGGCCGCTGGGACAACTGGCCGCTGGGACAACTGGCCGCTGGGAGAACTGGCCGCCGAGACAAGTAACCGCCGTGACAAGTGGCTGTCGCCTACTGGCCGCTGCCGAATGGCCGCGGCCAACTGGCCGCCGGAACAACTGTCCGCTAGGACAACTGTCCGCTGGGACAACTGACCGCTGGGAGAACTGGCCGCCGAGACAAGTAACCGCCGGGACAAGTGGCCGTCGCGTCGCTGTAAGTAGGTACAACTTGACCTCAAATAAATAAATGGCTAATTTCATTTATTGAAAACAAACAAACTGATAGTGAAGTAATAACTCTAATAAAATACAAAGTGGATAAATCTACAATATTCGATTATAGGAAGTTACTTGAAAATCTTCACAAATAAGTAGTTTGTCTGATAGGTATGCCATTATTCTAGAATGTTAATGGCATGTTTATTGTCGTTGACTAATTTCTAAAGGGGCAAATTCCGTTCTTTGTTAAATTTTCACAAATTTCTTGGAAACCCCACTAATTAACTTGACTGATATTTTACTTAGTTGATTTATCATGTGCTTAAAGCGTTCTGTATTGACACATCTATTCTTACAACTGTATATTATTATCTCACATGTGCAGTATGTAGTTGTAAGTATCCTTTAAAACTTTAAACTATAAAGTAGGTAAGATTAGGTTTTTTAGAAGCAGTTGGCGGCCAGTTGGTTCGGTGGCTAGTTGTCCTGTCGGCCACTTGTCTCGCGGTCAGTTAGCCGCGGCCAGTTGGCGCCGACCCGTTGGCGGCGGCCAGTTGTCCTAGACCGGTTTATTTAGTCTTATCTTAACCTAATACTATTAGTTTAACGCAATACTTAAAGTTAAGCTGTAGAAAGTGTAGAAAAACTTTTATATTTGTCTTAGTTGAATAAAGCAGCCCTTTGCTGAATCCTCACCAATAATAAAGGCTGTTATGATTATATCGAAAATATTGAAACATTGTGTAATCACTTTTTTCTAAAGTTTCTTAAAAAACCATAGAACATCTTAAACACTTCTACTAATAAATCGTGTATATTTATTTATCTTTTATGTAAATTTAAATGTTTCGCTAACAATTACGTTACCGTCCTCAATGAATGATAATAGTTTTAAAAATTAGTTGATGTGTCGAGTGAAATTGATGAAACATAAAAACCCAAACATAAGACTGATATTAAACACCAGTTTAATAGACAAATTAAAAAGTCAACTATGTAATCTAATTTTATTTTGGTAAAGAATAGCCAGATATTTAATAAATTAAATATTACTAAACTGCCTTGAAGATGACAAACCAAAACATTCTCTATCGCACGGTGATTAACAATGAAAAATGCCATAATCAACGGGAAAGAAAAAACCTCCGGTTAAATAGGTTGTTTAATTAAAAAAAGGAATAATGGTACGTCTTGATTAGAACAGACATAACAGAGTATGTCTGTTTTTCCTAGATCTTTAAGTGAATATATTAAGCTACCACGGCAATACAATAATAGTTAAAATGAAAATCATATTAAACTTACACATTGCGTTTTCAGTGTATAACAACAATTACAATTACTAATAAACGAAATCCGTTTCCATGTTAGATTTGACTAGATCTTTATTTGGCATGTCAAACTGCTATTTGTAAACACATATTACTAACTGATTCTGGTTTCGGAAAAATCGTATATGCACATCGACAATAAAGTCGTAAAGTCCACTTTATTGCCTAAATACATATATATGTATACATGTAAGAAATGTTGCAGTATGCTTTGAAACTCTGCATTATCTTTCTAAAATCATAATACGAAATACAGCCTGTAGAAGTAATACGTCGGAAGCCCATCATAGATTTTGCAATATGAATGAATATGAGTACACAATTTAGGTCGAATTAGGCCAACCCTCGTCATGTTTTGGCATTTATTAGAATGTGTGTGTGGAGTGTGCGCGTGTGTGCGTGTATACGAGCATGCGTGCATGTGTGTGTGTGTGCGATTGTGTATGAGTGTGAGTGCTTGTGTGTGTGAGTGGGGGTGAGGGGGTGCGTGCAAGTGTGTGCGTGCGATTCTGTGGGTATGTTAGTGTGTGTCTGTCTCTCTGCGTCTCTGTCTCGGTGTGTTTGTGTGTCTGTGTGTCTGTGTGTCTGTGTGTCTGTGTGTCTGTGTGTCTGTGTGTCTGTGTGTCTGTCTGTCTGTGTGTCTGTGTGTCTGTGTGTCTGTGTGTCTGTGTGTCTGTGTGTCTGTGTGTCTGTGTGTCTGTGTGTCTGTGTGTCTGTGTGTCTGTTTGTCTGTGTGTCTGTGTTTCTGTGTGCCTGTGTGTCTGTGTGTCTGTGTGTCTGTGTGTCTGTGTGCCTCTGTGTCTGTGTGTCTGTGTGTCTGTGTGCCTGTGTGTCTGTGTGTCTGTGTGCCTGTGTGTCTGTGTGTCTGTGTGTCTGTGTGTCTGTGTGTCTGTGTGTCTGTGTGTCTGTGTGTCTGTGTGTCTGTGTCTGTGTGTCTGTGTGTCTGTGTGTCTGTGTGTCTGTGTGTCTGTGTGTCTGTGTGTCTGTGTGTCTGTGTGTTGTGTGTGTGTGTGTGTGTGTGTCTGTGTGTCTGTGTGTCTGTGTGTCTGTGTGTCTGTGTGTCTGTGTGTGTGTGTGTGTGTGTGTGTGTGTGTGTGTGTGTGTGTGTGTGGTGTGTGGTGTGTGTGGTGTGTGTGCTGTGGTGTGGTGTGTGTGTTGTGTGTTGTGTGTGTGGTGTGGTGTGTGGTGTTGGTGTGTGTGTGAGTGTGTGTGTGTGGTGTGTGTGTGGGTTGTGTGTGTGTGTGTGTGGGTTGTGTTTGAGTTGTGTGTGTGTTGGTTGTGTGTTGTGTGTGTGTGTGTGTGTGTGATTGTTGGTTGTGTGGTGTGTCGGTGTGTGATGTGGTTGTGGCGTGTGTCGTGTGAGTGTGTGACTGTGTGTTGTGCAGTGTGTGGTGTGTGTTGTGAGTGTGGGTGTGAGTGTGTGAGTGTGTGAGTGTGTGAGTGTGTGTGTGTGGTGTGTGTGTGGGTGTGGTGTGTGAGTGTGTTGGTGTGTGTGAGTGTGTGTGTGAGTGTGTGAGTGTGGTGTAGTGTGTGGGTGTGGTGTGTGTGTGTGGTGTGGAGTGTGTGTGGGTGTGTGTGTGTTGTGTGGTGTGGTGTGTGGTGTGTGTGTGTGTGTGAGTGTGTGTGTGTGTGTGATGTGGTGTGAGTGTGTGAGTGTGTGTGGGTGTGTGTGTGATGTGGTGTGTGTGTGAGTGTGTGTGTGGTGTGAGTGTGTGAGGTGTGTGAGTGTGTGAGTGGTGTGAGTGGTGATGTGTGTGTGAGTGTGTGAGTTGTGGTGTGAGTGGTGTGGGTGTGTGGTGGGTGTGTGTGTGGTGTGTGTGTGTGTGTGTGTGTGTGGTGTGTGGTGGTGTGTGTTGTGTGTGTGGTGTGTGAGTGTGTGTGTGAGTGTGGTGTGTAGGTGTGTGGTGTGTGGTGTGGTGTGTAGTGTGTGGTGTGAGTGTGTGAGTGTGGTGTGTGAGTGTGTGTGTGTGTGTGTGTAGGTGTGTGTAGTGTGGGTGTGTGAGTGTGTGTGAGTGTTGGTGTGTGTGGTGGTGAGTGTGTGTGTGAGTGTGTGAGTGTGAGTGTGTGATGTGTGTGGGTGTGAGTGTGGGTGTGTGAGTGTGAGGTGTGAGGTGTGTGAGTGTGTGAGTGTGAGTGTGGGTGAGTGTGTGAGGTGTGTGAGTGTGTGATGTGTGAGTGTGTGAGTGTGTGAGTGTGGGTGTGAGTGTGAGGTGTGTAGGGTGTGTGAGTGTGGTGGAGTGTGTGGGTGGTGTGGAGTGTGTGAGTGTGTGGGTGTGTGAGTGGGTGTGAGTGTGGTGTGAGGTGTGGTGTGAGTGTGTGAGGTGTGTGGAGTGTGGGTGTGAGTGTGTGGTGGAGTGTGTGAGGTGAGTGTGGGTGTGAGTGTGGTGTGAGTGTGAGTGTGTGAGTGTGTGAGTGTGAGGTGTGAGGTGGTGAGTGTGTGAGTGTGGTGAGTGTGAGGTGAGTGTGTGTGAGTGTGGTGTGAGTGTGGTGTGAGTGTGTGAGTGTGAGGTGTGAGTGTGTGGAGTGTGTGAGTGTGTGAGGTGTGATGTGAGGTGTGAGTGTGTGAGGTGTGAGTGTGGAGGTGTGGGGTGAGTGTGAGTGTGTGAGTGTGAGTGTGGGTGGAGTGTGAGTGTGAGTGTGTGAGGTGTAGTGTGAGTGTGTGAGTGTGTGGAGTGTGGTAGTGTGAGTGTGAGTGTGGAGTGTGTGAGTGTGTGAGTGTGATGTGTGTGAGTGTGAGTGTGTGAGTGTGTGAGTGTGGTGGTGAGTGTGTGAGTGTGGAGTGTGTGAGTGTGTGAGTGTGATGGAGTGTGGTGTGATGGAGTGTGAGTGTGAGTGTGTGAGGTGGTGTGAGTGTGAGTGTGTGAGTGTGTGAGTGTGTGAGTGGTGTGGGTGTGTAGTGTGTGAGTGTGTGAGTGTGTGTGAGTGTGAGTGTGTGAGTGTGTGAGTGTGTGTGTGTGAGTGTGTGTGAGTGTGTGGGGTGGTGTGAGTGTGTGAGTGTGTGAGTGGAGTGAGTGTGAGTGTGTGAGTGTGTGAGTGTGGAGTGTGTGAGTGTGTGAGTGTGTGAGTGGTGTGAGGGGAGTGTGTGAGAGTGAGTGTGTGAGTGTGTGAGTGTGTGAGTGTGAGTGTGTGAGTGTGTGAGTGTGTGAGTGTGTGAGTGTGTGAGTGTGTGAGTGTGTGAGTGTGTGAGTGACTGAGTGTGTGAGTGTGTTAGAAAAGAGAATCAGTAAACAAGTTGATTCGATATTTCTACTATCTCCAAATCCTCCAGAAATTCCAATCACATATGCTGCAACTATTCCTGGCGTCCCCACTTTCGTATCTTCATGTACTAGACCATCTACCCGAAGTCAAACACGCTAGTCCAGATTAACTTTAAATTAATTACAACTAGATATCTATAAAATAAATATGTTGGTTCTTGCAATTTGTTGTGTTGATTAACATTTCTACGTCTTTACTAAAGTATGCAATTACAACAGCTTGGTACTTTCATTACTTTTTTTGTTAATGTTGTATCTTTAAAGTAACATTTATGGCATTCACTTTTGTTTTACACTTTTTATTTCTGAAAGGCACATTTTTGTGAAGAAAAAATAAATGTAATAAGAAATAGCCTAAATGTATGGACCGTACGTTTAATATATAAAAACAAAACCAGAGTTCATGGACTACTGAATTAAAGGTATTAAAAATACATGCACCTTCCTTAACATCCTTCTTACTTAAATTATTAAGTAAAATACGTCAACTTTTAAGTTTGCACTTTCAGTCTCATTTTTTATCAACGGAATCTAATCAATTTTTCAGATTGTTTTAATAATTACTGACATGTTACTTTTGTAAGATTGGAATTGACAGTAAAATTTTTTTCCATAATTAGGAATAAAATATTTTGTTTTAATGTTCAAATTTAGTGTCTTTTATGAAATTAAAATCTGTTTATATTAAGGTATTAATTACACTTAATAGATCCATAGTAATTGACACAAGATTCATTTGCAACTCGCAAATGTAATAAAATATACGACATTAATGATTTATTGTAATAGTAATTTGCCAAAATGTAAAATTTTTAAGTTCCAATTATAATTTTGCACAATAAGCATTTATGTATTTAATGCCTGTTTTGTTAAGGATCCAGCTAAGTAATTCATGAAACAATTAATTCCCTCTATGCATGCTTAGCTACATGTTTTATATTATATTGAAAATTAAAGTTAGCCATAGATGCAAATAAATGTAAATAGTACGCTTCGATGTATCGTATGTTTCATTTAAAATCGGTATAACAGTTACGTTTTAATGTGTTAGGATTAAAGGTAATTTTAGAGTAGGTACTAATTCAATGTGCAGTTAACGTTTTTTCTATATTTATGAGAACGTACAGAAAATTATAGGAAATTAAAATGGAAACACATGCCTATGATTGATAAGTTAACACCTGAAATTTGGCAAAATCGATTTTACGTGTAAATCCAAGTTAGAAAAACACGTTTTGAAATGATAGTTTTACATTAATGAAATTTGTCAAACATAATTAAAAACAACGGGATATCGGAAACCATTTGTTTCAATGAGGCAATTCATCGAACACTGTAGAAAACGTCAATATAGGCAACTAGCCTGCAAAATAATTAACAGATTATGGAATTAAGAGAAGAGAGATAGATATAACTGATATAACCCTCAGTAATATGAGTGTGACAGGGAGGTGGAGGTTAGACCAATTAGGCTCATGTCATAAACAATTGGTCATATCCCGAAGCCCTTAAAACGATCCTAAACACATGTTGTTTCTATCCTTTGAATTAATGCTAAATTTCTAAATCTCTCTCTTTCCATTGCGCGTTGTATTATAAACGGTCTTATATTTTATCTATCCATATAATGAAATTTGTTTGATTGATGGACTCAATATATTTGACGTCACGAACCATGGATATGCACATCCAAACATGAATTGATTGCATACAATTAGGGGATTTTTACTCGTTTCAGTATGGACTGTTTGCTTTAAACTCATTAGTGATTAAACAAGCATTGTAAAGTTGTAATTTTGTGTAAATTTGTATTTCAAATTACAAATAATTAATTAAACACTATTTAGTTTGGTGCAGATCAAAGCTTAAAGGTATATAGAAACTGTAAATAAAGTTTCTTGCCGTTTTTGGAGGAAATTAAGATAAAGTGCTTGACGCTCTTGCAATGTCTCAATATAATAACGGGGATTTGTGTAAATGTGGACAGATTGCACATTATATTTATATTTCACGTTTCCTTGCAATTTGTACCAATAATGTGAGCAGCAATAACCCAAGAATCCTTATAATACAAAAACGAAAATGTTACTTAAAATGATTTACTCTGCAACTTTCTTTTTAGAAACTTGAAACAAATGCGAGGTGGCGAAGAAACCAGGGTAACATTTGATTTATTTATTATTAGAAATATAAATGGACAACTAACGCTGTCGTTAATAAACTATAAAATTTTGAAAAATGGTAATTTCAACATGAGGAAGTATTTAATTATTTTCTTATTAGAGACAGCATAGTGTAATACTTTCACTATGATAACAAAGGGTTCACAAATGGAATGTTTAAAGGCAAAAGTTTTAGTTACTTTCCAAAGAAGTATTAATGTTTGGTGGTAATTATACTAGGCAGTGGTATAATCCTATACAAAAACGTGTTCAATGAACTGATAAGCTAGTTTACAGTCGATATTAAATTTTATAGTAGTATGCTTCTTCCTACTAAGCAGGTATCACTTAAACGACATAAGTGCAAAGCTCCCCACATTATTTTTTCATGCTTAAGAAATACACTATTTTAACATAACCTTCACGCCATTCCCTTTCGGGGTAGGCAAAATATCCCTGCTTCTTATTTATTATCCATTCCCAGTCTTTCTCCTTGCTTTCCTATTTCTACATACCTCCCTAGCTTCCGCAAGATTCATACATTTCTCTGATATGTCCTCTTATTTTTAAAACTCCTTATCTTTCTCTCTTTTATCATACATTCTACTACATTTAGCCAAGTTTTACGCGGCCTACGACGCCCGGCCTTACCTCTAACCTCACCCACAAATGTTTGCTTCGTTATCGTGCATTGTTCACTCTCTCAATGTGACCAAACCAATGTAATGTATTACTTTTATGTCTATCCATCATTCTTTTTCTCGCCACACTCCGTCATTATCACTCATTCTTTATCTTATTCCTTTCTCGTTTTACCACATGCGATTCTCAGGGACCTCATACCCACGGCATTTATTTTTCTTTCCTGATTTTTTTGACATTTCCATACAGTACTGACGGGACAAACACGCCGTTATAGTTTGCTAGTTTCGCAGCTGGACTCATGCTTTCATTTCTCATTACCGTCCACATACTTTTTTTTTTATTAATTAGCAATCAGATTATTACATTGGAGAAATCTATGAGCTAATTGGCTGACTTAAGAACTAGGTAGTTCCTTCTTCACGTGAGAGGGGCTTCTCCAGTGACAAGTCCTCTTCAGACAGTATTTAAATCACTTGGCCATTTTCGTTTGACTCTTCTTGTATCATGAATTTTCAAGAGGGGGTTCAGGATTTCGTTCATATGGTTTTCTAGCTGTAGGTGGTGTTTGATACTTTTTTCAGTTATGACATCTTTGACATATGGTAGGTGCAAATCTTGATGGAGCGTTTCGTTGGTAAGATACCAGGGGGCATCGGTGATCATACATGAGATTTTTGATTGTATTTTCTGTATTATTACCACATTCAATTTACTGGTACAACCCCAGAGTTCTATTCCATAAACCCATATTGGTTTAAGGATTGTCTCATAAATTAGCAATTTGTTTTCCAGAGGTAATTGGGACTTCCTTCTAAGTAGCCATTGCATTTCATTAACTTTTAGTTCTGTCTTCGTTTTTTGATCACGTGTTGTTTCCATGTTAATTTATGATCTAAGTGTATCCCTAGATATTTTGCACTAGATGATATAGGGATTTGTATGTTGTTTAGATAGACAGGGGACACAGATCTTTCCGGAGAGTAAAGTTAACTTGTACAGATTTGTCTTCGTTGATTTTGAATTTCCATTTGTTTGTCCAATGTTGGAAGTCATTCAGGTGATGCTGTAAGTTTGAGGTTGCTAACTGCGGGTCATCATTAACTGAAAGGATAATAGTGTCGTCAGCAAAGGTACCCATTGTAGTATTATCGTTTGTTGGTAAGTCAGAAGTGTAGAGTACATATAGTAAGGGCCCCATCACACTGCCCTGCGTCACTCCAGCCTTGATCGGTTTCATGTCTGACACATCACCATTGACTCTCGTTCTAAATTCCCTGCCGCCTCAGTAGGATTTTAGGAGACTAAAGTACCTTGGAGGCAAGAGAGTTTTGACCTTGTATAATAGACCCAAGTGCCATACTTTGTCAAAAGCTTTGCTTACATCTAAAAATACCGATGTATTTCTTGCCTTCAAAAGCTTTCTTAATTATGTGACAGATTCTATGGGTTTGCTGTATTGTAGTGTGATTTTGGCGAAAGCCAAATTGATGTTGAGGTGTATATTCTTCGGTGTGAGGATCACTATTCTTTTCATTACAAGTCTTTCTAACAGTTTTGAGGTTGTAGACAGCAAGCTTATTGGACGATATGATGATACTTTGTTTAATTCTTTGCCCGGTTTGGGAATGAGTATTATTTCTACATCTTTCAGTTGCTTGGGCCAGTAATTTAGCCTAAAAATAGCATTAAAGATGTACGTAAGTAACACTATTCCTTTTCTTGGCAACTTTTTTAGCTTCTTTGGTGTCATACCGTGTATACCAGGTGCTTTGCGAATGTTTAGTAGTTTGATTTCTTTTGGAAGCTCTCTAGGAGTAATACTTTTTATTCCAGGAGCATTGATCCAATCACTTTCCTTCCAGCACTGACCCATCGTCCAATCTCGTCATCCGTTGTACCATCTATAGTGATCATTCTACCCAGATATACCAATTCGTCCGCTTGTTCCACAATTTTATCATGCAGGGCAAATACTCTGCACTCCTCTTCACCTTCCCGGTTGAACACCACAACCTTTGTTTTGTTCACGTTTACCTTTAGGTCCATGCTCTCATGGATTGTATCAAACATCCTCAGAGCGGTTTATAGCTCATCCGCACTGTCACTTAATAAGACTGTGTGATCTGCATACACCAGAACGCGCACACTTACGTCACCAACCATTATACCATTTGTATCGGTACATGCTTGTCAAACACATTTATCCATGTATACATTGAACAATCACGTGACATCACACAGCCTTCTCGCACTCCTTGCTCAATATTAAAGTATTCACTCATACCTCCTCTCACCCTAACATATCTTCGGCTCCCGTTGTATACTGCCCTTATTCCGTTTATTGCACCTTTATTTAGGCCATGTTCATTAAATATTTCCGACAGCTCCCTCCCGATTCACTCTGCCGTGTTCCTTGTTCAGATCTACAAACACAGTACTGCCTTTTTTTGCACTTAAACACTTTTCGATCACCTGCTGGTGGGCAACCATCTGATCAACACATCCTCTCCCGGGCATGAAACCACCCTGCACATCCCAAATCTTGGTTTGTGTAGTTTCGCGTACTCTATCAATCAGTATTCTTCTAAATACTTTACGAGGTACACTGAGCAAACTTATTACTCTGTAATTCTTGTTTCCCTTACCCTTATATGGTGGTACAATGATAGCGTTATTCTGATCCTTCGGCACTTTTCCACAGATAAGGCATACATTGAATAATTCACACAATCTTCGTATAAGCTTTGCACCTCCGTACTTTAGTGTGCCGGTGCTTTTGTGTTCCAGTGATTTCATCTACGCCTGCTTCTTTACCGTGTTTCAACCTTCGTACCGTTTTCTCTACCTCATTTAACCCGATATCCTACTCACTTTCATTCACTATTCCTTCTAATTTTTCCTTATTTAACCCTTCAATCTTACTTTTTTCACTACTGTACAGTTTTCCGAAATATTCTTTCCAGCATTTCCTCACTTCACAATCGTCCCATATTATTTCGTTGCTCGTATTCATCACTCCTGCAGGGTTCCGTTTTGGGCCCCGTTTTGTATTTTTGACCCATTACCAGAAGAGTTTCTTGTTTCTCCCAAAATCATTCTGCATTTTCTCTCCTTCCACAGCATGTACACCTCCTACAATCGATTTTTCTCAGTCTCATTTTTTTCAGCAGTCATTGCCATGTACGCATCTTTTTTCTTACATATGCCTTTTTTAACAATTCATTCCACCAAGCACATTTTTTCTGTCTACCTATAGTCGCTCTTCCACATATCAGCACCGCGAATTGACAACACACTTTTTCAAGCTCATCCATACACTTTCAACGCCAGTGTCTTTTATTTGTTCGTTCCACACTGTTTCATTCACATTCAACACTTTACACACAGCATCTGCATATTTCATTCTCACACCATTATTTACTAGTTTGTCTACCTTAATTCTGGACGTTCGAACTACGTTAGCTTTCCTTCTCCAGGCCCACTTTTGCCCTAAACACACTCTCGATACAATCAAAATGTGGTCCGATCCGAACTCCAATCCGCGCATTACTTTTGTGTCTCTCACCAGGTTTCTAAGTCGTTCATCATACACTATCAAGTCAATCATACTTTTAGCTTCACCTCTTTACCATGTATACATATGTACATATGTTCGCCAAGCGTTCACCATTCTTTGGTCTCCGAACTTTCCTAGAACACGTTCAGTATGTTTTATTTATACACCCACCCATGCTTCATATCTCCCAATATCATCCATCTTTCGTTTGGGTTACATACGTTCAACACGTTCTCTACATAATTGCAAAAGTTCTCACACCCATATTCTCTTTCTCCATTCACCGGTATAGAGCATGCAATAAGAAAAATTTTTCGAAACTCCACTTTCATTCTGACCCACATTACACTTGAACAAATAAATTAGGGGGTGTGAAGGTACTTTAAACATATTCAGATGATTAGAAAAATTACAAATAATAAAACGTGTTTATTTCAAAATGAAAAAGAATAAATGTTTAGGATTAACTAATATACTGTAATAAACAATCGGAATATGCTATAATATGAATTTATTAAATGGAGATTGAAGGTTTTTTTTAATATCAGGTATTCATATAATAATATTTCATTAATCCCGTTTCGTTCCTTGCTTGCTTGTTAACTTTTCTTTTTAAGTTCACTAGATAAATTTTGGAGTAAATTTTAAATAATTTTTAACAACAATTATTATTGACACTTAAACTGATGTCATTTTTTGCTAGACGTATTGCATAAAGGCGTATTAATTAACTTGAATGATTACGTAAGAGATGTAAAGGCATATCATTTTTCTAAATCTTCCAATTTTACATAAGTATACACGTACTTTAGGGAAAAGTTTCTATTATACTAAAAAATACATTTCCCAATGTGTGCAATTTAAAAGTTTAAAATAAATTTGACCAAAATCAGTTTTTGTAAGAAATAAATCACATCCCTTTTCGCATTATACTACATTTTGCCACAAAAACTTGGACAATTGCTGACCGGGCCGTAAGCATTCCATTAGGGGCTGATCCCTGCATGAATCAAGCTCAGTAACACTTCCCTCTGGACATTGGACATACACCCTCCCGTCAGGTATCGTCTAGAGAGCAGTTAAAACCAACTTAGACATAAATCTAAACTTATAAAAAGCTTTACTTTTCTAAGTTAACTTCATTTATTTACTTAAAAACATAGTTTATTCAATCAGGTGAATTTGATGAAGAATAATTTGTCTTGTTAGGTACATCAATTAACCCGGCAGATTAGTGGTCACTAATCCAGATTTTGCCCGCTCTAGAACCCTGACTTAACGAGACTAATGTTAGCTATAAATTACGTTATGTTAACTTCAACGGTTGTAGTAACACCCTATTGTTTTAGGAGAGCGCATTATAAGTATAATTTCTCATCTAAAACTTTGTTAGCATACTGAATACACTCATATTAAACACCACATTTCAGTACGTGATTACGACTTTAATTAGAAATTCTCTCTATGAATGGCGTATATATTTTTATGTTATGGTGTACTTTCAATTATTTTTGTTACCACAAAAGCTTTAATAAATAATGACGTTTCAATTAATCGTCTTAAATTTAGTTAGTTCTCATTAAATATTATTTTGTTTCTCAACTTTGTTTTATTGATATAGATACCACAACAGTCTTCGTAATTTCTACGTCCAATGTCCGTGTCAAAAAAAAAACTCGGAAACAATAGCGAAATCAAGTAAATGGAACTAATTCATTCCTTTTATTTTGTTAGTCGTCAAATCAGGTTCTATAGTTATCTGTTATATACAGTATACTTGTCTTATAGCTAAAACAAATTACAGTTTGGCATCAAACAATGAACTAATTGTTAAAACAAACCAAATTTTATGAAATATCAAATAAATATTTGAATTAATACACTAAACTCGCCAAATATGCTATGCATTTTAAATAAACAAAAGAACGTTTAGACACTATGAAACTTGTGACAGATTGGATTATCAATTATTTTAGTGTAACTCTAAACGTCGAAAGCAATTTTGTAATGATCCTGAAAATCCTTAGTGTAAATTTTCCTATCCTAGTAAATAATTCATATCAAAACTTATTTCCTTCCACAACTGTTTTATCATTGTTAATAAATGCTATCAGTTGTCCACTCCTTTCCCACTCCAGTCAATTTACCTACAAATACCAGACCACCTAGCACTTCGACTTATTCCTTATTACATTTCCTGCTCGTACACCCATTCCTTACCCCACTTCCTATAATATATCTCTACCCTTATTAAGTCACCCTGCACCTGTGTTATTATCCTGTCCAGCAACTAGTAGCATGACCAGTATCCTGACAAATAACTACTAACCTATCCAGTATCCTGACCAACATCTCGTATCCTGCACCTGTAGCATTATCCTGTCCAGCAACCAGTAACCTGACAAGTATCCCTGTCAGTATCTCTTAACCATTAGCCTGCATTATTTCACTAACCTTACCAGTCCCATTTATTTATTCACGCACACTTTTGTGGTGCAACGTCCCGAGAAGAGTGCATAAAAGTGAGAAGAGCAAGCAGTCTTTAGTTTGCCGGAGGTTACCTCCTGAAAAGCTATTTATTATTATTAACACCTAAAACATACCTAATTACACCTATATCACCTGGTCATTATAATTAATATTTCGCTTAATGAAGATTGCACATATAAAACATCAGTTTAATTTCATATTTCACAGTATTCTACCCAGAGAGCGATCCTAATTCGCAAGGGAGCGGCGTCCCATAGTGTTTCCTCACCGGAGCCACCAGAATCAATTTTAGTTTGAATATCTGATTAAGTTCGTTTACTTTATTTCCGTTTAGAATATTCTTTATTTTATATTATTGTGACATAATAAATTTGGGTAGGTAGTGATAATCTTGAATCTAGATCCGAAAATCAATGCAAGGGCAACAAAGGGCAATAGATCTGTAGAGCTGAAGGGCAATACAATTTTGTCTGATGGAAGCTAAAACCGGTCGACGATCCTAACTCAACAAGAGAAACTTAAGTAAATATCATTTGCATGTGCGGGGTAGGTACACAATAATCCAAGAAAACAAATTAGTACGAATACATACACAGAGCCCAAGGGCAACAGTAACTTCATTTGATAGACTCACTCCAAACCCATCCCTTAAATTAAACAATTTAGCTACACTTTAAAGTCAATCACAATGGCCAACGCCTACCAAAAGCTTTACACTTTTCTCCAAGTTTAATCGCTTTGCGTATATTTTGTTATCGTGGCTACAGGTCTCATGCACACACACACGCGAACACGAGCTCGCAACACAGATATATATATATATATATATATATATATATATACATATATATATATTAATTATTTTATTTAAAATTTACTTTTAAAGTACGTACAGTAAAAGATTAACTCGAGTGGGACTTGAACCCACGACCTACACTTTACTAGAGTGGGGCTCTTCCATCTGAGCTATCGAGGAGGCAAGTCACAATCGATTCAAGCTTGAACTGTATGTACTTCCCTAGTTACGATGTATTATAATTTTTATACACAGAGTGAAGGATCAAGTCGTGGGTTTAAGTCCCACTCGAGTTAATCTTTTACTGTATGTACTTTAAAAGTTAATTTTAAATAAAATACAATTAATGATTATTAAATTGAACTTATGTGTGTTCACTAAACCAATTTCTATATATATATATATATATATATATAATTACGTTTTTATTGCAATTAAGATTTATTAAATATAAATCAGTTACAATTAAAACTGGAACCTCACTAACTAGAAGCTAATACGAACTCTGTCCACTGTTATCAATACAGCGCCTTTCATAACAATTTTACCTAAGATAACTAATATTTCTAAGAATTGATTAATTATATTAATATTAACTTGATAGAACATTCATGAAAGTTTCCATGCGATAACGTTGAATGATGCAATTAATATTTGATGTTGGGTTATTGTTTACTGTAGCGTCCCCCAGGTACCCTATCTTCAAAAGTGTGAATTTGCATACTTGCAAATTCAAGAACAAAACAATCGCTAAGTGATTTATCTTGACTTTACTGACAATAATGTTACTATTACTCAAATTAATCGCTTGCCTTACACGGACTTTCCTGACAATAATTGAAGGATTAGAATTTATTTCCAAGTCTGATTTTTAATTACTCGCAATCTTCAAATCTGACCAAACGAAGTGGCCGTCTAGTGGTAGGTACGCTGTGCTATTTGAATTAGATAGGATGGATAAGGTAAGTGTTGCATCATGTGGGGCAGGTAAACAGTGAAACCACTCAAATTAAAATTAACGAGCTTTGCGCAATGGTGGTTCAGTCCGTTAATGTACTATTGTGGGAAAGAACCACCAATAAAACCCACTTCATTCATAAATAAGTAATTGTACGAGTACATTAATAAATCAAATAACACAAAAAAAAATAATGAAAGGATTAAATATATAACAAAACACAATTAATTCAGGTTAAAGTGCGGACAAAATTATAACATTAAGAAAAAAATAAATAAAAAGAAGTTTAGTTACACATAAACACAATAAACAAAATTGTATCACACCCGCAATCGTGTTATAAATAATCAGAATACAAATCGTAATACCAAACATGTGGCCCTTTAAAACCAATCATGCCGGTCTTTAAGTAGATAAGCACATAAAACAATAAAGAAAATTCCGGCACATATAAAACACAAAAGAAAATAGACAAGAAATTTACACGTACGAAATTGTTTAGTGACTACTAAATCACAAAATACATAAGTCAAATAACAATAAATTACATATAAAGAGATATTACTTCGCAGCAATCAATTCTAATTAACAAACTGACCCAAAAAGACTCACTAAAACAAAGCCTTACAAGGGTAAGTTGTAAATAGATCATGACATCGTGACCGATATATAAGTTTGCGTGCATTCGAAAAATATAGCGCCCCTTTCTCAGGTTACACATTCATCTATACAACAATAAAAACAATAAAAATAAAATTCGCGGTGTTTAATGGTTATCTGGGCCCGGGGGTGTGTACCCACTTGGCAATTGCCTTTTACCAAGCGGTATCATGTACCCGTTGACCGGCTCACCTCTACACAAATATAAATATAAACAACAAACAACAATGCTAATTGACACAAATACAAGAGGGTGGGAGCCCTGTACTGTATTCGAATAAGATACCTTTGCAAAGCAATGCTCGACTTTTAGTAGGTTATATAGGCTTGTAGAATTATTTGCTGCCAGCTTTAATTTATATAAAAATGCCTACTTACACTTGAATATATATATATATATATATATATATATATATAGTGTTTCATTAAGGCTGGCCACCGGCCATATTTCAGAAACTAGTGGACATAAATGGATATAAAAGTCGCCACGAGAAAATCCTGGAAATTATTTTTAAGTTCCGTAATTCATCGCAAGGGGGCGCAATTGAAAATTAAAAAATAAAATTATAAATTTCTCCGAAAATTCCCACATTAAGGCATACCTTTGGTAACATCGTTAGAAAGCTTAGACAATTCTGCATCATTTTGGTCTAAGGCTCATTGGCGTACCGACCTTAATAAGAGTGGGGGAAGCTATTGAATGTGTAATCATTTAAATCGCTGTTATTTTTAAACGACTTATCCGATTGTAGTAAACCTAGGCTTGTTTAGAAGAAAAATGTAAGTACTTTTAACTGTCGCATCCATTGGTACGCGATAGCTCATAATAAAATTGTTAGAGGGCGCAATTTGTAATAATACCAGTATTTTTAATTTTATTCAGAAAAATTAAATCATACGGTATAATTATGACATCATAAGCGGAAAGTAGCTTAAATTTGTAACAAAAAACGTAAATAACGCAATTTGATATCTTTATTTGTTCCAGAGTTATGGCGAAAAGAAGACTTTTTAACCGTTTAATTTAATAATTGATTGTTGCTATGGTTTCTTAAGGTGTATAGGTTGGATTAGTAATGAGGAATCTGCATTTATCATAGTCTGTGCCTCCCTTCACACTCTATCTAGGCTTAGGACTAGTCCAAACTAAGCAAATTGCAAAATTTGGAGCGTGTTTAGAGGCCAACGGCCATAACAACGATATCAAAGTAATGATTGATTTTGTTTAAGAAACTTTTTAATAGAATGGTAAAAATCATGAACAACTGTTAAAAAAAGTGAAAAGCTATAAATGTTCAAATTGACGGCCGTTTTGTAAAATACAACTATTAATTCTTCTTCTTGTACTGGAAACAGCTGTTTCGATTTCGTCTCGTGGAATAAATTTATTGCAATTTCAATTCGGTGAATCATGTCCTCTCGGGTGGTTGGTCTCGTTTCGTAAACAATATCTTTTATTCTTCCCACAAGTAGAAATCTAATACAGTTAAATCCGGGGATCTAGGTGGCCACGGAAACAAACTACCCTTCCCATCCAGCGATTTGGGTATCTAACATTTGAAATCACGGACTCTTCGGGAATAGTGTGAAGGACATCCATCATGTTGATACCACAGGATGCTCTCACGTCAAGGGGAATGTCTTCTAAAAGATTGGGCAAGTCATTTTGTAAAAAGTTTAAATAAGATTCACCATTTAGATGTCCATGAAACACAAATGGTCCGATAATTCTGTCACCTAAAACACCACACCACAAATTTACACTCCATCTGTTTTGGTGATCCACTTTGCGCATCCAGTGAGGATTTGTTTGCGACCAATAATGCATATTGTGCAAATTAACTCTGCCGCAGCTAGTAAAAGTAGCCTCATCGGTCCATAAAACATAACATAAAAGGAATCGAAGATTTTCACTACACATGTCTCTCAGCCAATAGCAATAGTCGAGCCGCCTGTCAAAATCAGTGTCTGATAAAGCCTGGTGTAAAACTAGATGATAAGGATGCAGCTTAAAATCCTTTCTGAACACAGAAGCAACACTTACACCTAGTTCTGTGGAAATCTCCTGATGCTTACGTGAGGCTCCGATTCTACGTACGCAAGAACATTAATACTATTGTCTTCATTTCTATGCGACATCTTCTGACAGGAAGTGGAATAGTCGTACATTTCCTGTTTGTCTTAAACGTGTTGCCATTCCCGAAACACTTTTCTAGTGTAGTGCCTTCGATCAGGATATCTGATAGCGTATTGTCGTTCCGCAATAGCTGCATTTTGAAAACATTCATAATACACGGCAAGCATTTCGTAATCCTCGGCATTGGTATACGACATTTTTGAAGGATAGCACTAATTTCTGATAAGGTACAATGAAACCCAAAACAAATGAAGGAAAAATCTTTACAACACAACATCAATCAAAATTAAGTAAGTTGACAACTTTTTCAATTTATTTACCTCCATGGAAACGAGCCGACTTTGTTCCGCAGGAAATTAGATTATTATTTTAAAACACACCACATTAGAATTATGCCTTAGAAGTTTTATATGATGTTATAAACGTACAGAAGAAGAATTAATAGTTGTTTTTTACAAAACGGCCGTCAATTTGAACATTTATAGCTTTTCACTTGTTTTTTAACAGTTGTTCATGATTTTTTACCATTCTATTAAAAAGTTTCTTAAACAAAAATCAATCATTACTTTGATATCGTTGTTATGGCCCGTTGGCCTCTAAACACGCTCCAAATTTTGCAATTTGCTTAGTTTGGACTAGTCCTAAGCCTAGATAGAGTGTGAAGGGAGGCACAGACTATGATAAATGCAGATTCCTCATTACTAATCCAACCTATACACCTTAAGAAACCATAGCAACAATCAATTATTAAATTAAACGGTTAAAAAGTCTTCTTTTCGCCATAACTCTGGAACAAATAAAGATATCAAATTGCGTTATTTACGTTTTTTACAAATTTAAGCTACTTTCCGCTTATGATGTCATAATTATACGTATGATTTAATTTTCTGAATAAAATCAAAAATACTGGTATTATTACAAATTGCGCCCTCTAACAATTTTATTATGAGCTATCGCGTACCAATAGATGCGACAGTTAAAAGTACTTACCTTTTTCTTCTAACAAGCCTAGGTTTACTACAATCGGATAAGTCGTTTAAAAATAACAGCGATTTAAATGATTACACATTCAATAGCTTCCCCCACTCTTATTAAGGTCGGTACGCCAATGAGCCTTAGACCAAAATGATGCAGAATTGTCTAAGCTTTCTAACGATGTTACCAAAGGTATGCCTTAATGTGGGAATTTTCGGAGAAATTTATAATTTTATTTTTTAATTTTAAATTGCGCCCCCTTGCGATGAATTACGGAACTTAAAAATAATTTCCAGGATTTTCTCGTGGCGACTTTTATAATGAATTTTTTTTCTCCACTTTTTATGTCCACTAGTTTCTGAAATATGGCCGGTGGCCAGCCTTAATGAAACACCCAAGTGCCAAACAGACATCTTTGTTTGCAGTGTGTACCGTTAGTAATTAATTACTAACTAGTGACATTTTTACATCAAGAGGGCGCGTATAGACATTTTCAACAATTCGTCACGCCAGTTTCGGCAGAACACCTGTTTCTCTACCCTAATATATGTTTCCTTTTTCTGTTCAACCTTTACTCAAATATCAATTACATACATTCCCACATTTCTTACATAAAAATACATTAAATAGAATATCCCGAAATCATTAGCAAATTACGACGTATAATCACGATATTAAAAATCCACTAATTATCTTTTATATCGCGGTAACAATGGCGATTTGACAAACGTTTATTACAATAATAAAATTTTCGCGGCCCGCTACCTACATTACAAAATGATATATTAAATGAAAACGGAGAATATAACTGCTACCAACCTTAAGACTGAACGCCCTCATTGCGTAAAGTTACCTGTTTTACAGGAACTATTTCCTTATCTTATTTTTGGTTCTTAAATCTATTTATATATCCAATTTGTAAATACATAGGTTAAAATACAAAACATGATGAATAAAACAATTACAATAGTAGTTACGAATAAGTGCATAACATGCACTAAAGGATTAATTTTTAAATCAGTGTTTAACACTTCAGCTTCTTCTTTTAAGGTTTTCAAGTTTTCTAAATGTTTTGGTGCTAGTTTTATAATCAAATCAGCATTATAATTATTAATTTCTATAGAATTCTTATATGTCAAGTTAACAAACGTGTTTTGAAAGGTTTTATCATCTATTGTTGATTTGCAATTATTTCCAGATGATATAAAAGCATTATTAATTACTTTAAAATTATTAATTTCGTTTTGACACTCTTCAATTATTTCTAAATCTTGTTTAGCTGCTACTAAAAATTTTCCATTCCTTAATTGAACACTAACTTATAATTGTTATTAACTAAGGCGTATACACAATCTTTACTATGAGTTATGGAACACTTATTCGTTTCCGTTTTTTCGGAACACACAATTTGTTTTTCTATAGCTTTACACTTTTCGTTAGTCCACAGTTCTTTTCTTATACCTTGAAGGTGATACTGGAATGGTGGTATTAGCACCTTGTTTTGCTGGTCAGGTATTGGATAAATTTTTTTATATTGGAATAGTGAAGGATTAAGGATTGGTATACACAATACACATGTAATTGAATCTTCTGTTGACAAAATATGAATTGAAAATTGAAAATTCAATTTGAAAAATATGAATTTTATCCAATTCAGGCAACTCCGTCTTTTTTAGTTAATCTTAAATGGTCAATAATTTCAATTATTTCTATTCTATTTCTATATTCGTTATTTCTGAAAAGGCTAAAGAAATTGTTCTTTCAATAGTTTCAAGGACCTCCAATAATTTGGAACTTAAATAATTATCATACTGAATAATGAACTGTGTGTCAAGGATACTGTTCACATTGTTTAGTCCAGTAACAAATAGATCAGCATTGTTCTGGATTGCTTCCAAATCTTTAGAGTACCTTTCAGTGATGTGATTAGCAAATAAAGTGTATTTATCTATCTGTTGAATAATTTTATCTTGATTTTTATACAGTGAATTAAAATTTTTATTAATCTCAATTAAATCATCATTAAATCAGGGTTGCCAGTAATGTATTTTATTGTTGTACCAATAATATTAGCTAGCTCACGTTTTCTTCTATGCTTAAGTTTGGATAATTGTTTTTCTATTAACTTACAATTTTCTTTTAGCACATGTACTGATTTCTGGATCATGACGTTTGAGTTAATTTTTTTATCTAAATCTCACGACATTACTTAATATTTGATAATAACTTAATTTTAAATCTATTATATTAATATAAAGTAAAACTTATGATAGTGATCTACTAATTTGACTGGGCCTAAGTCTTCAGTAACGTACCCATTTGTATCAAATTTTTCAATTTGAAGGCCCCGGATCTGGATCGCCAGGCAAACCCTGCAAGCAAAATTTCTTTTTATGCGTTTCATTATTCTCGTATGTATGGTCCATTTGAACTTTCTCTGAACCCTTTGATTTTATTTTTATGTAACGGATGTTACATTAACTTTATCCAAGTACGGATCTGTTTTTCTAATTCCTTACCCTGTGAAATAGGCTACTAGTACATTCATTTCAATGGTTGATTCTTTATCTCTATTTTTCTTTTGTAGACCCTTTCTGCCTTTTCCTAATTGTCTGTGATATAACTTTTCGTAACACAACTACATCACATCACACAATCACACAGACTACACACACAAAATCACACACTCACACACTCACAACACACAATCACCACTACACACACACAAATCATACACACATCACATCACACACTCACACACTCACAACAATCACACACACACTCACACACTCACACACACACACACATCATCCACACTCACACACTCACATACACATCACACACTCACACACTCACACACTCACACTCACACACTCACACAACACACACACTACACACACACACACACACACTCACACACATCACACTCACACACTCACACCACACACACTACACACTCACACACTCACACTCACACCACACTCACACACATCACACACTACACACTCACACCTCACACACTCACACACCTACACACTCACACACTCACACACACTCACACACACACTCACACACCACACACACACTCACACCCACACACTCCACACTCACACACTCACACACTCACACCACACACACACACACTCACACTCACACACTCACACACACACACTACACACTCACACATACACACACTCACACACACACACACTCACACACACTCACACACTCACACATCACACACAACACACTCACAACTCACACACCACACTCACACACACTCACACACACCATCACACACATCACACACTCACACCTCACACACTCACACACCACACTACACACACTCACACACACACATCACACACACTCACACACACACACACTCACACTCCACACCCTCACACACTCACACACACTCACACACTCACACACACCACACTCACACACACTCACACACTCACACACCACACACACACACTCACACACACATCACACACTCACATCACCACCATCACACACTCACACCTCACACACTCACACACACACTCACACCTCACACACTCACACACACACACCACACACTCACACTCACACACCACACACTCACAACCACACTACACACACTCACACACTCACACACTCACACTCACACACTCACACTCCACACTCACACACTCACACACCACTCACACACACCACACTCACACACACTCACACTACACCTCACACCTCACACACACTCACACACTCACACACTCACACACTCACACACTCCACCACCACTCCACACTCACACTCACACTCACACTCACACCTCACACACTCACACACTCACACTCACACCTCACACTCACACATCACACACTCACACTCACACACTCACACACTCCACACTCCCACACACTCCACACTCCACACCTCTCACACACTCACACACCTCACACCCACCTCACACACTCACCCACCTCACACACTCACACACACTCTCACACCTCACACACACTCACACTCACACACACTCACACACACACTCACACACTCACACTCACACACCTCACACACACACACACACACACACACACACTCACACCTCACACACTCACACACTCACACACTCACACACTCACACTCACACACACACACTCCACACCCACACCTCACCACACCACACACACACACTCACCACTCACACACACACACTCACACACTCACACACACACACTCCACACACTCACACTCACACACTCACACTCACACACTCACACACACACATCACCCACACCTCACACTCACACACTCACACACTCACACACTCACACTCACACTCACACACCTCACACACTCCCACTCACCACTCACACACTCACACACTCCACACCACACACTCACACCTCACACACTCACACACTCCACACACTCCATCACACACTCCACACACTCACACACTCACACACTCACACCACTCACACACTCACACACTCACACTCACACACCTCACACACTCACACACTCACACACCACACACTCACACCCACACACTCACACACACACACACTCCACACACACTCACACACACACACTCACACTCCCCACACACTCACACTCACACATCACACTCACACACTCACACACACACTCACTCCCACACACTCACACCTCACACCTCCTCACACCCTCACACCACCCTCACACACTCACACACTCCACCACTCACCTCACACACACACTCCACACTCACACCTCACACACTCACACTCACACACTCACACCCACACTCACACCACACACTCACACACTCACCTCACACTCACACTCACACACTCCACACACTCACACACTCCACACTACACCCACACTCACACCTCCCACACTCACACACACACCACACACTCACACACTCACACACACACACCACACACACTCACACTCACACACTCACACACTCACACACTCACACCTCACACTCACACACTCACACACTCACACTCACACACACACACCCTCACACTCACACACACCACTCACACACACACACTCCACACTCACCACACCACACACTCACACACCTCACACCTACACACTCACACACTCACACACTCACACACTCACCTCACACACTCACACTCACACTCACACCCACACACCTCACACCCACACCCACACTCACACTCACACACTCACACTCACACACACACTCCACACTCACCACCACACTCCACACTCACCACTCACACACTCACACCCACACTCACACCCACACCACCACACACTCCACACTCACACTCACACTCACACCTCCACACACACACACACCTCACACACTACCCACACCTCACACACCACACACTCACACACTCACCACACACACTCACACACTCACACACTCACACTCACACACTCACACACACCCACACACTCCACACCACTCACACCACACACTCACACACTCACACCCACACACACTCACACACTCACATCACACCCACACACCTCACACACCACTCCACCTCACACACTCACCACACTCACCCACACCCACACACTCACACACCACACTCACACACCCACACACTCACCCACACACTCACACACACACACTCACACACTCACACACCACACTCACACACTCACACCCACTCACTCACACACTCACACCCACACCACACACACACTCACACACCACACACTCACACCCACACACTCCAACACACACCACACTCACACACTCACACACCACACCTCACACACCTCACCACACACACACCACACACCACACACCACCCACTCACACACTACACACTCACACACACACACACCACACACTCACTCACCTCCCACACACACACACTCCACACTCCACACTCACACACCCTCACACACACCCACACTCCACATTCACCCACACACACACTCACACCCACACTCACCACATCACACACCACACACTCACACACTCACACCACACACTCACACTCACACACTCACAACTCACACACAACACCTCACACCACACACTCCACACCCACTCACACACCACACACTCACACTCACACACCACCACACACACACACACACACACTCACACTCACACCACACCACACCACACACTCACACACACACACCTCACACTCACACACACACACTCACACACACCACACACTCACACACACCACACACACTCACACACACACACACACACCACACACTCACACACACTCACCCACCTCACACCTCCACACTCACACTCACCCACACTCACACACTCACACTCACACACTCACACACTCACACCTCACACACTCACACCACACTCACACTCACAACACCACACACTCACACACTCACACCACCACCACACATCACACACACACTCACACTCCACACACTCACACACCTCACACACTCACACACTCACACACTCACACCCACACTCACACACTCACACCCACACTCACACACTCACACACTCCACACCCACACTCACACACACACACCACACACCACACTCACACACACCACACACACACTCACACACTCACACACACCACACATCACACACTCACACTCCCACACTCACCCACACACTCACACACTCACACCTCACCACACTCACACTCCACACACTCACCACACACACCACACCACACACCCACACACCCACACTACACACTCACACTCCACACTCCACACCTCCACACCACCACACCTCACACCACACACTCACACTCCACACTCACACTCACTCACACACTCACACACTCACACACACCCACACTCACACACTCCACACTCCCACACACCTCACACTCACACACTCCACACACACTCACACACTCACACTCACACACTCACACACACACACTCACACACTCACACACTCACACACTCCACCACACTCACACCTCACACACTCACACCACACCTCCACACTCACACACTCACACACACTCACACACTCACACCACCTCCACACACTCACACACTCCACCACACTACACACACTCCACACTCACACCACCTCAACACTCAACACACACACTCACACTCACACACTCCACCACACACCACACACTCACACCTCACACACTCCCACACTCACCACTCCACACACTCCCACACACTCACACACTCCCACACACCACTCACACACTCACACACTCCACACTCACACCACACACACACTCACACACTCACACACACACACTCACACCCACACTCACACACTCACACTCCACACTCACACACCCACACTCACACACACCCACACACTCACACTCACACACTCACACACACACACCACACACACAACTCACACACCACACTCACACTCACACACCACACACCACACACACCTCACACACCACACACCACACACTCACACACTCACACACTCACCACACACTCACACCACACACACATCACACACACACACACACACTCACACACTCACACTCACACACACTCACACACCACACTCACACTCACACACACACTCCACACTCCACACTCACACACTCACACACACACACTCACACACTCACACTCACACCTCACACACTCACACACCACACTCACACACTCACACATCACACACTCCACCACACACTCACACACCACCCACACTCACACACTCACACACTCACACACTACACACACTCACACTCACACACTCACACTCACACCCACACACTCACACACTCACACTCACACACCACACACTCACACTCACACACCACACTCACACATCACACACTCACACACTCACACTCACACACTCACACTCACCACACACTCACACACTCACACCTCACACCTCACACACCTCACACACTCACCCCCACACCTCACCACACACTCACACCTCACACACTCACACACACTCACACACTCACACACCCACACTCACACACACACTCACACTCACACACTCACACACTCACACTCACACTCCACACTCACACCTCACACACTCACCACCTCCACACACACTCACACACTCACACACCCACACTCACACTCACACACTCACACACTCACACACACCACACACTCACACACTCACACACCACACCCCACCACACTCACACCTCACACTCACACCACACCTCACCACACACCACCACACTCACACACCACACTCCACACTCACACTCTCACACACCCACACACACACACTCACACACACACTCACACCTCACACACTCCACACCCTCACACTCCACCTCACACCTCACACTCACACACTCCACACACACCTCACACACTCACACCTCACACACACTCCACACACACCACTCCACACACCTCACACACTCACACACTCACACACCACACTCCACACACCCACACTCCACACTCACACCACACCACACACCACACTCACACACCACACACTCACACACCACAAACTCACACACTCACACACTCCACACACTCCACACTCCACACCTCACACACTCACACACACACACTCACCTCACACCACACCTCCACACCTCACACACTCACACACTCACACACCCACACTCACACTCACACACTCACACCACCCACACCACACACTCACACCACACTCACACACTCACACACCACACACTCACACACCACACACCTCACACACTCACACCTCACACACTCACACACTCACACCTCACACACTCACACCTCACACCCACACTCACCACACTCACACCTCACACCACTCCCACACTCACACCTCCACACTCCACCTCCCCCACACACTCACACACACACTCACACACACTCACCCACTCCCACACTCACCACACCTCACACACACTCCACACCCACACACTCACACACTCACACTCACACACTCCACACACACCACACACCACACACACACACCCACACCCACTCACACACTCCACCTCACACACTCACACACTCACACACACACTCACACCTCCACACTCACACACTCACACCTCACACACTCACACCTCACACCCACACCCCACACCCCCTCCACCCACACACACTCCACACCTCCACACCACCTCACACACCCACACTCCACCCCACACTCCACACCACACACTCACACACTCCCCTCACACCTCACTCACACACTCCACACACACACCACACACCCCACATCACACACCACCCACACTCCACACCACACCACACTCCACACTCACACTCCCACACACACACACCACACACCCACACACTACACTCCCCCACACCCACACCTCCACACCCACACACCTCACACCACCCCACACCCCACACTCACACACCCCCACACACACACACACACACCACACTCACCTCACCCACCACCCACCACACACCCACACTCACACCTCACACCACCCCCCACCCACACTCACACACTCACCACACACTCACACACACACTCACACACACTCACACCACACACTCTCACACACCACCCCACACCACACACCACCACCCACACCTCCACCACACTCCACACACTCCCTCACACACACACACACACACCCCACACTCACACCTCACACCACACCTCACACTCCACCTCACACCTCACACTCCACACCCACACACTCCCACACTCACACTCACACACACACTCACACTCCACCCACACACTCACACTCCACACTCTCACCCCACACACACACACTCACCTCCACACCCCACACACTCACACACTCCACACCCACCACCCCACCTCACACACCACTCACCCCACCACACACACACACACACACTCCACCCCACACTCACACACTCACACCCACACCACACTCACACTCACCTCCACACCCCACCTCACACTCACACACTCACCCCCACACTCACACACACACACACACACCACACACTCACACCACACTCCACCCACACTCACACACTCCACACACACCACACACCACACCCCACACACCACACCACACACTCCCCCTCACACACCACACCTCACACCCCACACTCCACACCACACTCACACCCCACACCACACACACTCCCACCACACTCCACCTCACACCCCCTCCCCACACCCCCACCCACCCCCACACCACACCCCCCCACCCCAACCCACCCCACCCCCACCACCACACCCACACCACCACCCACCACCCCACACCACCCCACCCACACCCACACCCACCACCCCCCACCCCCACCCCACACACACCCCAACCCCCCCCCACTCACACTCACACCCACCTCCCCCACACCCCCACACCCACCCCTCCACACTCACACACCACACTCACACACCACACACCCACACACCACACACTCCACACACACTCACACACACTCACACACTCACACACTCACACACTCACACACTCACACCACACACTCACACCTCCACACCACACCACACTCACACCCACACCTCCACACTCCACACCCACCTCACACCACACACCTCACACACCCACACCACACACACACACTCACACACCCACACCCCACACCACACACTCCACACCTCCACCCACACACTCACACACTCACACCTCCACCCACCTCACACCTCCACCCACACCCACACCTCCACACCACACACTCCACACTCCACACCACTCCACCACACACCTCACACACCTCACACCCACACCACACCCACACCCACACCACACACTCCACACTCACACCCCACACACCACACACTCACACCTCACACACTCACACACTCACACACTCACACTCACACACACACACTCACACCACACACACTCACACCACACACTCACACACACTCACACACTCACACTCACACTCACACACTCACACCTCCACACTCACACTCACACACTCACACTCACACCCACCACACACTCACACTCACACCACACTCACACACACACACTCACACTCACACACTCCACTCACACACACTCACACTCACACACCCACACACTCACACCACTCACACACTCACACACTCACACTCACACCACACACACACACACACACACTCACACACTCACACACTCACACTCCACCACACACTCACACACCACACACACTCACACACACTCCACACTCACACCTCACACTCCACACTCACACCTCCACACCCCACACTCACACACTCCCACACTCACACACCCACACACTCACACTCACACACCCCACACTCACACTCACACACTCACACCCCACTCACACCACACACACCACACCTCACACACTCACACCCCACTCACACACTCACACACCACACACCTCACACACTCACCACTCCACCTCACACTCACACTACTCACACACCTCCACACCCACACTCACACCCCTCACTCCACACACACACCTCACACTCACACCTCACACCCACACCTCACACACTCCACACACTCACACCTCACACCACCACCCACCTCCACACCCACCTCACTCACACTCACACTCACACACTCCCACACTCACACTCCACCTCCACACCCACACTCACACACTCCACACACTCCACACCTCACACACACTCACACACTCACACTCACACCTCACACACTCCACACTCACACCTCACACACTCCACACTCACACACTCACACACTCACACACTCACCCACACTCACACTCACACCCACACACACTCACACCTCACCCACCTCACACACACCTCACCACACTCCACCACACACTCACACACTCACCACACACTCCCACACTCACACTCCCACACACTCCATCACACCTCACACACTCACACCTCACACACCTCACACACTCCACACACTCACACACTCACACACTCCACACCCACACTCACCTCACACTCCACACACTCACACCTCCACTCACCACACTCACACCTCCACCACCCACTCACACACACTCACACCCACACCTCACACCACACTCACACCTCACACACCACACACTCACACCCACTCCACACTCACACACTCCCCCACACTCACCACACTCACACACTCACACACTCACCACACACACCTCACACACTCACACTCACACCCCACACTCACACTCACACACTCCACACTCACATCACACTCACACCTCACACATCACACACACATCACACACACCACACACCTCACACACACACTCACCCACACCTCCACTCACACCCACACTCACACACCTCACACACTCACACCCACACTCACCTCACACACTCACTCCACACTCACACACTCACACATCACACACACTCCCACTCACACTCACACACACTCCCACTCACACACTCACACACTCACACCTACACACTCACACCACACTCCAACACACTCACACACCCCACTCACACACTCACACACTCACACTCACACCTCACACACCTCACACCTCACACACTCACACACTCACTCACACTACACTCCACACTCACATCACACTCACAACCACACTCATACACTCACAACTCACACATCACAATCACACTACACATCACACAATCATACATCACAAATCACAATCACACACATCACATCACATACACATCATACAATCATACAATCATACAATCATACAATCATACAATCATCAATCATACAATCATACAATCATACAACATACAATCATACAATCATACAATCATCACAATCATACAATCACACAATCATCACAATCATACAATCATACAATCATACAATCATACATATCATACAAATCATACAATCATACAATCATACAATCAATACACAATCATCACAATCATACAATCATACATCAATCACAATCATACAATCATACAATCATACAATCATACAATCATACAATCATACAATCATACAATCATACAATCATACAATACATATCAATCAATACATCATACAATCATACAATCATACAATCATACAATCATACAATCATACAAATCATACAATCATACAATACATACAATCATACAATCATACAATCATACAATCATACAATCATACAATCATACAATCATACAATCATACAATCATACAATCATACAATCATACAATCATACAATCATACAATCATACAATCATACAATCATACAATCATACAATCATACAATCATACAATCATACAATCATACAATCTAGCAATGATACAATCATACAATCACACAATCACACAATCACACAATCACACACTCACATACTCAGACACTCAGACACTCACACGCACTTCAGGACTCACTCACACGTGCACGTACACACGCACGAACGCATTAATTCTTGCACGCGCGCACGCATGCATGTACGCTATTTCGCTATCTCGCTTGCGGGCACGCGTCGCTCTCTCACGTACGCGGGCTTACGCACACACGCACACTTGTACACTCAACATTTTTAAAGTGAAAAATGTTACTGCTGTTCAATTGTAAAATGCAGCGAATCGGAATGGACACGGTAGTTCAGGTATTTAATTTTTTTGGTTACTCTGTAGATTTCATTAAAATATTAGAAAATGGGTTTTACGTTATGGCTCATGGTATTTTGCCGCTTGGTGCTAATGATGCCGATTGGAGAAAATATGTTCTATTTTGATTTTCCGCAGTTCTTTACGTCACATCTACTGATTTTTTAATTTCTTAATTTGCAATAACGGTAGTAAAGGTATAGTTGTCCATGGTGTTGATGTAAATGGTGCAGAACTTATAATAAGTGGTGAAAATGGTAATCGTATAAAATGTAATTAATATAATAAAGAAATAAGTGTAAAAATTCTCCAAAAACAAATCGTTAAACTAACTGGACATACTAACCATTCACCACAAACAATGCCTTTGACTCTGTCGGAAGATTAACGTAGGGCCGATTCATTCTTTTGATTTGCTTAATTACCACAACTTCTGCTATATTACTTCCACTGAACATAAATATAAAAAAATTGCAATGTAACACTAATAAAAATTATCTCGGACGCCAAGTTATTTTTAATAATGCTCGGAATAGCTAAACCGAGTATTACAATAAAAATTTTATCGAAATGTAAAAAATAAAAAATATACAGACCATGTTTATTAACAGTTAAATTAGGGTTATATAAAATATATCTTAAAGCAAGCCTTAAATTACTAATAATCGTTAAAAATAAATACCTGTACAAAATATAATACTTCTAGAGAACCCCTGGTATTATAAAAAATAATGGAGAAATGCAAACCAAGATGACGTAATCCTTGTGTCGATGTTGCGCAATATATTGCAATAACAATGCTTTTATGTTGTCAACGACACCCAAACTGGAATTTTATTTCTTATAAATTTGTCTTCTTAAAATTGAATAATCCGTTTATTGTATTTTCTTGAAATTTTCAAATACAAATTGCAATCATAAAATGAAAGCGTACGCAACAGTAAAATTAAATGTGTACTTAAAATGTAATTAAAGCGTAAATCAAAGTAAAAATAAATGAAAGGAAGTAAAGTAAAAGTGCCTGAAAAGAGCAAATGTTTTAATTTTTAGTATAATGCGTTAAAATATCTTACCATCAAATCAATGGCGCTTTCACTAAATTTAGGGGAAAGTCCAAAAATTGCTTCCTACTCAACACAACCTTCATCAAGAAGTGAAAAAAAATGGATGCTTTGAAATTAGACGATGTAGTCGTGCGCGAAAAATTTGCGCAAATATTTAAGTCAATGATCACGCATTGCGCGAACATATTGTGCAGGAAAGGTAATTTGAAATGGGAGCATAAACCTTTAAGAAATATGCACTTAAGATACACCAAAATGCAAATTAAGTTGCCTACCTCACACCTATATTTCAATAATTAAAATTTTTCTTATATTTACAACAGAACGAATGAAAGACCTTAAATTACGGTATATTTTAATACAACTCAAAAAGGGTTGTTACAAACTAATGTTAGAAAGAGTAAAAGCCAAATAAAACTTATTTTGCCAACAACCTTAATCGTATTTTTTTGTATAGGTTGGCATATCAGAATGCCCAAAACGCAACGCTACACGTATATGTTGTAGTTATATAATGTCGGTTGTCTTAGGGGCGTTTTAATCTGTTACAATTAGCACCCACCAAGATAACAACCTGTTTGATGAAGAGTATTCAAGCACAGAATTGTATTTATATAAAATTAATTGTGAGAAATATTATTTTATGGCACTATATTTTTAGTTATGCTGATCGCACTATGCTCCACTTTGATTTAATATACTTTTGTGATGCAAAATATTACGTTGTTTTGACACCTGAATATTTACATCTGATAAAAAACTGCTACTCTGGATGTATTGTATTCGGTTGAATGAAAGTTATTCCTATTATTGAATAAACCATAATGTATAAAATTGCGTAATAAGGTATTCGTAAATAAAAGCAAGCATATACTGTTTGATGAAAATCTATTCAAACCCATTTATTTTATTTGGAAAGTTGACATAACAAGCGAACAAAATAATTTTCACAATGAAAACGTTATTATTCAATAGTTTATAAGATTTCACAGACAATGCAATCGTAAATGGCAACTTCAATTTAATAAAGGCAATAATAGAAACCTCACCCAGCAAACAACTTGGCAACTTCTAAATTGTAACATTTAGTCAAACAAAGACACCCCTCGAGTGGTATTGTGTACAGATCGTTCACGGTGGCAGAGAACATTCAGACGACGGTTTGTTCGAGTGGTAAGCGAAAGGAAACCCCAAGGAGGGGTGGTGTGAGGATAGGGAAGATAACGGAAACTTATATGACAGGGTTAAGGGTGATGAAAATGATAGCTACAAAGCTTAGTCTTCTGGTAGCCACCGTAATAAAGTGATAGTCACGGTCTATTACAGACGTATCCACCAAAATCCAGAAAATCTAGAGAATATATGAAGGAATTTTTCAGAAAAAATAGAGTTATAAAATTTTAATCCTAATGTACATTAAAATAGGAATCAATAAACTTATAGCGTACTACGTTAAATTCTAACTAAGAGAGCGACGGTGACGATCAGCTGCCTATGGATGACCTATTTACAGCTTGTAAAGTAGAAAGTACATTCTAAAGTAAACAAAAGTTATTTATAATTTAGCGATACAATCGATTGTTAACAATTATGTATTAAAATAGGTAGTATGAAGAAGCTTGTAAGAATATGTATTTTAAAATTTTGCTTAGAAATGAAAGCTAAGCTGCTCAATAATATTTTATTTTAAAGTGAGTTCACAGTAAATAAATTGAAATGAAAAGTGAGAAATATTATTAGCTAAACTGTTTATACAATGTATATGCTGAAGGGTAGATTGAGCATGATAATCGTGGAAACGCTAGAAAAGAGATTATGATAATCGAGAGAACTTTTTAACACAATTTAATCAACTAAGATTCACAAAAGTTTAAAAAACGTTTCTGTGTAAGGGCTGCAGAAGAAACATTGAAGTTCTTAAACATGTTTTATTCGAATAGGCCAAAATATTTTTATAATTTGAACGTAGTAGTGATAGTTTACATCTTACTTTAAAGGCAAAGCTAGTGGTAGAAGTTATGACAATAAAAACTGATACGCATACAATACCCCGCTTGATATTCTTGTCAACTAAAACTAACAACTTATAACAAAAGCCATATTTTTCTTAAAGTGAGAAAAAATATCTGGATATCTTTTACACAACATCTAATACTGTTAAAGGTTTGTGATGTACAACATTGTATAGTAAAGTTGGTCTGTGAGTGTATTTCCAAAAACAACGTCTATTCAAACAAGCTTTGTATATTGTTCGTCACCACTCTTGTGCCACAATGTAATCAATATTTTTAATGTCGACTCATGTACTACTTGGCAATGGTCAAGTCACTTTGGATAAGTAATAAAATAGAAAAAAGAGTGAATGTATTTAGCATTTAGCATTCAGCGTTTAGCGTTTAGCGTTTACCGTTTAACGTTTAGCGCTTAGCGTTTAGCGTTTAGCGTTTAGCGTTTCGCGTTTAGCGTTTAGCGTTTAGCGTTTAGCGTTTAGCGTTTAGCGTTTAGCGTTTAGCGTTTAGCGTTTAGCGTTTAGCGTTTAGCGTTTAGCGTTTAGCGTTTAGCGTTTAGCGTTTAGCGTTTAGCGTTTAGCGTTTAGCGTTTAGCGTTTAGCGTTTAGCGTTTAGCGTTTAGCGTTTAGCGTTTAGCGCTTAGCGTGTATCGTTTAGCGTTTAGCGTTTAGCGTTAGCGTACACTTAGCGTTTAAGCGTTTAGCGTACACTTAGCATTTAGCATACTTACATTAAAACTTAAGCTTAGCATATACACTTAGCACTTACCACTTATCACTTAGCACTTAGCACTTAGCACTAGCTACTAGCTTACACTTAAACTAGCACTTAGCACGCACTTAGCACGCAGCACTTAGATGCACTTACACTTAGCAGCACTTAGCCAGTACACACTTGCACTGCACTTAGCACTTAGCGATTAGCTAGCAGTACTTAGCTTACGCACTTAGCGCTAGCATTACATTACTGTTTACTCAGCATTGCTCCAGCATCAGCTTTAGTCTACCTTAGCGCACTTTAGCGTTTAGCATTAGCACGTTAGCATTTAGCAGTTAGCACTTAGCGTTTAGCTTGTACTTAGCTTACGTTACTTAGTACAGTACTTAGTACTTAGCTGCATTAGCACTTAGCTGTACTTAGTACTACTTAGACTTAGGCTAGTACTTGTACTTAGTACTTAGTACGTTAGTCACTTAGCTACTTAGCACTTAGCAGACTTAGCACTTAGCACTTAGTCATTGTCTTAGCATGTTAGCATTAGACTTTGCACTTAGCACTTGCAGCTAGTGCACTTAGAGCATTCACTTGATGCAGCACTGCTTTGGCTTATACATTGCGTTTAGCGCATTAGCGTAGCATTATAGTGCTTAGCTACATTACGTTACAGTTAGCAACGTTTAGCATCGCATCTAGCATTACATTAGTCACTTGCATAGGCATTAGACTTGAGCTGCTTAGTAGCATTTTAGCTTACTTACTGTAGAGTTACATATACAGATGTCTCACTATCGCAACTAGCTGTTAGTTGTAGTACTTACCTCCTTACTTACATTACACTTAGCTATCATACACTTAGCAGCTTAGCATTTTACATTACGTTTTAGATGTCCGAACGCTTTGTAGCTCTCATTATACACTTAGTACTACAGTTAGCACTTAGTTGTACTTGTACTTAGTACTTAGTACTTAGTACTTAGTACTTAGTACTTAGTACTTAGTACTTAGTATTTAGTACAGCACTTAGTACTTAGCACTTAGCACTTAGCACTTAGCACTTAGCACTTAGTGCTTAGCATTTAGCACTTAGAAATTGGCACTTGGCACTTGGCACTTGGCATTTGGCACTTGGCACTTGGCGTTTAGCGTTTAACGTTTAGCGTTTAGCGTTTAGCGTTTAGCGTTTAGCGTTTAGCGTTTAGCGTTTAGCGTTTAGCGTTTAGCGTTTAGGGTTTAGCGTTTAGCGTTTAAGGTTTAGCGTTTGGTGTTTGGCGTTTAGAGTTTGGAGTTTGATGTTTGGCGTTTGGCGTTTCACGTTTAGCGTATGTCGTTTAGCGTTTAGCGTTTAGCGTTTAGCGTTTAGCGTTTAGCGTTTGGCGTTTGGCGTTTGGCATTATAAATTTTTTTGTGGATAATTATGCAACCTCAATTGTAATAAGTCGCTAATGAAAATAGGCATCATTATGAAAACAAAAATTATCTATTTCAGATGGTCGTGTAAAAGTTCGAATAATTTTTTGGGTAAGAAGAAGCGAAAAGCTAAATAATGGTGTTATTAAAAATTAATAATACAAGTTATTGCATCAGAAATTTTTACATGGTAGATGCAGAATACGGTGAAACAGGTAAATATCAACTTTAGTATTTTTTTACTGTGTATGTATTGAGCAGAATTCAAAATTCATTTCTGTATGTCAATAAAGACAATGAAAATTGTAACAATGAGAATATTTATCACTTTGGAAGATTTCCAATTTCATTGACAAGCCATTTTATGGTAATGTTCTGGATGGCAGGGAATAATAAGGTGTTCAGGTAAACGTAATGATGTAAGCTGAACACAGAGTTTAATATAAATTTATTGATTTCGAAAACTGTCAGATCTATTTAACACGGTCAAAGGTATAGGCGGAAACATATTTTCCAAATTATTAGACCATTTAGTCAAGAAAAGGAATTTATTTATTCGGCCAAATGCCGAAGAAGCATTACAAATTAGCGAATGTTTTCAAAAAGTAACAGGCATTCCGGCGATCGTTGGTTGTATTGATGGAAGTCATGTAGAAATTTCTGCTCCTTCGGAACAGAAAGACCCATATCAACCGAAAAGGTTTGTAATCCTCCAAAGTCTATGAGACTACACATTAAAGTTTAGTGACGTATCATGTAATCAACAGGGATATTACATTATGTTGAAGTAATAATTGATTTTTTTCATATAGGATGGCCTGGAAACATGCTTGATGCAAAAGTGTTACGTGAGTGTAATTTGGGGCATCAACTCACTAGTAATACAATAAATTACAGCCGGAACAACATATGATAGGAGATTTTGTATGTCGGTTTTTCAAACAGCACTAGTACCATTTAGGGAAAATGGAAGGTATAATACACAGGTTTCACCAAATCACATTAAAAGAGAACATGCTTTTCGACTGCTAAAGGCTCGATTTAGTTGTAATCAAATCTACACGTTTATAGAGCCGAATTAATTCCCAATACTATTTTAGTTTGTTTCATTCTCCATAACATTTGTATTAATGAAAATGATGTAGCAGTTGTTGAACAACATGTAAACATAGTACCAAATTATGGAGATGTCGATGATCATGCTCCCACATGAGAGGAAAACAGAAGTGAGAAAAGGGATTATATATATTAACATTAATATAGCATAACTACCAAAAAAGGTTTATTTAATATTTTTTATACATAAAGTATAATATACATTTCACATAATAATCAAATAAAAAACTATTTCTAAACATTTTACATAATATTGATAACTTTCGAAATTATTTAAATAATTTGTATACTTATTTGGCTTATTATACTTAAAGAAAAGTTAAATAAAATTAAATTTTCTTTAAAAAATATGTTTACACATTTTGCTACAAAGTTGAGTGTTACTCAGATACTGAAAAACTGTGAACTAACACTGTAAGTAACGAACCGAGAAAGTTTCATTATAGCAAAAAAATTTTCAAATCGAAATTGTTACCTCGAAACAAGTCGTAATTTGATAATGTTTTACGGAATCTTTTATTTTATGCAACTAAGATTTGAATCTATGTAATTAAGAGTTAAAAAGGAAAAGAACATACACGTTGGGGTAGAATAACAGATGTTCTTCTATGTAACTCGAAACTATAATCGAAAACGACCGTTAGCATTTTTATACGCACGGAATTTGGGTAAAATGTCGCTGGTTAGTACATTGGAACATACCGAAAATCAAAAGTTACATATTTACTTTTGAACTTATTCGTTCATAACAAAACTTATAATAAAGACGGCTTTATTTTGTTACTTTGAAATTCAAGATATATAGGGTCTGCTATAGACGAGTGAATATTTTAGAAATTAATACTGTTTGGTAACTTGTCATTACTAAACTGTTAATTACATAATGAACAGGTGCTATAAGTGTTATTAAATGTGGATAATCTGCAGGTGAGTGTGGTATTTACATTTGTAATTATGAATGAAAGTTAGTGTTCTGGTAGTATACAGGTATCGGGGGTTTATGTTTGTTTCCATTAAATTAATGGAACTCCGGTCAGGAATTGTTATCAGGAAGCAATTATTATTACATTACTTATGAATAACATAACTGGAGACTGGGGTTATATATACAGGTCAAGTTTTCTTTCTATATACAGGTCAGGTTTTCTTTATATACACAGGTAGGGGTTGTTATGATCAAACCGATAATTAGGGCGGTTGCCTCGAGTGCTGGGAATAGGACAATTATATACATATTGACAGGACATTCCGACTGGTACGTGGGAAACTGTAATATCGTCTACGGAGTCGAAACTACCGGCAACGTTTTCAGGGTTAATATCGTTAGGGTAGGTGTGTCTGTAGTAGGAGTAGCTAATAATTCAGGGCCTAACCTCCGTCTGATTAAATACTCCTCTTAGATTATCATTTAGTGTTCTTTTGGGGCGATTCGTGACCAACAAGATAGTATAAATGATGAGGCTTTTCTGTTCTATGAAAGGGTATTGTGTAGAAAGGGATGGTTATTGGCGTTGAAATATTTAGCTCTACGAGGTAGAACCTCCCGCAGACTAATTACCTCACACCCTTGTCACGTGTAGGCACCTTTCTAGGGGCTGGTGACCTCCAAGAATATTTTGCATAATCGGTTGCGAATGCGGGCCAGGATAATAATAGGGGAAGATATGCTGGTCAGGATTAATGGTCTGGATTATTCTTCTGGTTACTGGGCAGAATAATAATGTAGGTGCAGAATAAATTGATATCGGATGCTGGTCAGGATTCTGGTCAGGCTAGTAGTTATCGGGTACAGGTCAGGTCACTAGTTGCTGGTCAGGGTTGTCTGACTGCGGGGGAGGATAATACTACAGGTACAGAATAATACTACAGGTACAGGATAATATATTACAGGAAATGGGTGAAGGACTGAAGTATCGGGTTGAGGGAGAAGTAATGAATGTGAAAGTATATGAGAATGTGTGTAAAGAATGTGTATGCTAGGAGATCTGGTATTTATAGGTAAATTGGATGCAGTGGGAAAGGAGTGTACAACTGATAACGTTTATTAATAACGATGGAACAGTTGTGGAAGAAAATAGGAATTAAGTTACTATTGAATTATCACGTGATATTGAATCGAGCACAATTTTCTCTTGATAACAAAGGGTAGTAATGCGGTACTAATTTAATTGCCAATACACCATCTTGCAAGCACGTTTATTAAATTGATATCTATAACATGTCTAGATGGTGTTAAGAAAACTTCACAATAACATCTTTACGTCAGATTTCGCAACTGGAATTTGTTTCTCACGGCTTTAGTTGTCAAAACTAACCCGTTCTTTCAATAATAAGGAACATTTTAGTAAAAAATACAATTGATTCACTGCAATGTTTCATATTTAAGAAGAAAATGTCAAAATAAAAGCGTTTCTGTGCGTAAGTCCTATACCATCTTATTCTCGATTTAGAATATCCTCAAATATATTTTCATTAAGCTTCTCCAGGTTTCCAAACCCCAAAAAGTTGTCCAACGAAAACTCGTGTTTTGGTATGTGCAGTATTGTCTTAAAACAGGCGTTAGTAGGTAGCTGCGGCACTCATATCCACTATCACCAAGTAAACTTCCCTGCAGGTATCTTAGCTCGAAACGACAGTGCAGACCGCTTCGATCAAATATTACAGCATTGTGAGTTGAACCAAGATGCCTCACAACAATACCAAGAATTCCTCGTCGAGGTCCAGCTACTACATATAAAAACAATTCATAACTCATAAAAACAAATCATAAAAGTTAACTTATTTAACTTATTCACCATTATTTAGCATACGAAATTTGACACGAACACAAAATAAAACAGTTTAAAAAATGTACCTGCACACTTAGAGAGAATCATCCTTTTGGATTCCGGAATACCTCTCCATTATTCCCTCCAGGATCTGCTATACGTATATGGGTGCAATCGATACAATCTATTACGGATGGAAAGTTGGCCACATCATAAAATTTGTTTTTATTATTTCGATGTTTTTGTTCAGTGGAAAAATTAATAATTATATGTATTCAAACGTGAAATTCTGGAAACTCGTGCAACATTCTCGACACTAATGCGTGGATGTATCCTCGCAAGTCTCCATTAACAATCTGCCATTAAAACAGCATACGAATGAAATGAAAATTAATTACCTGTTTATTTATCACGGTGCTACAACAAAAGCTTCAAACCTGAAAGCTGCTTGTTGCGTAAAAACGCAGTGCTATTAATAACTGAGTTAATGGAGACACCGGCAGTTCACGATTGTTCAATCGCCTCAACCGAGTATTTACCAGAGGTAATAAGATCTCAATCACAGCTCCCTTGCTAAATCTGCATCTTTTCCGAAAAGGAACATCTTCGCAAAATTCTAAGGGATTTTCCCAGTTAAGAATGTACCTTTTCACAAACTGGCACAGAATCGGATCCTCTGCATTTTCGCCCTCAAATCTCGCGTTAGAATCATTTATAAATACGTTGTCCATGATTCTTTTTTTCTTTATACACTTAGAAAACGCAACACCACACGTAACCACAAAATTAAAATGTGACAAATTTTTATAGGTTATGTTTGGTTGTACTCTGCACACCATATGCAGCAAAAACGAACAGACCAAAGCCGGCATCTCGTCCTCAAGGAAGCTCGTTACCTCCCTAAGGAAGCCAATAAGGCTCCTTGTTCGGTCAATAAAAGTTTATGAAATGGGGAATAAGGTATAAGGGACCCATATTCCTTAAAGAACTGCTATGAATACGGGTATTAGTAAATTTTCTCTAAAGCTTGGCCAAACATTTACGGGTACAGGTACATAACCTCATTAAATGTAATACTATTCAATGTTCCAACGAAAAGTAATCACACACACGAATTTACAGAACAATACTATATTTATAACTGTACATCGTTATAGTAATGAGCCGCTTTTCAAGTACTTCGCAGGTTAGTTAAAAGAAATGTCTATATAGGGAGAGCTTGAACATAAAGGAGTAACAATAGAAGAAACTCACCAGGATGTTGCTTGTGTATAATTACTTTACCGAGAGTATTACTAGACATAAACCTGAATATGAAAATCTAAACTTCTACCATTATCACACATAATAAAATACTTATCTTTTTTGGGTTTTTTAATGGTGTATTTTAAATTATACAATCTAAACGTTTCGATGACACTTACAGTTATCTTCGTCAGTAGTAATATCTGTTAAAATTGTTAAAGATGTTGCAAACAATTTTGTCAAAGTTGAAACATTGTTTTAATTTTTCAACTGTGTGTGTGTGTGTGTGTATGTGTGTGTATGTGTGCGTGTGTGTGTGTGTGTGTGTGTGTGTGTGTGTGTGTGTGTGTGTGAGTGGTTGTGTGTGTGTATGTGTTCACATTGTGTTACTTTCGTATGGTGCAACTTATCTGGGTAGGTTGAGATATATGATCGTACGGTAATACATGATATAATATGTTTATCAATTATTTGTTTCACTTACCAACGGAAACAATCGACTTTATGGTGCACGATCAAATCTGCTGCCACTTATTTTGGTGAGTATAACTTGTAAGAAACAGTGTACACGAAAGTTTGTGAGTTTTATTCCCAATGTTTGTAATTAAACCTATTGCGTGTAATAACTAATATACAACATGACTCACATACTTATATCAATAAAATAGTATACATTTCATGTAACACCACTATACAATACCGTCAAAATCAAGCAGAAGTTGGTATCTTTCCAGTTCACGTCCTTAACATCGGCCAAAGAAGACAAAATCCACTTCCTATCTTTGAGGTAGTTGTGAACAAAACTTATGCAGGATTAAAGAACTGGGCACCCGAGATTGTACTTTAAAAGATAGTTACACGAGATCTCAACTTGGTGTCTGTGACGAACCTTAACTCCATTTAAAAGTTCCTTGAAGTGTGTTTGCGAAAATAATGACGCATTGGTCATAGTTGAGCAATGATATACATGAGACTTCGCGTCAGATTGAGCAGTTTTTTCTAAGTTGCTTAGGACGTTGATCTCGTGAATATCAAAGATTTCGACGTCGAGCGTCGACCGTTGTTTTGCCAAAAACTCAAAAAACGCGAAATTCTCACCTTTCTTTTTATCGATTTTGGTCCTGAAAAACTAGTTTTTCGATAATAACTACTTAATTGGACACCAAAACCGTCTCTGTGGACCTAATAGTCTGGAACGTTGCTTCTCTAGATGTATGGATTTTCTGAACGTTGAAAATTTTTAGTAGTATTTTATAGGATTTCGACCCTATAAGCTCATTTTCTACAGAAAACCTATTAAAATAAATTAATCATTTTTTAGCAGATCTATGAATCGAATTTTTTTCTTTATGTTGGCAAAAAATTCCCTTAAAAAACAGGAACCACGGTTTTAAATCAAATACTATTTGCGGAGATTGGCGTGATTTGGTTCTGCGAAAATGCTCGGAATTCTTTGTGACTTTTTGTGTAGTGTCTGTTGGGTATCCATGGAAAATTACTGCTACGGTTAAATGACTTCCATCCACCACTACGAGTTTGGTTATTCCCTGCTTCTCATCCAAATTTACAGGTTGAAACGTTGAATATAATGAGAATTTCGTGACCTTTCTCATTTTCTCTTCGGTGTAAAGATATCTCGTAATTCTTCGTCTGTTTTAGGATATATGAAACGAAGCAGGAATATTGACAGTGAACTTACTATCACCAACAGCAGTTGTTCATACAGTTAAAAAAAGCGACACCCCATTGTATTCACATCTGAATTTCACTTCCATGAAACCCTGACTGAAGGTTTTTAGCATGAATTTCCTTCCAATAATGAAATTCATTGTTGGAAATTGAGGGGAGTGCGAAAATCGGCAAGATAGATTTACATTATCTGAATCATCTTTACAAGCTAAGATGATTACATGTATGCATGCTGTTCAGTAGTTGTAGGGTTAACGCCCCAGTTCGATTGCCAATGGTTGTCAGGAAATTAAAATCTCTGTAATTCCTCATCCTTGGGTAATCTCGTCATATCTTTTTAAGTATTTCATAATTATAATTGCCCGATAATCATATCTGGCCATGCATCTGACCAAAATCTTTTAGTGCGTCGGAAGGTGAGAAATATTTTTTTGTAAGCGTTCGTAATTGAATTCTGTTTGATCAACGCCTTGCCGATACAAATGTCATCTCCAAACTTTCCAAACAAGCGATTTTTTGCTGTTCGAGTTTGGGCTAATTCTTTTTCCTGGTCGATAAATTCATCTAGAGAGAACTGATACTCCTCAGAGTCCTTTTCTAGAAGTGAATAAATTACTGACCTTCTTACTGGAATTTTCTGTTAGTGAGCCCTGGTAAATCTGGAAAAAAGGTGGTACTTCCCACCACTTCCTACCAAAACTGTCAGTATGCGCTCTTTTATTTTACGAGATAATTCGTTTTTCAGCTGCCTTCAAGGTTGCTTGATTTAGGGACGTCTTTTCCTTAGTAATAACATAGTTTCTTTGTTTTGGCTTTTTAATATTTTGAATAACATGTTCTTCAGTTATTTTTTCGCCACATGGAAAACAATGTTCTCTGAAATTTAATTGTTCTGTGACTGATCTTGTGGCTTTTGTCTTCAATTCTGTATCTCTACGACACACAACTGCTTTGATGAAATTCAGGTTGTTAAATCACATCTAATAGACACTGCGCTCAGGTATCTCACATCTGTTATTAAATGTTACTTTATTTGATTGCTAAGAGAAGTAATCTAAACAAAAAGGGTTTTTTATCCCTCTTTCAGTTACTCACACTGCTTCACCTAAACTTAAGGTCTCCTTACATATAAAGCATACGCTTAAGTCGGAATCGGACATTCTGAATTTGAAAACAACACCGCAGGCTGCGCTCAAAGGGTCAACCGGATCAACGAGAACACAGGACCCGGAAAGAAAATAAAAATAAACATTATTAAGTTAAGGAGCAGTTAAGAAACATCTCGAAATCAACTAAAGTAAACGTTTTTGTTTAAAAACGGCATGAAAAGGGCATATTACAAAAAATACCATAAACAACGTGTCTCATAAGATCTTGAAGAACTAAAACATTCTTTAAAAAACTTGTTTTTTAAAACTAGAATTCGTGCTTCAATACTAGTCTTATGAAACTTGTTTTTCAATGTACTATTCAGAAAATCGTTTATTAATGGGAATTATTAAACAACTCCAAATCATGCATTAATAGGGTCTATTAATAAACGATTGACATGAAGTTGGTAGGAGGCGTTGCATCGATCTGTATGAAACATCTAACAATAAATGTATTGCGTCAAGGAATGAGAACGTTCTTTACCTTCACTATGAGATAGCAGCCTGGTCGACGTAAAATTTCACTTTGTAAAAACAGGAAAGTTAAAGAAAGTAATTCTCTGAAAAAACACTGTAACCAACCGGTGTATTAATGCGCATTAAAACTTCTCACCGTTAATCGCCTTCATTAATACACTTGATGGGTTAAAACTATCGCTATATATGTGAAAAGTTAATAACGAGACATATGCAGTAAAAATAATCCTCATCAATTTTCTATTTATACCTATTAGAAACGGCGTGTCGCTGTGCGAGATTTAGTCGTTTTCGATCGATGTCGATTGCTGGTCATAACGAAAATGTCGAAAATTTTGAATAAAAGACTGTTGCTGCAGCCGCTGTCATATGATTCAGTGGATATTATTTACTCAAGAAAGGAAAAAACAAAGAAAAGGCGCTGGTGGACATAACCGTTCATTAAGAGTCGGTTAAGGTAAGCTTTGATGAAACATTAGTATGCTACGTGTCATTTTAATCGCTTTTGCAAATTTTAGATATAGTGGATAGGATATGTTGGTAACACCAAGATGAGGAAGTATATTTATTGAACGAAATAATACGAAACTAAGCTAAGAAACATTCTTGAGAAAACATTATAATTCTTGAAGCAGATTGTCCATCTCGTAATACTCTGTTGTTGCTTGTGTGGTATGAGGGAATAGAAAGTTTGGGATGCTTGTGGGGATAGAGAAGAATGGAAAGTTGGTAATTCGTATGTGGAAGGAGAGGAATAGACAGTCTGGAATGCTTGTGGGGAAGGCGAAGAATGAGAAGCTGGTGCTGCTGGTGGATAAGAAAGGGGATGGATATTTGGTAATAGTTGAGGAAAAAGAGAGAGATGGGAAGTTTGCGATGGTTGTGTTGAAGGATAGAACGGTCGGGACTGTTGAAATTTATGGTAATTTAAACGTTGTGATTGATAAAATTGCATAGATAGGGGTTTTGTTTGTAAGTGCGAAAAAGAATGATTTGTATTTCATTTTGCTTCAGCTGGAAAATGAATCTTTCAATTTCCAGCATAGCTATCTCCCGCGGTTTTTGTAGCATTCCTCTAAGACATAATAATTTGGTATACAAAGTGCAATCGTCTTCTTCTTCCTTTTGAGTCACTTTTTTCAAATAAGTGTAAGTTTTATTCATTCGGGCTTCCACTTTACTCATTTTTATCGTTTAGGAAAATATCTCGGAGTTTTAAATGGTTTTCCACTTTCCTCTTGTTCCTGATTTTTTTCGTTTCCAGAATCCTCAATTTCTCTTCAAGTTTCTTCTTGTTTTTCCAAATGTTCTTCATCTTTAAGGTTCTAGAATTGTTGTGTTTGCGTGCTTATTCTTATTAGTATCTTAAGTGCGAGAAATCTGTGTTTTTTAATTTGCTAATAATCATTAATATTTGTTTCAGTTGCCACGGACATCACGTCACTGGTTAAAGATAGAAAAGCAATTCAGCAAAACTTGGAATTTTCCTCATTACCTTGGAGCCCTGGACGGCAAACACGTTTTAATGCAAAACCCCATTCACAGCGGTTCAAAGTTTATCAATTATCATGGCACATCCAACATAGTACTTCTAACTCTAGTTGATGCTGACTACAATTTTATTTTTGTTGATTGCGGGTGTCAAGGAAGAATAAGTGATGGTGGCCTCTACAGAAATTCAGAATTTTATAAAAAAAAAAGTCGCAATGAACTACATTTCCCACCACCAGAATGCTTACCACAGAAGCAACCCCCCACCTTATGTCTACCTAGCAGACAGTTCATTTCCTCAAACTGAAAACATGATGAAACCATATGCTGGCACTTACAACAAAGGATCTAGAGAGCGCGTGTTTAATTATCGTCTTTCGCGGGCACGAAGAATAGTTGAGAATGTTTTCGGTACTATGTCAACTGTTTTTATAGTACTGAGAAAACCAATGATCCTACAAATAGACAAGGCAACTAAAATTGTTATGATATGTGCTATATTACACGATTTCTTAAGATGGTCCAAAAATTCGAAATCGCTGTATACTCCGATTGGTTCCCTCGATACCAAAAATGAAGAGGGTGTCATCCAGCCTGGTTCATTGTGTGATGGTTTCGATAGAATAACTTCACGGATGCCTACGATAAACGTACCAAGAAGAGCACCTTTATCTGCCAAGGACGTGAGAGATCAGTTTAGTAAATTCTTTATAACGAATGAAGCAGTTGCATAGCAAAATAATTATAGCTAGTTATGGGTCATACAGAGTATCCTACGACAAACGCCCGCGATCAGTATAGTAACATAGCAATGTCAATGTAATATTGCATGCAAATAATGAATACTTACATCAGAATTCTTTATTTTCCTCGGATTATACACGTCGTCTAAAAATGTAGCCATGACGGTGTAGAAGGGTCAATCGGGTTTGAAGATTTCATCTGCCACTCTTCTTCGATTCTTTGAATACGAATCCACGTATTGTGTTGATCGTTTCTGTTTTTGTGATTTGCACTTTTCGTGTTCCACAATACTGTTTCATTTTCGTAAAAATTAAGAAGTAGTAATATCGCATCGTTCGTCCACATATTACAAGGTTCTGAAACGTCAGATCAGTCAACAAGAAGGGGAACTTTCCGCGAGCCAGAACGCACCCTTGAAGTTACCGACTTTGCATGCAAGGTTTACTGTATTTTCTCTTAAGTACTTAGCTTTAAATTATTTGATCATCTTTTATGAAATAGTAAAAGCCTCAAACAATGGCTGGTTGTATAAGGTATCTCCGCAAGCTTAAAAAATAGAAATATAAGTAGCAGACACGAATATACATCCGAGAGCCCTTTTGTTATGATGTAAATAAACACAAAAATTCGCCTGTTCAGAAAAGCAATAATGTGGTTAATTCTTGGTGTTGTGCGTGGTCATTATTTTCATTTTACCATTGTCGTGGTTATTAGTTTTAAGAGCAGTCGAGATCTATACTAAACATTTATTCTAATTTCATTAGACATTTATCACATTGTTGTTCTACGCTTGGCATGAGCCCCGGTTCCGCTTCCCTTGTAACAGATTCAAGTGAATGCAACTATCAACTTATTGAACCAATGAACGAAGCCGATCGTGGTGCTGATCACATCGTAAGCGAGGGCGAGTTATTAAACAAAATTCTCAAATTCTACTGACGATCCTTCAAATCTTTTCTATATCAACAAATGGAACAGTCAGAATTTGTTTAGATTTTTTTTAATATTAACCTGCCGCCTGGATGTTTAACATGCGATTTTATAAGGATTGTGTAAAACATGATTGACTACTATCATGCTCTTAAATTAGATGAGATATTGAATATGAGAAAAAGTTCTCATAAGTTTAAGTTTGAATTTTTGGGAATATTTAAAGTTGAGACATGAAAAATTTTAAAATACTTATCTTTTTTGGGATTTTTTAATGGTGTACTTTAAATTATACAATCTAAACGTTTCGATAACACTTACAGTTATCTTCGTCAGTAGTAATGTTTGTTAAAAATTGTTAAAGATGTAGTAAACAATTTTGTCAAATTTGAAAAATTCAAACATAAACATAAGCCTGCTATTAATATAACAGTTTGAGAAACGTATAAGCCAACTATAAAATTGTAGTAAAGAATAACTAGGTCATTAAAATTAAATATTGTTAAACTGCCTCAAAGATGACAAACCAGAACACTCTCTACGACGAAAGCTAACAATGAAATTTGCCAGCCAAAAACACATTTAACAAAATTTAATCGAGTTATGATGTAAGTGTAAAGTTGTGAAAAACTTCAATTTTAAAATGATAGAAGCATTCACAAATCCAAACATTACATCAAAAATAACCCAGTTAAATCTAACAAAGAGATATCTTTATCAATAATTGGAAGTGTTATTAACAATGAAAAGCACAATGCAGAACGTTCTTTGTAATTTTTAATTTCAATTTAATTTCAACTACTTATGTTAAATTATAGTGCTGTGGAAATTTAACATATAATTGGTAAAGCATTTGCTTCAAGGTCTAGGAAAAACACAGCAAGAAACCTAGACATACCAAAAGTTGAAAACAAATTAAAATCAAGGCGTATCATTATGCTCTTTTTTAATTATAAGATGCCAAAACCTATTTAAACGGAGATTTTCTTCTTGTCTATTAAAATTATTCGGGTGTTTATATATTTCAATAGCTTCACGTTGCAAACGAACATAATAATGGGTTTGTCTTGACAATATTTTCATATTGTCAAATTGAATGTCGTGATTTAGATTATTCAGGGCATGGTCAGCCACAGCAGACCACTCTGGTTGACCCAATCTACAAAATCTCATATGTTCTTTGCGTCTTGTATCAAAGCTACGTTTTGTGGTCCCGATGTATACTTTTCCACATGAACAAGATAACTTATACACTCCGGAAGATGATAAAGGGTTTGACACATCTTTAGGTGATCTTAAATGTTCTTTAATTTTTCTTGTAGGTTTAAAAATAGTCCTAATGCCATATTTGATTAGGATTTTTTCAATTCTATTTGTAACATTAGCTATAAAAGGAAGAAAAGCAGTACCAACATTAAGAACTGGTTTTTCTTTAAGGTTACGCCTAGAAGGTGTAATAACATTATTAATATCTGTAAGTGAATATCCATTATCTTGTATCTTAAATATTTATATTCATCATTCAAAAATTCAGGGTCACAAATTCGTTTTGCTCGATCTACTAAAGATTTAATTACACTAATTTTTGACGTGGATGGTGGTTGGATAATTTATGAAGGTATCTATCAGTGTGTGTCGGCTTTCTGTAAACCTTAAAAGATAGTGAATTATTATTTTTAGATATTAATATGTCAAGAAATGGTAAACTTACATTAGTTTCTTTTTCCATGGTAAACTGAATACTAGGATGTATATCATTTATAAAAACCAAAAACTCATGCAGTGCTTCTTCTCCATGTCTCCAAATAACAAATGTGTCATCTACATATCTATACCAAACTGAAGGTTTTTTAGGTGTATTTTGTAACGTTAATGTTTCAAATTTTTCCATATAAAAATTAGCTATAACAGGACTAAGGGGACTACCCATTGCTACACCTTCAATCTGTTCATAAAATTTACTATTCCACTGAAAATAAGTTGTAGTAAGATAGTGCTGAAAAAGAATGGTTATGTCCTTTGGAAAAAGATGATCTATGTATTTTTTAATTATTTGAATTTTTCAAATTTGACAAAATTGTTTACTACATCTTTAACAATTTTTAACAAACATTACTACTGACGAAGATAACTGTAAGTGTTATCGAAACGTTTAGATTTTTATAATTTAAAGTACACCATTAAAAAATCCCAAAAAAGATAAGTATTTTATTATGAGTGTTAATGGTGAAAGTTTACATTTTCATGAAAAATTTTGTTTGAAAAAATCTCATTATGTCCAAAATTTGTTATTTTCAAAGCTATTTTTTGTTCTGATCCTGTATCTTTACACAAATTTTATTCTTCTGTAAATTATTTGTTATAAATAATCTAAAAGGTTAGCTACCCCTTCAGCAAAGATAATAAACTGCATTTCATTTATTAAATATCTAGAAAGTAGGTAAACCTGCTCCAGCTAAATTGAAAATTGCCGAGAGTCTTCGGGATAACATACCTCTATGCATGCAGTAAAAGAAAATAATAACAGTAACTATCCACAATCAACACGAAAGTATGTCGATTGTACAATGTACAGTAATGCATTGCATAAAGTCTCTATTCTAAAGACGTCATCCTAACACGTAATTTGGCAAGCGAGTTTGGTTAATTTGTTCAAAATCACATAGACGTGTACGTTGTGCTGCTTGTAACCTTTTTGAAGCCTCTATACAATTTTCCACAATGGTATTTAGTTACTGTAAGATTCCCAAAACGGTAACCGATCATGAAACTGGCCAAAGCACTGTCAATTGATAGTATTTTGTTAGTACAACTTGTTGAAGAAACCACTTACTGGCGCAATGTATCACTAAGAGTTGTAGAAGCTTTGGTATAAAATTGAGGGCGAAATAATAACTGCGAAATATTATTTGATAATAGTCCACTTAACACCTGATATCAGCCACATCGATCAACTAAATGTTGTATGCATAAAATATGAAGCTACACTGAAGAAGCTATAATGAGTAAAAAGCAGTAAATGCTGAATATTGATTAGGACGCATGTATTCTACATTATGTGATTATCTGTATTCGATTTAAAATGACTGGCTTGTTTAAAACCGAAGCTTCAAGCCACGTGTGTGGCACTAATTCTTATGATCCACTTCGATGAAATGGAAACTACAGTTGCAAACGAATCTAACATTTACTGCATGACTAAGCTTCGAATATCTATCCAATTAATAGATAAATTGAAAAATTAAAAAAGACCTATGAAATTGCGAATTGGCGATTCGGATTCTTTTCTAAATCGCATTCAGTGAGCGATGAAGTAATTACGACTTATGGTTAAAATCTAACCAAGCTGCACTTAAATGATTTGGAAGAGGGAATAATGGAAAAGAAATGCATACAGCTCGCAGTAGCATCAAATCTGGGAAGAATTTTTCTAAATTGAGAAATAACCCTAAGAGTGCACCTCTGCACTGCTGCGACAGATTACACAGGTGAAAGAATTCTTTTCTCTATTATTAAGGGTGGAAAACTATCTGCAATCTATAATGATAGAAAAAACGTTGGATCAAAGGCATTGTTCGTCACAGAATGAAATATTATTTTATATTTAGTTGATTAACATTTAGGAAAAAAACATTTTGCTTTATTTTTAACTAAAATACCATAAAATCGTTTCGTGTTTGTTGTATTTATATTTTATACAAACCCAAACGTTTCCATAACAATTACAGTTATTGTCCTCTGTAGTGAATTGTTTAAGACGTTACAATAAATTTATGAAATACGAAAAATATGAAAACACAAACATAAGCCTGCTATTCATATATAACAGTTTGCCAGACCGTATAAAGCCAACTATAGAATTTAATTTTAGTAAAAGATAAGAAGATGATCATGGATTTAAAACATCTTTCGATCACCTTAGTATCCTTTAAGTTTTCTTGTAGGTTTAAAAACAGTCCTAATGCCATGATTAATAAGTATTTTTTTTAATCCGTAACATTATATATAAAAGGAAGAAAAGCAGTACCAACACTAAACACTAGTTTTTCTTTATGGTCATGTCTAGCAGGTGTAATAACCACAAATTACACCAATTACTTGACGAGGATGGTGGTGGATAAACCTTAAAATATTTATTAGTTTTACATATTAGTATGTCAGTATATACTCAACTTCCATTAGCTTTCTTCTTCCATGGTAAACTGTGTGCTTGGATGAATATATATATATATATATATATATATATATATATATATATATACATTGTTATACTTCATTTCAACTGTTAAAACCGAGCTGGTATCGTAGTGATGACACGACCTGATCAGCATTCGGGAGGTAATGGGTTCGATCCCCGTTACCGTCTACCTTGCATGAAGTGTTAGGCGAATGCTGGGGTAGTATTTTCCCCTTCAGAACCCTAACTCCGTCCGTACCTATCCTATCCGGACCACAACCATCCTTAATCCCACCATGCATATATATATATATATATATATATATATATATATATATATATATATATATAATGTATGTATGTATACTGGGAATCCATGATTGTGGCTGAAGGAGCTCGGAAAGCTCGAGCAGTCCGCCCTCCCCATTGGGGAGGAAATGAAATACGTGGCCTTTTCCTTTTTCCTTCCAACTATTAAATCTACGTATATATCTTTGAATTTATTCTTAATTTTCAGCATATTTTGCTTCACAATTTGCATTACCATTTATACTTTGAAGTATTTAAAAAATGGCAATTTGTTTCTCCAACGAGATTTTTCTAATGGAAAGGTAAAGTCTGAGTTGTGCATAATTTCACGCTGTCAAAGTTTAATTTTTGGTTTCGTTTGAGGCAGAAAATGGTGTTCTAGTGAATGCAAGAATAAAGATTTGAATCGTCCTAGTTTTCTAACTACTTCGCTTAAGGCGAATTTATTCAAAGCTTAATTATATAATGGAGGTTACCTTATCTTTATGGGTTTTACTCTATTAATGCGTTTCGACGGTTATGCACCTTGATTTCACGTTTCACCAAGTAGAGCACGTTGTTGCTTCTAAACATTTCTAATTGTATTTATTTTTAGATACATACAAAAACTGAAGCGATTTTAAGCTAAGTGCTAACATTCAAGTATTACTATGAGCATTGAAAAGAGTTTGTCGTAAACCGTAAAATATCTTACAAGTGCATATTTAATGCTTTTGCTTTTGGTATATATATATATATATATATATATATATATATATATATATATATAACGAATAAAAATTTGGTGTATTTGATTGTTATATTTTAAAAGGTAAATTGCACCACGTCTAACTCAGTGAGGTACAAACTTATGGAACTTACGGTAATTGAGAGCTCATTGATTTTCAGGTATGAGGGATGCAGAGATTTATCCGTAGGTGTAATCACTATTAATACTTGTTTTATTGTTGGAACGCTATATTATGAAGGTCTACATATTGGTATTTGTATATGTTTGAAATATAGAGATGTTTCAGAAATATTTGACAAAAATCAACAAACAGCTGCCGACTTCATTGAAAAGGTACATAATTTAAAAATTGAAGAGGGTGATGTAATAGTCAGTTTTGATGTTTCACTTTTTACAAAAGTCCCTTTAAAAGTAACCATTGAATATATTGACCATATTTTTCCAAAAGATATAACAAGCCTTTTTGAGAGAGAGAGAGAGAGAGAAACGTGTTCAAAATAATTTTTAAACGTAGCCCAAAATACGCTACAGATAGGATATGATGAGAGAGATGGGTCGAGCTCAGCTGATTTTTGGATCACTAAGGTGCTAGGCACTGGATGCGTGGGCGAGGTGACCGATTTGTAAAAATACCTAAGGCGCCACGTAATTTAAGACTAAACTACGCAAGAGGGAAATTAAACCGTAAGAGAACACATAAGTACATAGTTATTATAACCAATAGAACACACAATTATCAATAAAGCACAGGAAACTCAAACTAAATAAAACTATATTTATGCAATAAAAAATTATTAGATTTGGAAATTTAAGGGGGAATAAACATGATATCTTTGATCTTCAACAGTGAAAGAGAAACTAAATCAAATTTTAATGCCTAATTTAAAATTGAAAAGAAAAATTTTAATCTATATGTACGGTCTTGCTTTTAAGCTAAATTACTAAGCAAGCAAAAAATTTTTGAAGTAACTTTTAGTGACACACTAAATAAAAATCAATAAAACAGCTGAATAAATAATAATGGGTAGGCCACCACGTTACCGATATGAATTATCACCAAATTTACATATAGTTGCACTGTGTCCCTGTCATTTAACGCATACTAATATTTTAATTCACTAAACACATATTTTATCTTGGTAAGAGAGTGATCACTCTTTTACCTTACAACAGTTCATAAATATCCCTTTTTGTTATTAGATTATTATAACAGCAAACGTTAATTATAATGAAAAATTAAAACAACTGGCAATTTTAATTTTATACGTTTATTACATTTACTTCGGAATTAAACAAAAGTGTTATAGTTAATCAGTAAACAGAAACTTAATCCCCCAATTAAACATAAAAACTTTATTGGCCAGTTTGCTATCTCTAGCAAAATTGTACGTGTCAATTCTTGGCTATTGTTACCTTAATTAAGTTTCGAAATTTGCATTATTATTGATAAATATATTTACATTACATTAGTATCTTTAAGCATTTCTTTTTTCTGTCAATAATTAAATTTTAGTATATCTCGATATTTTCACTTTAGTCTACATAATTACGAACGTCCCTGTGTATATTTCAAATATCTATTTTAGTTGTTTTATGCGCAAACGCGTATTGAAGACGCTTACTTCACTTCCTTCCCGTTTCTTGTACCGACCAGTTCGTTATCTTTTTAAGTTTTGTTTCCCTTTTTCAAGGTATGTAAGGCTTTTAATTACATTTTTGTAAATATTGTATTTATTAGGGAACAAAGAAAGGGTACGTCCCTACATTAAGGAAGGTCGCTGGTGTTAAATAGTCTTTAACTTTGGTAAATTTCTGAATCGTTGTAAAGGCGTGGTGTGACGTCACGGGAAATGCATAAAATGGCGCATGATAATGCATTATCATCTTCACGAGTATAAATGGAGATACCTTTGTTTGGCATAAATCACACATGCTGTTTTATATATATATATATATATATATATATATATATATCTCCTGCATTCGTTGTCTAGATCAGCCGCTTTAGTCGTTCGATTATGCGTTAGTTTAGTCTACATTTTCCTTATTGTAGGTGGAACACAAAGGAAAATTGCATTACGTTAATACATGCTACAGTTCGTGTATTTGTATGTTGAAGACAGAAGAAAGTTATAGTAACTTCCCGTACGTTTATATTATGGAAATTATAGTGTACCTTACATTATGGTCTACAGTCGTTTATATTACGTTGAACACAGTTGGAAGTTGCCTTTACATTATCGTATATTTGTCTTGTGAATTGGAAATGAAAATTCGCAAACTACAGTTCGTTTTAAGACAAGATTAAAATATTTATTTTGTACAAGTAAGTACTTATCATTTAGTGCAGTTTAAGCAAATACAAATCAGTGTAGTTTTGTTTTTATAAAGTTATAAAAGAACAGCTGATTTCTGTTCTAAGATAGAAACATTTGAGTTCTTAACCTATCATACGGTAACATGTGTTGAGATAGGTCAGTACGTTTTATGATTGAATACTGTGTTGATCATATTACATTTTCAATTTTAAGTAAAAGTTGATGATAAGTATAATTGTATTGATTTAGTAATTATTTAAAATCGTAAATGAGTACGAGAAATATTATTTGAGTTATTTTATGCTGAAATTATTCAGACATTTTGTTTTACTTAAATATACATATAACTGCAATTATGTATTGTTATTCAGGCTACCTACGACTTTTCTCAATTTTTGTTGTATTTTAATTATCAAACGTAAAATTGAGTGACGTCTCAACAATAAAACAAATGTTAATACTATTACACCTACGGATAAATCTCTGCATCCCTTATACCTGAAAATCAATGAGTTCTCAATTACAGTTAAGTTCCATAAGTTTGTACCTCACAGAGTTAGACCGTGGTGCAATTTACCTTTTAAAATATAACTTTCAAACACCCCAAATTTTGTATTATATATATATATATATATATATATATATATATATATATATATATATATATATATATATATATATATATATATATATATATATTCAAGCTGTTCATAAAATTTATTATTCCACTGCAAATAGGTCGTTGTAAGACAGCGCTCAAAAAGGCTTGTTGTATCTTTTTGGAAAAATATCGTCAATATATTCAATGGTTCCTTTTAAAGGGACTTTTGTAAAAAGTGAAACATCAAAACTGAGTATTATATCACTTTTCAATGAAGTCGGCAGCTGTTTTTGATTTTTGTCAAATATTTCTGAAACATCTCTATATTTCGAACATATAAAAATACCAATATATAGACCTTAATAATATATTAATATAAAGGGAAATATGTGTATAAATTAAATAAGTATGATTGAAAATGCTTAAACTGCATTATCTATATTTTTATAGAACCGGGCGGCTCTGGAATTTTTATAATTTATCTAGATATCTACTAACCTCTATCTGATATACGTCTGTGTGGCGTAGATTATTGTTTTTGTTTTTACAATGTTGCTAATTTTCGTAATGAGCTTAATCTCGTAAAAGACGTTGCATAATTATCCTAAAAAAAATGTTATTCAAATTATTTAATTTCCATTTTGCAGGTTTGAAGATCGTGCGCTGTTCCACACTAATTATTCATTACGTTTAAAATCAAATAAAGTACGGCGCTTACAAAAGGATAAGTTGTTCTTTGGAGGTTATGCTTTACGTAATTATGTGTAATAATGGTGAAAGTTTACATTTTTATGTTTCAGTCCTTTATGTGGAGCACACTTATTGTTTTATTACACAATTTGAAAAATTAAGGAAACGCAAAGCATAGTTACTATCATAACTTACTTCTTTATTAAGATTCCGAGACAAAAATATGATCAAAAATTTCTCTAAATTAAAAGAAATCTAAATAACAAATAAACTAATAATATTTATAGAATTGAAAATGCTCTTCTGTGTAATTAAATAAGTATTACTAGGAAGGTATTGGATAAAACCGATAGAGATCTTTTATATTTACATTTTAAAGTTTCACATAGAGTGTCTTTCCCAAAATATGCTCCATATGAGAAACTTCTTTATTGTAGGTTTTTCGACAAAAATTTATCCTTGATAAAAGGTTGTGCATCACCTAATACTAAACATGCAACAAAAAATATAGCAAAACATGCGTAGTATACGAGACGCGTTGAAAAAATTGATTTACAGCCAAGAATCCGTTGATAACGTAACAGCTGAGAAATTCTTTATGTTATACGATTTTTCAATAAACGATTGTATGCAGGATGTCCTTTATTTATCGTATTAAACAAATTTTACTTTTTCAAGAATCCATTTTAAACAAATGGGTAAAAAAGTTAAACAATGGCCATACCTTCAAATTTGAATGTATCTTTTAACGCTGAACTACTTTTTAAAATAACATTTTTTGATATTTTCCGAAATACGGGTAGTTTACTCTAGGCTACAAATCAATTTTTCAACGCGCCTCGTATACTACGCCTGTTTTGCAATATTTTATTGGTGCATGTTTAGTTTTAGACAATGCACAAACTTTTATCTAGGATAACTTTTGTCGAAAAACCGTAATAAAGAAGTTTCCCATATTTTGCGTACTTTGAGAAAAATACTGTATATAAAAATAAAGAGGATTGGGATAAAATGGGTTGATTAACATTTTAATGTATGGAAATAAATTTTGACATCTCATCTAAACACCAAAACAAAATTTGATAAATTATTTAACCCATTAAGGCCTGACTAAATTTATGCTCTTAAAACTTCTTGATTTCAAGATATTATACTCTAGGGACCCTATAATACAAAGATCTACTGTTACTTTTAAATTCGCGTGCTTAATTTTGGTAATACGAGGTGGTACCATATGGTACCACTAGGACTCCATAAGTTCATTTTACCTAAATTAAGATATTGGGTTAAAAGCATTGCAGGGGTAAGTAAAAACGCTAAATAACGATTTAAAAAATGTTTTTATTACTTAAAACATTAAAATGATATTTACTGAATATCAAAACTGTAAAATGAAATTTACTGAACATTTTAAAATCACATTTACTAAACACTAAAACGTTAAAATTGAGTTGAAGTCTTTGGTTCTTCGTGGATGGAAGCTGTCCTGCAAAAAAAAAAACTCAGGTAAGCTGCATTGTATTTATTCTGCTTGTTCTTTACTTTTTAAAAGTTAACATTTATATTACCTTTTTAGCGTTTCTTTACATGAAAATCCACGTTACAGGTGGCGCACAGACCGACGTCGCACTTCATGCATTCGAACCGAGTTCGGCTTGAGCAGGTTTCAAGAGCACAGCGACGCCGTTTGTTATCCGTTGGGATGAGAAGATGGTCTCGACCGTCGTAACGAATACCATCAGACACCCTGTAAGTAAACAAACGTAAGTCATTAGCTTTGTGGGTAAATTCGTAATATATGAAAAAAGGCGACGAAACTTTTTCAAAACGTACCTGTTATCTGTGGATGAACTGGCTGAAACCGCTGGCCTCCCTAAGGCTTTTGGGGGGTTTTGATACCGCCGCAGGTAGACCAGAGCAATGTCCCGACGGAAGTCGAGCTGCGTCAGAGACGACCCTCCCTGTCTTACGGATGACCAGGCATTGGTAATGCACGCATCTATCAGGTACGTGAAGATAGGCCACCACCACTTTTTTCCGCGAATCCCACATCTGTACCTATTGATGTTTTGGTCCATGCGATCCGTTCCACCCATGTGCTTGTTGTATTCTGCAAACAGCTTTGGACGATCTTCTTTTTTGCAGATGCAGCGTAGCGGGTAGCTTTTTCGATCGGTTGGACGCCGTGAACAGTAGACAAACCCGTAACAACAGCGTTGTTCTTCCACTTGACCACAACTATTTCTTCCTTTTCAGCCTGCGCGAATTGGTAAGTACCACGTGGTTGGCTATTCATTTTCTTCTTTTCTTCGATCGGAATGTTTTTTGGGAGTCTGTTTTCGCGAACTGTTCCCGTCAACTCGTAACCTCTACTCTTCAGCTCCACTGCAAGCGGGATACTTGTGAATAGATTGTCGACATAAAATCTCATAGGCAGAGACTTGACTTCTCCGGGGAGGTCGTCAATCATGGTCAGCATTGGCGCCGCGCATTTCCCAACCTTTTCTTCGTACTTGGGGTTTCCTTTGAAACTTTTTCCCTGGTAGACCTCGAAGTCTACCAAGTATCCAAAGGGAGTGTTGAGTGACCAACTCTTATAACCGAACCTGATGGGTTTATCTCTAATTGTTTGTTTGCATCCATGTAGGCCGAAATATTCTATCATAGATTCGTCAAAATCTAAAGTTTCACTCGGGACATAGTTCTTGAATCTCTCCTTACATAAGTTTATAAACGGTCTTAGCTTCCACATCTTGTCTGTAAAATCAATCTTTGTATTATCAGCGCAATGCAAATATCTAGCAATTTTAAAAAAGCGATCTCGGCGCATTGCGTTGTAGACCAGCTGATTTCTGACATCTTCATTCTGGTCCCAATACATTCGTTTGGCGGGCAGTGCGTTGTATCCCGATAGAACCATAATGGCAAGGAAAGACTTCATTTCATCCTCCGTTATCTGAGGATCGGGTTCGTTCAGGAATAATGCGTACAGTCCAGTCTGCTCAACAAGAAACTTGATCATCACATCGTCAACAAATTTTTCAAACGCTTCATAGGAAGTCAAATTACGAAATTTACTGTAGTCTGACTCTGGAAAAAACGACTCTTTCTGCGGGATATCCTCTTTTATCCATTTTAGTTCATTTTTCTGTTTTTTCTGAGTTTTCTTGTTGGTTGGCTGTTTTGATGCTAACTTTGTTTTTTTGGCAAGTACAGGATGATCACTTTCTTCAGAGGATTCGGACTGATCCTCATCTTCAGACTCTACAGATGACTGACGATCTTCGTCGCTGGCCGCTGCCGTAGGCTGTTGGAGACGTGGCCGAAGTTTTCGCGATGATAGAGGTAGGACAACTTCATACTGAGCTCTCAATTGCCTCCCAGACAAATTATTGGCCAAACCACCTTCATCCTCGTCTCCAGAATCCTGATCGGATTGAACCGCTGGTTCCGGGGGTTCTATGTAAACCGCCGCATCCACCGCCTCTGTGTCTTCCAGCATTGCCAATGCATCATGCAATGTCAGTCGACTGTAAAAAAAAAAGAAATTAACCGTTGTTCACGCATGCTTTTAGTTTTGTTAAAAAATCGGTTTGTAACCTGTAGATAGTTTTTAACACCAAAAGTGTAAAGAAAGTGCAAGAAAAAACTGCATTCAGAATGTTAAATCTAAGGTACATTACATAGAACTATTGTATTGCAATAATTGTGAAGAAAACGTCATACTGTAACGTTATAAAATAAAATGTTGTTTTTTCTATCGTTTATGCGTTGTATCTGTCTGTAAAACAAAAAAAAACTAAAAAAAACAATAAAATAAGTCTAAACAATGGTCGGTATTACAGTAAATTACTTTAAAAGGCGTAAAAACTAAAATATATAGAAATGAACGAAAAATACATCTGAAGTCCTAGCGGTACCGTTCGGCACCAGCAGTGTTTCCCACTTCCCTACGCTAAGCCCGTAAAAGTTATGGTAAATGTTATTGATACACAATAACAAGTGAGGCTTTAGGAATAAAATAAACACATTGAAACATTGGTGCAACCATAATTATAAAAAGTCTGAGCTACTTACACTAAGCGGAAGTCCATTGTTGCGAGCTCCAAACGTAAACACACTTCCGACTGACCGTGCAGGTTTAATACTACAAGTGGAGGGGAATACGAGGTGGCGCGCGGACCGCTGCACTGTTGGGAACAAGAAAAGCACGCGTCGACCTCTCTCTGTCAGCGCGTTTGCTACCGGCGCGCGGAAATTTGAATGTGTGGAAAGTGGTACCATATGGGACCGCAAGGACTGAATGGGTTAAGGAGTAATATAATAAACAATCCTTTGATATAAAAAATCAGTTATAAACATTTTCGATCATATTTCTCAGATCATGCTATTGAAGCGTTTTCTAGGGGCGGATATTCGCGATAACACCAAGAAGATATAATTCCAATGTTGGGAATTCTATTAAATCGTATTTTTTAATACTAAGAATGAAATTAGATTAACATATTACGTAAATCAAAACCTTCAGCGTAAGGGCCGTGCTTTAACATTAACTTAAACAAAATGAAAATATAATAATAATAATGAGATAAAGATAATGCAACTATTACATTAAATATGAACGATTATAACATTAAAGTAGAACAACTGTTAGAATCACAGACTAAATTGGAACGCTCGGAAACAGTGAACAGCCCACCTTCAGTGTTTCAAATTCGTATGAATTTATTGATAAAATTAGAAACATTGAACTTACAGAAGATGAGATTTTACTCCCATTCGCCGTTTGTTCAGTATTTCCGAGCGTTCCAATAGATCAAACTTTAGTTTATTTAAAACATGTTTTAGAACAAAACCATTTGGACGATAGAGAAGTAGAAGATTTTCTTAAATTAACAGATTTATGTATGAAACAAACCTTTTTCAAAATTAATAATCACTTTTTCCAACAAGAACATGACATTGGGCAATAGCCTTACCTCCATTTATGGCCAATGTATTCATGGGTAAATTTGAGGCAGACGTAAAACGCGATTTGCCTTATGTCCCTAAAGTTTGGGTTAGATACGTGGATGATGTGTTTGCCATCCTTACTACTAAAATTAATAGTGTTGAGAATTTTGTAGAAACTTTAAATTCTAAATTACTGACAATCAAATTTACCTTTGAGATAGAGGCAAATGACCGTCTCCCATTCCTTGATACTCTTGTAACAAGAAATGTAGTAAACTAGAGATAGATATTTATCATAAGGAAACTAGCACTAAAGGATTCACAACCAATGATTCAAATCACTGCAGACCGTATAAACTTGCGGCTTTTAATTTGTTGGGTCATAGATTGCTTAATTTTTCTCTTTCAGTTCAAAATTATACTAAATAATCGCGCACTGTTAAACAAATTGCTGCATACAATGGGTTTTCAGATGAAATGGTTATGAATATAGTAAAGAAACCAACACAGATGATGAGGGTTAATCATGTAACTACATAAGGTAACTTTAGAGAACAAATAGAAACAAAGTATGTAAAATTAGCAAACTACCCTGCTTATACAAGAGGTCCATCTACAATCTTTTCCAAAATTAATTTGAAAACAGTTTAGATAATAATTTGCAAACTCTTTTAGGCAACGCAAAAAAGTGGATAAGCTGGATATATCGGGAATTTACAAAATTCATTTAATATTTTTGTAAACAAATATATCTGAGGCAAACAAAACTACCTATCAAAATTCGCTTTAAAGAACAAGGATGAAGATCAAGGACATTTAGGCAACTCAGCACTCATTAAACTTTTATATCTTTCACTTTCACTTTGGGAGCTGATCCTATGGGTATCTGCTAAACCAAACTTACTATAATTTTGAAAATTTGGTGACAGGGTAATGATGTTAGGGCTAACTCATCTAAAATATTTTCACGTTCGTACCACTTCCGGTTATACCGGAAGTCGGTACATAGTTGTTTATTTTAAATGGAACACCCCGTATATTAATACATTTTTGTATTCTTTGTCGAATTTTAAGGTAAGCTTGTTAAATAAACTAGATACGAAATTTCAGTCGTTTAAAAAAAAACATTTTTCTAAAAAAATTGACAGATGAGGTCTTAGTAATAAGTCGTTAATTGTTCTGTTTCTGTCAAACAATTTGAATAAAACTTTGAGGTGTTGTAGGCAAAGGTTTATTGCAACAATTTGCAAAAAATGACATTTGTATTTTTCATAAAAATAAAATTATGAATGTCTAAACTTGACTATCAAACAATGCAAGTTACTCAAAAAAATCAAATAGAAACCCCTATTTTTTTATTACTCAGATCGATTTAACGTCAAAAATTAAGGTAAGTTTGTTTAAAACTTTATTTGCCTAAACGTAACAGTTTCATACTTATTATCAAAAAGTCTCAATTTTAAAATTTGTGATAAAAATGAGCTACATACTTAAATCTAGTATTTCTTGTTCGTGGTCACCATGGAAACCAAATAATTGAGAATTGAAATAAAGAAAAATATTTGAATAAGTTACTGCAAAAAATTATAAAAATTGATAATTTTGTTATTCAAAAGTCATTTTTGCCAAATAGAAACTTTCTAAGTAATTTTTTTCAAATTCGATATACAACATAAGTGTAAAAATTTAATACTTTATGAGTAAATCGAAAAAAACTACTTTTTACTGCGGAGGTAATACATACTTATCAGCGCATCATTACACGATGAAGATGCTTATTTATTTTGTTTTCATTTTGTAGTCAATAATTTAATAAAATTGTTGACAGTTTGTGTTTTTCTTGATGAAATGGCTCGACTTGAATATTCTAATACACATTAATTTAATTTAATTTTAATTCACGGAGAATGTCATAAAGTTGTAAAACGAATAGTAAGAACATTTATCGAACGCTATCCTGAGCGCTCCCGACCATCAGCAGATACAATAAGACGTGTGGTTTAAAATTTAGAACAGTTTGGCACATTTAAACACTCTGCGCCTGGCAAGAAAACTGCTATTGATAACGAACAGAATGAAGTTATAACTTTAGGATATTTCCGTGCCTATCCTTGTAATTCCACAAACGACGCGAAAACAGATATTGGCTTAACACCAACAACTATCAGAAGAATTCTTAAGAAACATAAGTTTAGACCATACTGTTTACAATTAGCTCAACATTTGAAAGAAGCGGATTTCTTGAAACGTATCGAATTTTTTTGCTAAATACAAGAAACGTATCGAATTTTGATTTTGACTCAAAATATCATTTGGACGGACGAATCTAAATTTACGAAAAATGGCATATTTAGTCGCCGAAACTCGCATTACTGGAATAACGAAAATAGCAATCCAATTCGCGAATGCCATTTTCAGGAAATTTGTAATTTTAACGTATTTTGTGCTATTCGGAATAACGAAATCTTTGACGTGTATTTTTACAACGAAAATTTGAGAGGTTTAATATAGTTGATTGTTGCGATTTATGATTACAAGTTTAATTTCTAGGAGAAAATTATCTTGAGATATTAAACACTCGAATTCAACCCCTATTAAATCTAGAAAGGGAAAATTTATGGTACCAACAAGACGGTGCGCCCCCTCACAACACCAACGCTGTTTCCATGAAACTTTATGAAATTTTTGAAGATCGTTGGTTTGCCAATAATGGTCCCTTTCCATGGCCACCTAGGTCACCTGATCTTACGCCAAATGGATTTTTATCTTTGGGGTCGAATTAAAAATATTATTTATGCTACACCACTAACGACTAAAGAAGATTGCATTGCAAGAGTGCAAAATGCCTTCAATTCTCTTTCTCCACAAGAAATTCAAAGGGCTACAAATGAAGCCGTTATAAGACGGGTTCAACAATGTCTTGCGTCTAACAGGCAACATTTTGAACATTTATTGTAAATTAATTTACATTTGATCACGAGCAAGAAATACTAAATAAACGACTTTATCGTGTAAGAATGCACTGATAAGTATGTAGTTACTACCTCCGCAGTAAAAAGTAGTTTTTTTCGATTTACTCATAAAGTATTAAATTTTTACACTTATGTTGTACATCGAATTTGAAAAAAATGACAGAAAATTTCTATTTGGCAAAAATGACTTTTGAATCACAAAATTATCAATTTTTATAATTTTTTGCAGTAACTTATTCAAACATTTTTCTTTATTTCAATTCTCAATTATTTGGTTTCCATGGTGACCACGAACAAGGAATACTAGATCTAAGTATGTAGCTCATTTTTATCACAAATTTTAAAATTGGGACTTTTTTGATAAGAAGTATGAAACTGTTACGTTTAGGCAAATAAAGTTTTAAACAAACTTACCTTAATTTTTGACGTTAAATCGATATAAGTAATAAAAAATAGGGGTTTCCATTTGATTTTTTTGAGTAACTTGCATTTTTTTGATAGTCAAGTTTAGACATTCATAATTTTATTTTTATGAAAAATACATATGTCATTTTTTGCAGACTGTTGCAATAAACCTTTGCCTACAACACCTCAAAGTTTTATTCAAATTGTTTGACAGGAACAGAACAATTAACGAGTTATTACAAAGACCGCATCTCTCAATTTTTTTAGAAAAATGGTTTATTTTAAAACGACTGAAATTTCGTATCTAGTTTATTTAACAAACTTACCTTAAAATTCGACATAGAATCCAAAAATGTATACGGGGTGTTCCATTTAAAATAAGCGACTAAGTACCGACTTCCGGTATAACTGGAAGTGGTACGAACGTGAAAATTTTTGAGATGAGTTAGCGCTAACATCATTACCCTGTCACCAAATTTTCAAAATTATAGTAAGTTTGGTTTAGCAGATACTCATAGGATCAGTTCCCAAAGGCGGACCCAGTATATATATATATATATATATATATATATATATACAATTATATTTTTTTTTCTTTAGTTCGTCCCAGTCGACCGTTGATGATGATAGCATAGATATTGAAACGCGATTGGTATTTTTTAATTTTGTGCGGTACGTAGGAATATTTTGTTTGTAATCACAATTTGACTTGTTTTAATTTTGTTTGATCGTTTAAATTTCGTATTGCGTAATTAGCTCAAGAGGAGGGGAGGATTTTTGGTACATTTTAGGGCGCAATACTAAGAAGATATTAAAAATTGGTTAGTAGACATAAAATATCGAGATAAAAAAAAATTGATTTTCCAAAGCTTGGTGCATTTCTTACCAGGCGTAAGCAAGCCTTTAAACCAATTAAAATAAGTGTTTGACTGTATGTGCAACATATCGCACTTATAACTTCGCTACAATTAAAGTTTCACAAACCTCATATGAATTTAATTGCAAAGATCTTGTTTGAAAATACCTGTTATAAATCTCTTACTGTTAATTAAAACTCGATTTCATTTAAAAAAAATTGTTAAAAATATAATTATTTGCAACAAACAATATCTCGCGTTAAGTCCAATAAGTATATAGAATAGGTGTGCTTAGTAGTTACGTTTATCTCACCGTATTAAAGGAAACAAACAGCTTTATAAGACTGAAGATATAAATGGCTATTTACCTCAGTAAAGCTCACCCTTTAAGCGCCAGTAATTTTTCTTTAAGCAGAACCAACAACCCGCAGCAAGCGCAACCACAGTGTCCGGCAAGCATCGATATTCCCTAGTCCAAAAGTAATGGCTGCCAACTTAATCCACAAATCCCTTAGGATTCCACAGGATGACCAGCATAGCCTCACAATACCCGCACTACATTATTTAACCAGCGCTAACTACTAAATCGTGGTGCGTCTAGGGAACGGCTTTCTATAAAATAAAGTGTTTAAGGCTTCAATAGCCAGGGTAAAGATTAATGCTTTAACGTTTTTATGTTTTTCTTTCGTATCCAACTATAAATTATGAGGATTTTGAAATTAAAAAGTGCTTTTTGTTGGTTTTATCCTTCCAGGGGATTATATTTGTGTACCTATAATTTGGTAGACATAACGTTGAGTTTTGTATGAATATCTGAATGTAAGCAATAAAACATTTAAAATTCCTGAAAATATAAAAATCTTGTCTCATTCCGGAAATTAGTCGACAGCTACGTCTTGACTCGGCGAAGGCGTCTTCAATTATTGAAGGCAACATCCTAACTTCGTCTACATCTGGGAATTGTAAATAAGAATTATTTCCTGTTTATTCTCATAAATAAAATGCGAGCTTTTTAAAAACGTATTTTAATGAAAATTTAAAGACTCCATTAAATTTATAATTGCTAACGTCGGGTAACAAATTGTCTAGTTATTGACCAAGCGAACTTATTTTTAAACACGTCACGTGAATGTGCTTTTCAAACTTTCAACGTTATAATCATAATTCTGAAGGTAGTAAAGCGATAAGCTCAATCGCGATGATCCCATATACACTATATCGAGACCATTATAAAAACATCAAGCATCATTTATAAAGATAACCGAGTGAATGTCGAGCTGACAGGTCGTATTGGTGATCGATTAGGAATCAATCTAACACAGAGAGCACTCAATGGGCGTATGACGTAATTTCCTTTTGTGGCGCTATCGCACTTCTGGTTCATAACTCGCGTATAATGGACCGATATGAACACACATTATAACTATACGGTAGTTATGACTTGCTTGCCAGAAACATAGAATTTTCAAATTTGGTAGAGTCAAACACATTTCGTTTTTTTTTTCATTGCTTTATTTATCAAACAGAAATATGCTAAAATCAGTAATTATAGTGCCTACAATTTTTTTTACATTTGAGCGATTGTGAACGTACAGAACTGTTGCTTTCAATTTTAATTTACTTTGGGGTAGAAATATTTAATAACACTTTTTAATTTTGCTTTATAAATGCAAGCTTGAAGTTTGTTGTGTTATTATTTCAAATATATTTTATAAGGGATTCTAAGTTACTTCTAGAATAAACGAAAGGTAGCTTGCTGCTACTGTAATTTAAAAGTCTAAATGTTCAATTCCATTTGTAGAACTTCCTCTGACTATACCATGTTTCCCTAAACGTTATGGAATTTTCTTTTTCGGATAAATCCCTTACTATAATTTAATCCGAATCTACACTCACCGGCAAAATAATCGATCCATTCAAAGAGTTGATGAAGTTTGCTCATTAATAAATTTGTTATTTTAAATTCGATTTGATTTTTTTTTTCATATTACAGGTAAATTTATATAAAATCTAGCACGTTTTGAATTTTAAGAAAATTGGGCGTACTTCATTTTATACAGTGTGTTTTTTAACTCTAACTTTAAAACCACATGTGGAGTGTCACAGTTGTTCCACCTTATAATTTATTATTTTTTTAACCAAGACACATCGTTTCTTTACAATAAAAGATACAAGGGTTTAAGTAAAACGTTACATTTTTACATGTTTCCTATAGCAATAACAAAAAGCTGGCGAATTTAACTTGTTTGCATAGAGTGTTATGGAATTACTGTCAGTTGTGAAATCTAAAACTTATCAATTAAATTTTTGAACGCGTTTCTTGTCGAATAGTAATTTAAAATAAGGATCCTTCTGTAAGCGACGCAGCGAGAGCTATTGCTTTGGTTCAGGATAGTAGGTCGCAGTATTATGTGGCCAGAGTGTTGGAAGTTTCAAGATGTAAAGTTCAAAGAGCTGTAAAACGGTTTCGTGAATTTGGTGTATTCACAAGAAGAAATCATTGTGGTCGAAAAAGATGTACTAGTGAGCGAGATGATCGCTTTATAACGCTAAATGTTTTGAGGGGCAGAAAAGTTACTTATGTGCAAATGAAAAACAGATTAGAGGACGTAAGGCAAGTTCAAGTAAGTGATAGAACAATAAGAAGGCGGCTTTTTGATATTGGACTGCGTGCCAGGAGAAATTTGTAAACTTTCTGTTATTACCATAGGAAAAATATAAAAATGTAACATTTTTCTTAAACTCTTGTATCTTTTACAAAAATTAAACTATTGCAATAAGTAAAAAAAGAAATTGTAAAGAAACGATGTGTCTTGATAACAAAATAAGAAATTACAAGGTGGAACAACTCTGACACTCCACATGTGGTTTTAAAATTAGAGTAAAAAAACACACTTTGTGTCACCCTGTATAAAATGGCGTACCCCCAATTTTCTTAAAATTCAAAACGTACTAGATTTCATATAAATTTACCTACAATATGAAAAAAAAAACAAATCGAATTTAAAATAACAAATTTATTAATGAGCAACTTTATCAATTTTTTGAGTGGATCGATGATATTGCCGGTGAATGTATTTTAAATAACATATTTGTTAGACTAAACGCCAAACACGAAGACACCAAGCTGCGCGAAAAAAATCACGTGACCGTGTACTATTCAACCGGAAAATATTAGTTTTTTTAAGAAAAGTAAAAGTTACGTTTTGTACATTTTTTAGTTACTCACCTCTTAATTATGATGTTTATATTTTCTAATTAGGACAATTTAAACAAAAAAAAACATTTATTTAATTGTGAAAAGTGAAATATAAGGTTATGTTACGTGTTCATAAATTTACTCGGAAATGTTGTAATTCGCATTTTAATTATTAACCACAGTTCTAAGGGTAAATAATTCGTGTCTAAACAGTTTTATACTGCGATTGTTATAAATAGGTGTAATAGAGGGGCTAGAGTTTTATCGAACTATTACATAATATGCAAGTTCAAATAAAGTTGAAGAAGTTATATAATTTGTTATGAGGAAAATATAGTACCTATACGAATATAAACAAAAACAGATGGTTTTTATACAACAAAACAGATTTTATGGTGTTGTATTCATAAAAGCATTGAGCTATGGCAGTGGCATGTTAAAAAGGTCAACACGATACATATTAGTGTGTTAAAGATAAATAAGAAATTTCACATATAAATCAATATAATTAAGCAATTAAACACATAACAGATATTGATTACATGAAGTACAATAATCCTAATGTGTAGAACATGTATAATAACACATCCCAACACATATTTTGGTGCAGGGGTTTTTGTAACTGTTTTTATGTAATGTTTGGGTGCAGAATCCAAAACTGCCGTCAGATTTTTTCTATCAGATCTAGTTTTTGAGATATGCTATATTGACCTTTTTTTTTAGAAAGAAATCATCTTATTTTTTAACTCTTATACATTTTACATTATTACTATTATATTCTCGAACTGCCGGTTAAAAAAACACAGACAATCCAAAGTAAGGTATTTATTTCATGAAATAAATAAATATATATTTACATATCACTTAAAAATTTTCTTTTATAGGACTTTTTAGCATGGTGTTTACCAGGACAGTCTCGCTGAAGACTCCAACAGTAGTCGGCCATCATGGGGCTACCCATCTTCCTTGATATCGATCTTCTATAGTTTTAATGTCCTGATGGAATCTTTCCCCTGTTCTTCACTCACATCCCCTAGGTTTTCTGGAAACCGATCTAAGTGGCTGTGGAGGTAGTGAACTTTTATGCTCATGTTACAACCGAGAGTATTTAAGTTCGAAAGCATATTTTCCACTAATTCTATATAATTCTTTGCCTTATGATTTCCAAGAACATTTTGTACTACTTGAACAAATGAACACCAAGCGTTAGATTCAATCTCATTCATTGATGCCGTAAATTGTGGATCTTTAATAAGCTGCCTTATCTGAGGGCCATCGAATATTCCGGATTTCAGTTTTTCCGTGCTAATCCCAGGAAATTTGTGTATCAAGTAGCCAAAACAAAGTCCATCTCGATTTAAAGCCTTCACAAATTGCTTCATAAGCCCAAACTTGATATGCAAGGGTGGAAATATGATTTTCTCTCTCGCAACCAAAAGTTCGTTGTTTACGTTTTGCTCTCCTTGAATCATAACATTTCTTAAAGGCCAATTTCGGTTAACCCAGTGCTGATCCTTAGCTCTGTTGTTACAAAGACATAAAAAACAAGGATATTTTGTATATCCACTTTGCTGTCCAAGGAGGAAGTTTACCATTTTTAGATCGACACAAATCATCCACTGATGTTCTCCATACTTAATTTTTTTCAGGACTAGTGATATTTGCCAAGATTTATCCTGGTCTCCCAAGTGAACGCCAAAATAGGCCAGATAACTTCTTTTCACAAACTCAGAAATAGGTTTTCTACTTTCTTGAAAAGTGTACTCGCCACATACATAGCAAAAAGCGTCTGGATGATCCGCACAGCTACGTCTGCATTTGGATGCCATGATTTTAATTAACTGTTTTATCACTAAAGAATACCAAATGATACCACAACTTTACCTATGTAAATTAAATAGGAAACTGTACCACGTACAGCAGAGATACGAGGTAATATAGCCGGGTATTAATTAGTTTTTGAGGGGGTAGCTATAAGAATGTTGGATTTTACGCTAATGAATAAATACCAAGTAACTCAAACTGGCTAATTAGATTCTAATGTCTTTATATAAACTGTTTCTAGTAAAGCAGAGGTATATACGAGGTAATATGGCGTACTGATTAGTTTTTGATAGAAGTATTGGAAAGTTGGGTTTTACACTAATGAATAAATAATACAAAATAACTCAAACTAGCTAATTAGACTCTAATGATCTAGGTATGAAATTTCACTTTTGTCCTCCAAAAATGTCATAATTTCATTATTTTTGCGTTTTATCAGAGCTAAGATCAATTAGCCCGTATCTCAAAAACTAGAGCTGCTACAAAAAAAAAGCCAGGTATTTTTGGAATCAGCACATCAAAAATAGCCAAAATCAGTTCTTAGTTTTCCGGCACCAAGAAAAAAAATTTATTTTGTTGGGCTGTGTAATTGGTACAATACATAAAAATTCTGCGAACTATCGAAAGGGTTATGGTACGAAGAGATTATGTTGGTAGATCATAGACTAAGTGTTTAAAAAGTGCTTAAGAAGTTAAAGTGCCTTAGAAACATATCTAAGAACATGAACAACACTTGTGCAATGTGAAATTAACAATATAAATACAATAAAATATTACACAATTACTCTACACTTATTTCTCCGTTATCATAATCTGATATAAAACCAGATTCATCCGACGAGTCTCCACTCTTACGTATAATCAATTCCTCACAAACGCTCCTCAATTTCTTTAACATGACGGCACACTTCTTGCCAGTGGCTCTCCAAATCCATCGAACACTTTTCACGAGTTAGTTTTTTAACATTGGCTAATTTAAAAGTTGTGTTCCTCGATGCCAACCAAGCTTTTACAATGTCCCATATTTTTTCTATTGGATTTAGCTCCGGGTGGTATGAAGGTTGTTGGCATACAGAGTGACCATGTTTCGCAAATATAGCATCAATTGAATATTCCGTGTAGCTCGGTTTATTACATTTTATTAAATCATACAGCTCCACTTTTGTTTGGGATTCATCATGTACGATCCCTCGTTCTTGTAACCAAGTTATCATTTTCATTTTTACTGCTAAAAGTTGGATGTTTAACTGCTAACGTGTTGTGATAACTTGCATTATCCATAACAATAACTGACTTTTCGAGCAAATTCGGTAATAACTGGTGCTCAATCCATCGTTTATAATTAATAAAGTTCATATCGTCGTGATAATCACCTGTTTTGAGCCCGATTTAAAAACTAAGAGGCATTATTGATAAATCCCATTTCACCACCAGCATGTACTATTATAAGACGTTGACCTTTACCGATTGGACATTTTAAACCTTCTTTGGAATCATCTACCCAGGAATGTGGCGTTGTATGCGATGCATATATATATATATATATATATATATATATATATATATATATATATATATATATATATATATATATATATATATATATATATATATATATATATATATATATATATATATATATATATATATATATATATATTTACATTTACGATTGTCAACGGTTTTCGTCCGTTTAAAACATATTTTATTTAATAATCTTCTTAAAGACGTTTCCTTCCCAGAGAAACCAATGGACTCGTCATCTTTAATAATATTATAGATAACATTGACGGTTGGTCGTCGTTTCTCCGTGACATGAAAATTGTGTGCAATGCGTCGAATGACTTGTTCCCCATAATTATCGACAGATGATCTTGGTGCGGTTTTCATTCTTTTATTAGAAGTCTTGAACGATTCTATTTCACCATGTTGAATTGCACTCCTTCTCTAATAATTCTAACGACGGTACTTTTAGATACCCCAGTTGCTTTCACAAAGATATCAAGAACGTTAACTGTCAAGAAATGTAATCGTGAAAAAACTGACAGATGTTAATCGTACATACCTTCATACATATTTTTATGAAACTGATAAACATTCCAAATAATTTCGCGGGCATCTTGCGATAAGACAAGCCGCTTCTTTGCTGGAATGATGTACTATGAGACGATGTACTCGCATCACCCATTTATAAGCAACGAACTAAATCAATATATTATATTAATACGTATTACTGTGGATTACAAATACAACTTACTTGTAAATAAAAGGTGCTGAAACGGAAGGAGTTTTGAAAAAACTGTCTACAATTGGTAAAGAAGTGCACGAAAAATGAGGTTAGAAAACAATAAACAACACTACATTTTGTGGACGGAACATAATAACTACTTCTCACTCATATCATTATTCCATTTCTTTTTAATGCAATATTCGGTTTCTGCGCAGGTGTCTTCGTATTTGGCGTTTGCTCTATCTACAGAAGTCGACTCGAGTTTTGTTTCTCATGATGTATTTACAAATGTTGTTATTCAATATATTTTCTTCTGTTATTAATGCAATTATTAGATCGCTTAGCGCATTTCAATAGCGCCCGAAGGCTCTTTTAAAACTTTCAAATAGCTAATGGTAACTGCAGTAGCGCGCCAACTTGTGCAAAACAAAAGTGCGCCTCTATACATTGTTATAAAAAATTAACAAACCTTGTTATAAAATAGAAGAATTCTTTTGTGTTTTAACATCTATCTTGCACACAATCAGCTTGGAATTTTTCAAGTTAAAATCACACGAATACTTGCCGAAATGATCAAAACTGTTAATAGAAATTAATTAACATGGGATGTTAGATAATGGATAAAATTATATTTAAAATGTCATTTACAGAAATTTTAAATTTTAAAAATGTTATTCATAAATACAAAAATTTTAAACATAATTATTAGAACATTGAACATACTATTTTAACAGAACTGGACTTTACGCGCTTTGTTTTTTGAAAATTGTTGTATTAACGTTTCAATGTCTAACTCTTGAATTAAATCACACTCGATTGAAATGATGGCAAGATTTTTCAATCGTTCTTGTACCATAGTGGAACGTAAATAGTTTTTAATGATATTTAATTTGGAAAACGATCTTTCCGCTGTGGCTATGGAAACTGGCATTGTCAATAAAATTCGTAATGCCACAAAAATTTTTAGGTAAGAATAATGTAAATTATTGGTTACAATGTAATTTAGAATAGTAATTGGCGAATAAGTGATACTTTTCTCAAAATTATGCAAAAACTGTAATTCTTTCATAACCCATTTATATCAAATTCATTTCGATTTTTATCACGTAATAGGTATGCACTCAAGTTTTATAAAAACTCTAGCTGTTCCGATTGAGAGTGACTGTTAATTTCCGAAATATTCCATAAAAATTTGAAAATTGCCGCATGGGGAAATAGCAGTTCGAATCTATCGTCACAAGATGTACTCTAACTTTTAATTCTTCATTTTGTATTGGTTCATCCTCACCTTCGTAACTAAATTATTTTATAACTTTTCGAGGTCTTAAAACGCCTTCATCTTTAAATGTTGGATCGATATCTAATAAAGTCGCGACTTTTCTAGCTTCTAATAAATCACAAAAACTGTTATCTGAACCACAGTTTTTTAAAAAATCAATTAAATTGCTTAAACCAGCACACGCTTACTCAGTATTAAAATTTTGAGTTTGTAAAATTTTGGAGATTATGTTAACTTTGCTTAATATATTAAATCATGCATACAAATTCAAATTTTTTAACCTTTAGCAAGTGCCATAGCTACATTCTTTACAGCATTAACAAAATTTTGCACAGAAGTAATTTCAAAAAGAGCATGGTATATTTAGCATAGTTGATACCTTAAAGGTGTTTTAGTATAAATTCACCTCGACCATCTGGTATCTGACAACGGCATTAAAGTCAAATTTGATATACGTTTTATCAAAATCGCCCATCGATGAGTTGAAGCAGAGAAAAACATATAAGGTTCTTGAACTATAGAAAAAAAATTTACAAATAATGTATTTGAATTTGCGCTATCGTTAACGACAAGGTTCAAACTATGGTTAGAACAGGGTACAAAGAATGCTCTTGGATTGATATTTAAATTTTTTGTTGTAAACAATTGTTCTTACCCTTCATGTTTGCCTCGTTGCCGTAGTCTTGGCCGCGTAAAGATATCTAATCCATAATTGTCTAACGTCGATAACGAAAAAAAGTGTTAAACCTTCGCCGGTAACATCAGCAACAGAACCAAAAGTTAGAAAGTGTTCTTCAATACTAATTCCCGAATCGTTTAAATTGACGAATCTGATACATTGTGAAATCTGTTTTTGGTGGCTGACATCGGGTGTACAGTCGAGGATGATAGAAAAATATTTAGCTTTTTTCGCAATGTTTAAAATTTTAGATCTAACGTTATTTCCTAACAAAGTTATAACGTTTTAGATTTTGTCCCCAAGATAATGAGGCATATTTTTGTGCGTTTTCATTTGAGACCGGTTAACATGTTCAGACATAATAGGATCGTATTTTTCGATCGTTTCGATACATTTTAAAAAGTTACCATTATTTTTTTCATGCAATTTATTAGTAGTACCTCGAAAGGCTGAGTTCTGTTCAGCCAAAAATATGCTTAGTAACGGCATGACAATATTTTGTTTCTTTGTTGAATATCTATTGTGCTTCAGAATCTATACTTTTTGTTCTTTTTCATTAGATTTATAAGATCTGTCCATTGCTTCAAATTCTTGAAACGTAACTTACTTTTTTCGTGGTAACATGAATGTTCACTGAAATGATGACAATCATTTAATCCATTACCGTTAATTAATTTTACAGTTTTCGCAGAATTTGCAACATTAGAGATTTTGCAATAAAAACAATATACCTGACGGTAATTGGACAATGAATGAATTAAAACAACTGATAAACCGGTTACCAAATTCATTCATTTTTCTGGGGGATTTTAATTCCCACAGCCCACTCTAGGGTTCTACAACGCAGGACACTCGTGGAAAGGAAACAGAAGCACTCCTGGATGAAATAGACATGAGTAGAACCGGGTCACCTTGGCCGCCATTTTGGATTTTGACGTCACAAAAACGCCCACGTGGGAGACCGTATTTTCCAACCCTATGGTTTCTTTTCGGAGGCCTTTTTCAACCCCTTTCCATCCCTAATTATTTTTGCATTTACTCGTCCACGTGTGGGACGCGTTTTTTCACCCCTATGGTTTCTTTTCGGAGGCGTTTTTCAACCTTTTTCATCCCTAATTATTTTTGTTTTTTACTTGCCCACGTGTAGGGCGCGTTTTTTCTACCCCTATGGTTTCCTTTCGGAGGTCTTTTTCAACCCTTGATGGAATTTTCAACCCTTCTTGGTTGTATTAAGAGCCTTTTTAACAGCCATGCCTTTTTTGTACTTGCTCACGTGAGGGGCACATTTAGGCCTTGGGATTGGTTTGGAGTTGGGATTGGGCAGGATGCTGGCTTCTTTTCGGGGGCCTTTTCAAACCCTTGGTCGGAGTTTAACCCTTAATTAAGATCCTTTTGGTTGTATTGAGAGCCTTTTCGGCAGTTCAGCCTGGAGGTTAGGCAATTGTGCGTATACTTTTTAATTCCTATCTACAGATTGTAACCTTACGAAATTTTGTTTATACATTGGGGTTGTATTCTAATAAGGGGCCCTAATGCTAACTTGTAAGACAGGTGCAGGCCTTCCCCCCATTGTCGTGTCTCCTTGATGTATGTGAGCTGTAACCTGACCTTATAAGACAAGTGTATGCCTTCGCCCCCTGTTGCGATCTTTTTGGTGTAATTGTATGTGAGCCCAAACCTAATCTTATAAGACAAGTGTAGGCCTTCCCCCATGTCGTACCCCCTGGTTGGAAATGGTATGGGGATTCTAACCTTATAAGACAAGTGTAGTCCTTCGCCCCCTGTCGTGGCCCCTGGTTGGAAATTGTATTTGTCTTTGTAGGTTATGACTGGTAATTTGAAGTTGTATTCTAATAAGGAGGCCTAATGCTATCGTGTAAGACAGATATAGGGCTTCGCAACTTACTGTTGGGACTTCACCCCATGACACCTTGTAGTAAAATTTGAATTTGTATTCTAATAAGGAGGCTTATTGCTATCTTGTAAAACAGGTGTATGAACTTGTGTTAGGGTTTGATCTAGCGTGAGGGAATTTGAGTGACAGTAAAATTTAATTATAGAACACTTATTTTTTTATTGTAAATATCACAATTAAAAAATCCTCAGTGAGTTATAAAAAAATTATGATTGTGGACCTGAACAGGCTAAATTTGGCATATCGTGCTAAAGCACTCAGAAAGACCTAGGAGGATGGATAGAGGGATAATGAATTGCCAATAGGTGCCTATGAACAGCTACCTTAAATTAATTACATAACATAGTTATTACAATATTGTTTTCTAAATGAATATTAAAACTGATAGTTTTACCTATAGGTCCTAATGTATTGAAATATGTTTAATATCCATCCGTTCGTTAAATTGTTGTATATTGTACACCTTAAAATTTTTAAACAAACTTGTTGCTACGTATAGATCAGATGCGTTTTATAGCTGTAATTAAAAATCTGTACAAGTAAATAAATTAAAGGTTAAAAAGCACACTTACTATCTCTGTACAGAAAGAATGTTTTGGAGAGTTTGTTTGCGAGTGATAGTCACTACTGTGTGTTACTCGTCTAATCAAACTAAATCAATTTCTACGTTTTTACTTATGCATAGTTGATATATAACTGGTTCATTGCCAGTAAAAGTAATTTTTTTCAAAGCGATTTGAAAAATATTCATATTATACATACGGACACACAAATTTTTTATTGAAACGCATTCATTAACAATTATAAAAACCTCATTAAAAGTTTGGAATGTAATAATTACGTGTGTAACATACAGTTGAAAATGAACGTGTATTTCCCCATATTATTTTTATTAGAGTTTTTAAATTTTTATTACCATGATTGCTATTAAAATTATCACATTTCTATTAATGATCATTTTGATATAAAAAATTTACCATTGCATTTTCAATTTTGATAAAACATAATTTTGTTTTGATGAAACAACCTTCAAAACAATCAATCAAGCCAGATACATAAGAATGTTTTAATTATATCCATTTAAATAGCGAACTAAATAAATTCAAGATGTATCTGAAGATGACTTCTATCAAAAAAGGGTTGTGTAACCTAAGATTTTTATAAAACAAGACCGAACGTCCTAGTCGTTATTGAAAATGCTCAACCATCTATGTACAGTATACAGTGCAATAACAAATATAATTCAACTCATTACTTTAAAAATAGAATGTGTAATTAAGAGCTGGTTAGTATACCTTAAAATGTTATTTGTTAACATGCAATTTAAACACGCGTTGAATAAGCAGTCTTGCTTGCTTATATGTTTTATTTACACAGACCTTTTGAGAATTTTATGCCAAGGATCCGCGAAAAGGGGCGAAGACCCGAGCGCAAGTTCCTAGGAACTGTATGCAGTTCTGAAATATGCAGCTACGTGCAGCCATGAACAATCTCTATTACAGAAAAAAGTTTGTTAGCTCATACACCACTAGATGGCGCCACAAACAAGCTCAAACTTCCAGCCAAGTGGACACGATAGACGTGATAGACGAAAGGGACAAGAGAAACACGGGATATGGGAGAGACGAAAGTTACGTTTAATTTCCAACGCTTTTGTTTTTTGTATTAAATCCAATAGGATTGATAGAAACTGGCTTCTTACATATACAAATTATAAACAAACCCGAAAGTCCATTCCGAAAACAAGATTATTAATAAAAAATTGAAAGAAAACTTAGCGTTTAAAAAATATATTTAAAACAATACATCATTTATTTATTTAATTTGATTACATTGTTATCAGTCTTCTTTTTTCGACTGTAATTCGTCACTATCATCATGGTCTTGAGATTCGTCCTTTCCCTCTAACTCATCGGTCTTCTTCTGAATGTTCGCGCGCGAACATTCACAACAGAAACAACAGGAACGTGCGGTTCCTTGGTGGAATGTGAAAATTGCAAATGCGATAAAAAATAGAAAAAAGGATCTTCAAATATTTAGCAAATGTCCAACTATAGAAAATCTAATAAAATTTAAAAAGTCAAGAGCAGTAGCACGTCACCTAATACTAGACACTAAAAGGAAATCCTGGCAAAAGTACGTGACAGAAATGAATATCAAAACAACGAACAAGGAAATTTGGAATAAAATCAAGTCAGTGTCAGGAAAAAACTCAAATAAGCCCTCATTCATTCTAGAAAAGAATGGAAAGCTTATCACCGACACAACATTCACAATAGAAACAACAGGAACGTGCGGTTCCTTGGTGGAATGTGAAAATTGCAAATGCGATAAAAAATAGAAAAAAGGATCTTCAAATATTTAGCAAATGTCCAACTATAGAAAATCTAATAAAATTTAAAAAGTCAAGAGCAGTAGCACGTCGCCTAATACTAGACACTAAAAGGAAATCCTGGCAAAAGTACGTGACAGAAATGAATATCAAAACAACGAACAAGGAAATTTGGAATAAAATCAAGTCAGTGTCAGGAAAAAACTCAAATAAGCCCTCATTCATTCTAGAAAAGAATGGAAAGCTTATCACCGAGCTGACGGACGTATCCGAATAACTAGCAGAATATTTCGAGGAAGTTAGTAGCTCCAACCAATATACAGCAAAATTCAAGGAAACAATGCATAGTAGAGGAATTTGCTTAAATTCTACTGAACAAACGGAAAGTAACTACAATTCAAAATTTACAAAAGAGGAATTAGAGGAAGTGTTAAGATATGCAAAAGACACTTCCCCCGGTATTGACAAAATCACATACTCAATGCTAAAAACGTAGATCTTCTTTACGTGTTTAACAAAATATGGGCAGAAGGAGACTACCCTTTAACATGGAAAACATCCATTATAGTCCCTATCCTAAAATCCAACAGGGATAAACTAAATGCATCTACCTATCGTTCCATATCACTCACAAGGTGTATGAGCAAAACACTAAAAGGAATGGTCAATAAAAGACTAATAGAGCACTTAGAAAACAACAAAATTATTAACAAATACCAAGCAGGTTATATAAGAGGATATTCGACAAGAGACAACATAATGCTTCTCTCAACAGCCATGCAAGAACAAAATAAAACTCGCTGAAATTGCGCGCAGAAAATTGCAACTATTGTAAAATAATAAATAATTACTACTATTTTCGTTTTCAAATGACGAGAACGCGATTTTATTTTCTTGTATTGTTGAAAATTTATAAATTGAGAGGCATCGACCGGTGCGCTACGGCGCCCTCGTTGCCTATATGGACGGTGCGGGCCTGAGTAACTGCGGGCATATCTGGACGATACAAGGTGTGATCAGTTTAATCAAAACCCAAGTTCCGAATTGTAGTCCGCATAATTCCGTGCTGCATTATCGCGCAGCATGCAGCTTGTCAGTTCCCTACTTCCTTTCTACCGAATGTTTTATCGTATTTTACGTGCAAAAATGCTGCATAATGTACGCCGTAGACTAAGGTGCGGGCGTTCTTTAAAGATAAGGGTGCCCTAACACCTTTAGAGGATTGCGAGGTGACTAGTGCTTGAGATGGTCGATATGCTTAGACCGAGGCACACTTTAGTTATAATTTTACTTAAGACGAAACGTCAAGCCACATCACCAACAAAGATAACCCTTCAAATGACTAGTGGGAACAAATGAATGGTTTTTGGACGACTGAAAAGAGATTGTATTCAAATTTGGCATAAATATCTAACATCTGGGGTTGCAGGGTAAGGAGTAAGAAGGATAAATGTGATATTTCTTTCGGTCGCAATAAAACGCCCTTTAAGTATTTAAGACTTAGAACCCAGTGAAATTTGGCGACGATCGGTGCAGGTATTAAAGAGTAATAAAAAAAATACCAAACTAGTTACATTAAATCGGAGTGAACTAGGCCAATGGGTAAAACGCGTGAAGCAGGTCAACTAGCCGATGGTCCACTCGCCGACGGTCTACTCGCCGATGCCAACTCGCCGACTGCCTACTCGCCGACGAGCCAACTCGCCGACGACCTACTCGCGAAAATATTATTTTTTTAATATCCAACAATTTATTTTTAAATAAAAGTTTATTAATAAATAAAGTAAGGATGATATAATTTCACATGCAAAAGTATAACACTTCTAATTAAACTAATAAAACAATTTGGAAATTTTGGTTCAATTGAAAATTGCAAGTTAACAGTTTTTTAATCACTTCTTTCCAAAAATCAAAATAATACCTATGTTATGAATTGAAAATGTATTTATGAAAAATTAAGATCATAGATTTGCTATAATGAGGTATTTAGGCTTTTCCATATAAAAATTTAATCCCATTCATAATTGTTTAAGTCATTCAGAAATTAGGTGATCATTTACCTATAAAAAGTTTTTAACTTTTCACTTCGAAATTATTCAGATCTTGTTTCTGAAACAGTTAAGATCGTGTTAACTGTGAAAATTATTCAATTTTATTTTTTTGTGATAATTGCAAAATTAGTTTTAACTTAAACTCAAAAGTGATATATTTTTATTACAAGGTAAGCTATTTAATATTTTATTAATTAAAAATAGTACATTTCTTTATTGCGAATGCTTGAAGAAAAAATAATTTACATCATTGCATTATTTTGACCGTTTCAACTAATATTTTTTTAATTTAGACTAGTCATGGAAATTCAAAGCCAAAGAGGACAAACAAAGTACGCTTTAGATGGATATCTTTACGTCAAGGATAAGACAAACAAAGACAACACAATCCAATTCTGGCGTTGCGAGCGCAGAGGTTGCAATGGAAGAGTATGGACGAACCTTTCAGATAATTCTCTGAATTCCGTGCGAAAACAACATACTTGCAGCACTATTGGAAATGCTGCTAATGTTACCTTTCAACAAATAAATTCGGAAATCAAACATCTAGCAACAACTACGATGGAAAATCCTTCCCAAATTCGAGGTCGGGTATTAGAGAAAGTTCCCGATGCAGTAAAGGGAGTTATTCCAAATTCTAATGTTACTCGGAGATACATCCAAAGAGCACGGGTTAAGAAATCATGCGCTCCTCCAAAGCCGGAAACTCCTGAAGAAATTGTTATACCCCAACTATATTCGCAATACGAATATAGTCCCAATCAATTTGAAAAAAATTTATTAGCTGATTCTGGTACAAATTGCAAGCGGATCCTTATATTTGGAAGAGAATATCATTCAAGTTGGAGTTCTAATATGAAAGAACTTTTTGTCGATGGGACTTTCTTATTATGTCTTACTCTGTTTACTCAAATTTTTGTAATATTAGCAAGGAAAGACACTCATGATGAGAAAGGCCCAGTCTTTCCAGTACTTTATTGTTTGCTGCCAGATAAGAGCACTGACACATACATCAAAGTATTCAACATGATTAAAGAACTTTGGCCACAGTTGAATCCGGAAAATATTAATGTGGATTATTGGCTATTCACCAGGCTATTCAGCAAGATTTTCCTGAAACAGTAATCAGTGGCTGCTTATTTCATTTGGTGAAAAACCTAAAAAAAGGATTTGTCGTCTTGCAATTTATTATCGCAATGTAATACTGATCCACAATTCGCGCTGCAAGCAAAGATGATAACTTCATTGGCATTTGTTCCGGAAGAAGACGTCATACCATCAATTATGGAGTTGAAACATTATTTGCCCGATGTATTTGAGACAATTTTGGCTTGGTTCAGCAATACTTACATCGGTCGCTTACGCAATAACGGTACTAGAGCACCGCCAACTTATCCGCCATCAATTTGGACCAATAATTTTGCTGAAGCCTGCCACCGTAAATTACAAGTGGCTTTTGGTACTGATATTTCACATCCTTCCTTGTGGAAATTCATCGAGAATTTGAAAAAAGTTCAGTCATCATATGACGTCGACTACGAAAGAGCTATTTCTGGATGCAATGGTACCACAAAAAGGAGAAAATATGAAGAAAATGATGAAAGAATATTAAATAAACTAGTTAATTATAACCGTGAAAATATAATTGAATTTTTAAAATTATAGAAATTTGTCGATATTTGTATACATGTATTTTGTTTATTTGTATGTACCGACCTATATGAACGATAAAAATTATTATTATTTTTTATAATTATATTATTTGTGTTAATGAGTTATTTTATGTTTAAAATCCATGAAAATTTAATCAAATTTGATAAATTTTTAAACTAATTAATTAATGGTTGGCATAATTTAATTAAAATAAATAGTTGGTTTCTTGTAAAAAATAATATATTATCGGCGAGTAGGTCGTCGGCGAGTTGGCTCGTCGGCGAGTTGACATCGGCGAGTAGGCCGTCGGCTAGTTGACCATCGGCGAGTTGTCGCGCACCGTAAAACGCGTCAGACGTTATGCAAGTGTATAATTGCTCATAATTATTATTATCAATCTGGCTATATAAATTACGTGAATATTCTAATTTTTATACTACGTCTCATTAAATATACATAAATTAAGACAAACATGTTAATTGTCGTTTCAGTTGTGATAGAATACCAATCATGAAACAAGTTAAACCAGTTAGCTGGGTGACTGATTGCAGTAAGGATGAACGTTAATAATTTGTAGGCTTTAAAATAAAGGTTCGAATCTGAAAAGAGGTAAACTTTCTTTTAACTCAATAATAGTACATTGTGCTATTAGCAGTAAAAGTGACACTTTTGTGATGAGTCTGTAGTTTGTATGTATATACAGGGATCGCCATAAAGTTGGACACATATGGCAAAAATTTTTATTATTGAAGTTTCTGAAAAACTCTATTGGCGGTTCGTTTCTGCATGTCTGACAACCAAAAAATCCATTGTGACATTTGTCACGTGACCATAGATTTGTCGGGAATTTTGAAAAATGTTAACTGTGATGCAGATAAATGGGTCAAATTGACATGATATCGAAAAATTGTATTAAGGAAATGTATTTAGAATGCAACAGAGACCACATATACCAATTTTCAACCAAATCAGAAAAAAAATAATAAAAATTACCATTTATTCCCCTCTGCTTTTATTACGAAACATCATAAAATCTTGTTCTACCTGGAAATAGTTTTAATAACACAAATTACATAACTTTAGGTATCTTATGCTATGAGGTGTACTTGAAAGAGCAATCATTTTCATCCTTATAAGCCGAAATATTTGATTTTTCAAAGCCAACTTATTAAATTAAAAAAATCGCTAATTTCAAATGTACTAACCAATATTAAATTTAATAAGGATAAATAAGGTGTTAAGTTTTAATTACAAATATTAGTTCGTTTACATTTTATTTGCCGGTTAAAAATATTAGATCAGCTCATGCGCTTCAATATACAGGACATGAACACAACCAGCGACGTGGCTAAATCGTATTTTTTAAATTTTCCTCTCACAAATTGTCTATTTTACAAATATTTGATTAATTTTGACCTACAATTATGTAATTTATATTATTAAAACTATTTCCAGGTAAAACAAGATTTAATGATGTTTCGTAATAAAAGCAGGGGAATAAATGTATTTTTTATTTTTTTTCTAATTTGGTCGAAATATTGTAATTCTATACATTTATCACATTTTTAGCATCATAGTGAACATTTTTCAAAATTCCCGCCAAATATATGGTCACGTGACAAATATCAGAATGAATTTTTTGGTTGTCAGACATACAGAAGCGAACCGCCAATAGAGTTTTTCATAAACTTCAATAATAAAAATTTCTCCCACGTGTCCAACTTCATGGCGGTCCCTGTATATATATATATATATATATATATATATATATATATATATATACAGGTATGGAAAGACATTATTGCGGGTCTGGCTTATAATAAGCTAGAAAGAAACCCAATAAGCGTTATATGAGTGTGAAAGAGACATAACCTTACCGATGTTGCCACTTGTACCTATTTACATGTAGGCACAAAATATGAACTACTTAAGTCTCCTTCAATCTAGCTTCAACATGTCTAACGAAACCAAAGCAATGGAGATGATGTTGAAAAGTCGCGTGTTCTTTGTACCTTTTAAGTAAATACTTTACACTTAAACATTAAATGATGATACCTCAAGCATCGTTAGTTTATTGTAATTGCGAATAAATGACATGGTTCGATTACTACTCGTAAGAAGAACCAAGAAGAAACTTACGAGAGGTACAAACAAGAAGATTAACATTTACATTGATAGTATAACTTAAGTTTAAGGTTTAACTTTAGCAATACAATTCTTATTGAAAAACCAACTATTTTTAAAAATGAACAGAATGCACTTTCTTCAAAACTCTATAAGATTTTCGAAAAGACCTCCACCTTGCGCAAGGCAGTAACCCAATCTGTGATGAAATTAAGTTCGGGTGATGCTGTTTAAAGAGTCTGTAATTTTGACACGAAGTTCATCCAAACTTTTAGCACGTTCATCCTGTGCCCATAAATATGCTGGGATGCGCATCCCCAAACAAAAAAGTCGTTCGGCGCGATACTACACATTGCAATTTGGCGCTCTTCGTTTAAGTTACGACCAGGATGCTCACCATCATCACTATCGATGTTACTGCATTTTCTACAATTATTTAAACATCCACATCTTTCAAATTTGCAATCGTACTTTCTGATGGAATTGGCCTGTTTTCAAAGGAAAAAGCAAACCTGCCCATTATTTCTTGTGCAGTGCTTCCTGAATAATACCACTTAATAACTTATATTATTTCTTCAATGGAATAGATGAGTATTGATCGGACTTGCAAAAACACTGATTTTCAATTCTCGTTGACAGTAGCAATTAAATTTGTCATTGATACTAGCCTATTCAAAAGACGCAGTTTGTTGTGTATTATATCTTACTTAGGACGTGAACTGATCGTACTGTCAGTGTTTCTCTTATTATAATCAGACCCCCGAAACTATTTTTCCATACCTGTATATATATATATATATATATATATATATATATATATAGGGTGTTTAAAAAGACATGCCAATATTCAAGTGGGTGATTCCTGAGGTCGTGTTAAGAAATAAATTTCCTATAAATATTGGTCCGGAAACAGTTCGTTGAGAAGACACAGGGTGTGGAAGTTTTTGTTATTTTTCTAGTTTTTCTTAAATTACTCCTACAATTTTTATATCATTTGACATTTGGAACGCTTATTAAGCGAAGATGAATATTTTGATTATGTTACCGATATTGAATATCTACAAGGTAATACATTTTGGGGTGTCAGGTTCACTTTCTTCCTCCCAAATGTTGTTTGGTTACGACATTGATTCAGCGATAAAAAATGTGTGTTGCTCATTCGATTTAGAAACTTGGTTATGCCTTGCATTTTTCCCAGAAATGCATAGATTTCGAGACAAATGCGAAACTGTGTATAAAAAAAGGACATTCTGTCTCCTACCCTCGGAAATGTACCACCCCGTAGATATTGTGTATTAGTAATTTTTGTTAGCTCTTGAATTTCGGCGGATCATGTTTACTTTCCGAAATAAAAAAATAAGAACTAATGTAACGTAAGTACCTTCATAAAAACGCGCATTAATTATTTAATTAAAGAATTCATTTTGTATTTACGTGGAAAGACTCTAAAAATGTTTTTAATTCATTTTCATTTTTGTGTAGCGAACAGTATAAAAATAGATAAACATTTTCTATTTACCTTATGAGAATATATACAACAATCGTGGGAGTTAAATCAATTTAATAAATATATAAGTTTAATTGTAAAATATTTGTGAATTGAATACAGCGCACACAAGCAAATAAATTACATTCAGTAATAGTGAAATTATCATAAGTACTTTTAGTAGTTCACAAAAAAAAACAAATTTAAATATTTGCAAGAATGACCAGTGTTTTATTTCCAAACATTAAAAAAATTTTCAAAGCGACCATCTCCATCTCGAGTGCAGTCCAGTCTTCGTTTCATCGATTTTGAACGTTCTCAAAAATACCAGGGTCGTTTCGTATTGTGTTACACGTAACGATGATGCGATTTCTTAAATTCTCCTCACCTTCGACAGGAGTTTCGTACACCAGCGAATTCAGATAGCCCCATAGGAAAATATCCAACGGGTTTTTAAATGTTTTCACTATTACTGTATGTAATTTATTTGGTTGTATGCGCTGTATTTAATTCACTAATATTTTACAATTAAGTTTGTAATTTATGTAACTCCAACGATTGTTGCACATATTCTCACAAGGTAAATAGAAAATGTTTACCTATTTTTATACTGTTCGCTGCACAAATTAAATTGAATCAAAAACGTTTTTAGCGTCTTTCCGCGTTAAAAATAAAATTATTTCTTTAATCAAATGATTAATGCCCGTTTTGTGAACGTAGTTGCATTACATTGGTTTTTATTTTTTATTTCGTAAAGTAAGCATGATCCGCCGAAAGCACAAGAACCAACAAAAATTACTAATACACAATATCTACGGGGTGATATATTTCCGAGCGTAGGAGACAGAATGTCCGCTTTTTTTATGTCACCGTTTCGCATTTTTTCTCGAAATCTATGCATTTCTCGAAAAAATGGAAGAGACAACAGAGTTCCTAAATCGAATGAGGAACACACATCCTGTTTCGCTGAAGATCAATGGCGTAACCAAACAACATTTGAGGGGCAGAAAGTGAACCTGACCCCCCAAAATAATAATAACCGTTCCAAATATCAAATCGATGTCTTAAAAACTGTAGAAGTAATTCAAGAAAAACTAGAAGAATAATAAAACTTCAACACCCTATATCTTCTAAACGAACTGTTTCCGGAGCAATATTTATAGGAAATTTATTTCTTAACATGACCTCAGGAATCATCCCTTGAATATTGACATGTCTTTTTTAAACACATATACATATACATATGCAACTTTGTTAAGAGATATAAATTTGAAATTTGGGATGAAGATTTAGTGAATAAAAATAAATTTCTTGACATTAAAACAGCTGACTGTCACTTCCGGTTTTACTGGAAGTGGCCTCACTTTTCTTATTTTAAACAGGATCCTACAATTTTTTTTCATAGAACGATACCTCTCTAAATTGCCATTCCAATGATGTATAACAAGTCGTCTTTTGTTTTCAAAATGGCGGTTACTCGTTATTTTACAAAATAATTCCATAAATAGTTATGGAGCAATCCCGCTTATGTGGGCCACCCTGTACACCAATTAATAGAACAAGCAACTCTGTAGTAGAACATCACAAAAATTTTCCCTTAACTAATGTAATGAAAATATGTACCAAATGTTTATATTTGCATAATATTAAAGAATATGAATTTTGTACTTATTATATATCTGTAACTGTAACAAATTCAAATCTACCACATATTCTAAAATAATCTAACATAAGCCACAGAGTTTTGGATGCTTTACTCTAGGTACTGAAACAAGAAGTGTGTGAATATTCGCAGGTAGTATAGGTATAAGGGAAGTTAATTACCCCGATAAAGGACAACAAAAAATAGTTATGCGCATGATCATAATTACCAATACATTTAGCGAACGACCTCACTATTTCTTGTATTCTTTTTCTGAATATTATATGTATAACACGTATAAAAACTCCACTCAGTTCTAATGGCAACCAAAACACAACCTACAACCTTCCTTGTATTAAACCTCAAACACGACTGTTTAACTCCAAGTAATCCAACTCTTTTTGTCATTTAATACATATTTATCTTAGAAAGCTTTCGAACAAAGTTGTAGTATGTTGAAACTACTCTTTAACTTGAAACAACCACGACGTATACAACAAATTCTGTATATTGCAGTAAATTAAATAGGAGTTTTTCTTACGCAAAAGAGTAATATTGGGTCAGAAAAAGGTGACTTAGTACAATGTCTTCAATAAATGGAGTTAATGCAGTTAAGCTCTGAGGTACATAAACTAGTTTAGAAATGAATTTTTACAATTAGTGACAATTTTCAAAACTGGTAGACGTTTTAAACTAGTGTACTTTTCTTATCTAGTATAACGCTTTTACGTCGCTATTAGGCCTATTTAATATGTGTGGGGCGTAAACTGCGCAAGGGTGGTTTCGGTGCAATCAGGATTCTCGGGCGCCCAATCTAGGTAACGGCGACCTAGAGGCCTAGATTCCTCTTCGCGGTGGACGGAAAAGTAAAAGCGAGTAGCGTCAGTGAAGATGCCGGTTTACCAGGGGTCTTTGAAGATTTACAGCGACAAAATATGTCCTGATACAGAGGTCGGAAGACAATGCTTCCCTAGTCGGATAAATAATGAAAAAGATTTCTATAAGTTGTAAAGCTTGTTTTCCTTGGTGCTGCTCTGATTTGGTCCATGGTTACCTGAATGTTTACACATAAACAATCAGGTAATATTGACGTAAACAGCTGATTTACCATCTTTTTAGGATAATAAAATAGACAAACCTGTCGGCGGAAGGTTATTCATTAGTAGTGGCGATTTTTGATGAAGTTCTTTGTGCATCAACCAAGCTGCAATTACAGTCATATTGAGAGCGTTTGAAAACAGATTCCACCACCATTTTATCGAGCGAAGCCTTGGCCGATAGGAAGATAACATCTTGCCTAACAGATCAACGCCTCCCATGCCATTGTTATACTGATTGATCAAACGGGGTTAGTGTATGTCAATCTTTTACTTTTTCACGAGAATATCAGATGATTTAAACAAAATTATAAAAGTAAAGTAAAATACACAATAAGAAAGAACTATAACATATGACATGACAAATACTTTAAAGTTTTCAATGGCAGATGGGTTTGAACCCATGGTGACTAACGAATTGTCGTTACATTGGCAAATATATACGGAACCATCACTCATATAGTAAAAATGTTCTGTATTGAGTTTTCTCATTTGTTTTTTATGAGTCAGATCGCACTTAGTAATTCTTCCGTCTCATACAGCTCCTGCAGCTTTCTTATTTTCTTCTCGTAAATGTTCTAACTGATCGTAAGAGGTGAAAAAATTATCGAAGTATATTTGTACCTGCAAAGGGTCGTTTACAGCGGTTAGGAAATTTTTTACAACAGGAGTACCAAGGGTTCAGCAGGACTGTCAGTACTTTTGCTGCAATAAATATTGATTTTATAAGGATAGCCATCTGCAGACCACATCATCCAAATCTTGTACCAAAACCGAATTGGTTTCAAGCGAATAAACGTTTTGCATGACTGATGACCGTAGTAGGGCACTAAGATTCGTCGGTACTGATTTGCTTATGGAGTATTCCAAATTATACAAATTTGCTATTCAGCTCATCATGCATTGGCCCAATTTTAGCTAATTTTTCGTTACGATTCAGAGTCGTGTTATCCATGATGTGAAAATTTTTCTTCAATTCACGAACATGGTTTTGGACACGACTGATGGTACAATGGGTACAGCTGTGTCTTCAGCAGAACTCCAATATAATAATAATAAATAACAATAATAATAATAATAACAATAATAATGGTAATAATAATAATAATAGTAATAATAATGAGGACAGGGATGGCAACCCTGCGTTCCCCTTAGCTGGAAGCACACTTTTCTTATACTAGTCTTGAGTGGCTTCCCTCACTTTAACACTTTTCTGTCGGGGCACTCTAGCTCTAACTCTTGTTCTCTTCAGGCTCCCAGCGTAAGCTGAGAGACCTTTTCCATTGTATTTCTACTCTTCCCAGGACATGCGCCGTCAAAAGCGTATACGGGTGTGGCAAGCCCGGGATGTCCTTGCTGGGGACGGCTGAGCGCTAGCCGTGTCCTAATACCGCAACCGCGAACTGTACTTCAGAGACTCTAGCAGGGCGTGGCTAGGGAACGTTGTACAGCGAGCGGTCGGTGGTCTTGGCTTTACCGCCCGGACTACGAGGAAGGTAACCTCTATAAAAAATCCCCCAATCCCAAGGTCGTTTGGCAGTTTTAGGTGCTGAAGGGATTGCGCGAGGGGAAGCCTAAGCGTGGCCAGGGGGAAGCCTGGTCCCTAGCGTTGAAACGCCTGTGGGGAAGAGGCGCCCCCCACAGTATAAATGCCTTCTCGTAGTATCCCGGCTCTGCTACTTGTGACTTTATTACCGAGGGTTCTCGTGGGAACAGGATGAGTGTGTCATTTAATAACAATGAGAGGGCCACCTCTTTAAACATGGAAGTGGTTGAGGGTCCACTTCATAATCCCCCTAAAAGCCAGATTTGTGCCATTAGACCTGGCTATGACAGGGAAGATTTTCCCACATTGGCAATCTTGAATGTAAGCAGCAAAAAGGAGGTCGTTCCCCGGTTTCTGCTCATTCAATGTGAAGAAAGGGATTTCTCCTCTATGAGTCCTTTCTTTATAAGTAAAACTTTGTTTGGTTTAGTTGGAGATTTAAAAAACGTTAGAAAAGTTAAAGGTGATTTATTGATAGAAACAAATACAAGTAAACAAGCTAAAAGATTAATGCAACTGACACGTTTTGGAGACTTGAATGTAGTTATAAAACCTCATGCTACGTTAAATATATCAAAGGGTGTAGTGTACTGTAAGGATTTGCTGAATTGCACAGTTGAAGAAATTAAAGAAAATTTAGAAACTCAAGGCATCATAGACGTTAAAAGAATAAAGTCGAAAATTCGAGGAATATTGGAGGATACTCCTAATCACATTTTAACGTTTAATAGCCCTCAGTTACCAAAAACAGTTCAAGCGGCCTTCTACCCGCTGCGAGTACGACCGTATATCCCAAATCCGCTTCGATGTTTTAACTGTCAGCGTTTTGGGCATACATCTGTTTCATGTAAACAACCTCAACGGTGCATCTGTGGAAAAGATGTTCACCAAGGCTTACGTTGCGAGGAGCCAATTAAGTGTCCAAATTGTGGAGGACCCCATACAGCCTTAGCAAAGGCATGTCCTGTATATAAGGAGGAAATGAGGATTCAAGAAGTAAAGGTTATCCACAAGATATCGTACCAGGAAGCTAAACAACAAGTAACGAACTTAACCACACCGTCCATATCCTACGCAAACATTGCTTCATCCTCTACCTCGACTACCTCCTTTATACCTGAAATAAAAAAGATAATAAAAGAAGAGTTGTCCACCATTATGCAAGTATTATCTAAACAAAATGCAATCACCCCAATAGTAACAGAAAATAAAGCACCAATATCTCAAATAGAGCAACCAGTAAAACCTACGGAAACACAACAAGCTAAGTTTACTGTCACTGAACCAGATCCTTCAATGGAAGAGGAAAGTTTTGGTGAAAAAAGGAAACGTGATGTTATGAGAAGTGTTTCTTCGGAAACTATTGTGCCTATAGAAGAAACTAGGTTAAACACAGAATCTAGTTTAGAATCCATAGACAAAGACTTGATAGACGTAGTCAAGAGAAAAAAGGGGTGGCCCAAAGGTAAACCTAGGGGCACGTCCAAAGAGAGGATCAAGTTCTAGTCAAAGAAGTGATAGATAGGTTCTAGTCAAAGAAGTGATAAAACATCTGTGATATTTTAATTTTCTTGTGTCTGTATTTGTTTTATTTATTTATTCATATTATTTTTAAGATTTTATCTATACCTTTGTTTTGTCCTTATATATAGATTTTATATTTTGTCTACACACTTATTGTTATGTATCTTTCATAAAATTTTAAATAACAACAACATTAAAATGGCGCACACAATTATACAAGCAAATTGTAATGGTCTGGTTCATCACTATCCTGAAATAAAAAAGATTATCGTAGACAAATCTCCAGATATATTGTGTTTTCAGGAAACTAGATTTATACATCAACACATTTTTAATCTTCGTGGATTCGTGTGCCATAGAAAGGACGGCCCGTTTCATAGAAGGGCAGCCGGTGGTGTCGCTATATTTGTCCGAGAAGGGATACCTGCGAAAAAAATTGATATTGACACAGATCTTCAAGTAACAGCTATACTCACCTCCGTTCCTACAAAAATGTGTATTTGTAACATATACTTACCAAACAATTCTTGGGCGTCCCAGGATATTCAAGACATAATCGACCAACTTCCCCGGCCATTTCTGGTGGTTGGAGATTTTAATGCACACAATGGTCTTTGGGGCTCTCAAGATACAAATACCGCTGGAAAGATAATTGAAGATATAATTCACAACAATAATATCGTTTTATTGAACAATGGAGATCCGACTTTTATAAATTCCCGTTCTTCTTCGTTTTCTGTGCTAGATTTGTCAATGTGTAGTCCTGCTTTAGTACCTAACATTGAATGGTCCGTATTGAGCGAAGAAGTCTTTTCCGACCACTTCCCTATACTAATCAAATTTCCTAAAAGTGGTTACGATGTTAGTAAACCAATACGCTGGAAAACAAATAAAGCAGACTGGGATAAATTTGGTGACATGCTCCTTTCAAATGAAAGTACAAACGCAGAGGAATTCACAAGAGATGTAATAAATGCAGCAGAATGTACCATTCCAAAATCAAACAACAGAGTAATCACACGATCCGTTCCGTGGTGGAATAAAAGATATCAAACGCGGTTGAAAAAAAGAAGAAAGCTCTAAATAAATTCCGCAGAATACCTACAATGGAAAATTGTGTAGAATTTAAACGTTGCCGAGCCATTGCAAGAAGGCTTATACTCGTAGCTAAACAAAATAGTTGGAGAAGCTACGTCTCCTCATTAGGTAGAAATACTACTTCTAGAGAGCTATGGAACGGTATTAAGAAAATTACTGGACGCTTTCGCATCAATATCCCGGTAGCTCTCAACGCTAACCAAGGTCTTGTAACAGATATAAAGGAAATGGTTGAGTGTATGGTGACACATTTCATAAAGTTAGCAGTTCGTCGAATTATGATGCAGATTTTAAAACCATTAAATCAACACTCGAAGTGCCCCTAAATTTTGGTACAGCCGAGATGTGTCCATATAATGTCACCTTCACAATAGAAGAAATGGAACATGCACTATCAAAGTGTAGAAACACTTCACCAGGTCCAGATGGCATATCATACGAGATGATCCGACATTTTCCCTTATCTACAAAGCATACATTGTTGAATATCTACAACGAAATATGGCGCTCGGGGTCTTATCCTGATATCTGGAAAATTGCAACAGTGATCCCCATATTAAAACCTCAAGGAACGACTAACCTCCCCGGCAGCTATAGACCAATCTCCTTAACATGCTGTATGGGGAAGATAATGGAAAAGATGGTTAACAATAGGCTGGTGTGGTTTCTAGAAAAGCATAAACTATTATCTCAATACCAATTTGGGTTCAGGAAAAACTATTCTGCAATAGATTGTATGGCCTTATTAGAGAATGACATACAAATGGGTTTTGCCAATCGACAACACACTGTTGCCGTATTTTTTGACTTGATAAAAGCTTTTGACATGACATGGCGGTATAACATATTAAACACTTTGCACGAGTGGGGAGTTAGAGGAGAAATGGCGAATTTTATTCAAAGTTTTTTGCTAAATAGAACCATTCAGGTGAGGCTAGGTGATGTATATTCAAGAACTGGAACACTGGAAAACGGCATCCCTCAGGGTTCTACTCTGAGCGTTACCTTATTTATTGTTGCTGTTAACAAACTTTTGATGGCGGTTGGTGACTCAGTAGGAAGAACAATGTATGTAGATGATTTATGCATTTTTAAGTCCTCCTCTTCCATGGATGACATAAATAAATGCCTACAAGATGTCATTAATAAACTTAGTAAAACTGCACAAAGTATTGGTTTTTCTTTTTCTCCTACAAAAACAGCATATACTCATTTTGTCGATTACGGTCAAGGCACAATGAACCTATATTAATGCTAAATGGAATACAGATTAAGGCCCAAAGGGTAACAAAGTTCCTGGGTGTACTTTTCGATCAAAAACTCCGCTGGAAAGACCACATTCATGAATTAACTGATCGTAGTAAAAAATGTTTAAATCTCATAACTTGTCTAGCTAACATAAACTGGGGAAGTAATAGTAATACACTTCTCCAGATTTACCGCAGCACAGCTCTGGCTAAGATCGATTATGGGGCACCAATTTACGCTGCAGCTCGAAAATCTTGGATAGCTGCTCTCGAATTAATACATTACAACATCCTAAAGAAGGCACTAGGAGCATACAGAACAAGCCCAAGATTAGCGGTTTACAGAGAAAGTTTTTTTATGTCATTGTTGTACCGATATGATATGGTAACCCTAAAATATTGCAATAGGGTGATATCAAACCCAGAAAATCCATTTCAAAATATTTTACTCAACGACAATTCTGAAACCCTATTTAATGAAAGACCAACCATTACGCGTCCGTTAGCCGTTAGGGTGAGAAAAATAATAGATAAATATCGACTCCCGGAAATCCAAATTACTAAGAGATGCTTATATGAAGTACCAGCTTGGTTAATGATTAAACCAACACTTGCAATAGAATTAAGCCAATTTCTGAAACGGGATGTCTCCAGAAGTGTATTTTTAAAACTTTACGCCGAATTAAAAGAAAAATACAAAGATCACATATTCATTCATACCGATGGATCAAAAACACCAGAAGGGTGGGAGCTTCTTTTATCTGTGAAGGTATAAACCATGCTGTATCATTGCATATGAATACAAGTGTATACACGGCAGAATTGATAGGGCTTAAGCACGCAATCTTGTACATACTTAGTTGTACAGAAAATCAAAGGTTTATAATTTGCACGGACTCACTAAATGCTACTCAGTCTGTAAATAACGCTTATAATCAAAATGGTCTTGTACAAGAAATACAATCCCTGTTGCATAATATAATGGAAACAAACAAGCAAATTGTAATTGCATGGATACCTAGTCATGTAGGAATCAGGGAAAATGAACTAGCCGATGAGTCAGCGAAATTCATGGCTAACAATGGAAGATCTGACGAAATAGCACTGCCTGTCGAAGAAGTAAACCGCATCCATAAAAATTTAATCATCAAAATGTGGTTAACTAATCATAACACACCAGACCATTACAGACAAAATCCAAATGTTAAAAAATTAAAGTACATGGGCCACAAGAATAGAAGAGAGCAAGTTGTCTTCTCCAGGTTACGAATAGGTCATACAAACCTAACATCTGAGTTCATGCTAACAGGCCGAAGACCAACTATATGTGATAGATGTCAACAAGTCCTAACAGTTAAACATATTCTTATAGAGTGCAACAAATACGTATTGGAGCGTCAAACAAGTCTACTGCCACAGACGTTTGAGCAATGTTTAATTTACGAAAATATGGATAAGGTTATCAATTATTTAAAATATACAGACCTGTTTGGTAAAATTTAGATATGAATACAGAAAATAAGGGCTAATAGCCTAAGATGCTGAAGCCCATTTAGGCAAAAAAAAAAAAAAAAATAATAATAATAATAATAATAATAATAATAATAATAATAATTTTAAAAATGTTAGCACGTTGAACATACTAGGAGTCCTTTTTGATAATAAAATGTATTTCAAAGACCATATTCAAAACCTCGTAAGCAAGTGTAAAAAAAGGCTAAACATTATCAGATGTACATCAAATCTTAGCTGGGGTGCACGTAGAGACACTACAATTAGATTATACAAATCCTTCGTACTACCTATCATTGATTATGGGTCCATAATTTATTCCTCTGCTAGACCTTGTACATTAAAACCATTAAATCAGATATATGCTCTTGGAATACGGCTAGCAATTGGAGCATTCAGAACTAGCCCACATATGTCATTATATGTTGAATCCGGAATAATGCCATTAGAAACAAGACAAAAATATCTATTATTAAATTATATGGCCAAACTTTTACACCTTTCGGACCACCTCAATCTCTCAACATTAGAAAGTTATCAATTATTAAACCCATATGAAAATAATAGATCCACAGTCAGACCTGCTCTAATACGTGCAATAGAATTAACAAATAAAATGCAATTCGATACATTTGAAATATTTAAATATAGTCTACCAGAACACCCAGTGTGCCTATTGGATAAAATAAATACAAAGCTGGACCTAACATTATTTGAAAAAAAGGGAACCACTAATCACATGTGTCAACACTATTTTAGAGAAGCGTTAACTAATTATAATAACCATGTCATAGTGTATACCGACGGGTCCAGAACAAAGAATGGATCAGGAAACGCTATTTACACTCAAAATGAAACACATAACTGGTCCTTAAAGCCATATGCAACAACATACACAACCAAAATGTATGCCATATGGCAAGCAGTCTTATTTTGCGTATATAATAGAAGTAAGAAATTCTTAATATGTACAGATAGTTTATCAGGATTAAAAAATATATTTTACGGTGTACATGAAGAATCATTAAGTAATATGATCAGATCATTGATTTACCATATGGGCCCATCTATTTCGCTGACCATGATGTGGGTACCTGGCCACATGGGTATTCCTGGCAACAATATAGCTGACACCAGTGCAAGAGAAGCTACTGAAATGCACAACGCAGACGTCTGTTCTATTAGCTTTAAAGACGTCAAACTATACATAAAACAAAAAACTAAACAATATTGGGAAAATCAATGGAAAAACACAAAGCACAGCCATCTACAAAAAATTAAAAAAGACATTACATTATGGAAAAGCCAACCAATAATAACGAAACGGGAAGAAATAGCACTTACTAGACTACGTATTGGGCATACAAACCTCACACACCTGCACCTATTGGGTAGATGTAATCAAGCTATGTGCAACCATTGCAACGTAAAGATTACCATTAATCATTTATTAATAGAATGCCCACAATATAACAATTTTCGAATAAACCTAAAGATGCCAAATAACATTGAAGAAATATTTAGAGATAGTCCTGAAGCACTCGAAAAATTAATAAGGTTTTTAAAAGAAATAAACATAATAAACAAACTGTAACATAAACATTGCATAGGCATATGACCACAGCAGTCTTGCCAATCAACAAAAAAAAAAAAAAATAATAATAATAATAGCAACATACCACATACACATTGGAAACTGAACACGCACATACAAGCTATTGCAGTCAAAATTGAACATCCAATAAGTATAGTTATTTGCAACATATATTTACCATCGTACAACTGGACACTGCAAGATATTGAGAATATAACTGCTCAGTTAACTCCCCCTTTTCTCCTTGTAGGAGATTTTAACTCTCACTCTAAAGTGTGGGGATCAACGCACACTGATGATCGAGGTCACTTAATAGAGCAACTTATAGAAAATAATAGTTTAGTGCTTCTCAACACTGGCCTTGCCACACATTTCAACTCTAAATCACAACTTTACTCCGATAGACCTCACGCTCGCTTCCCCAACAGTAGCATTAAAACTAACATGGGAAGTACATAATGATCTCTGTGGCAGCGATCATACTCCCATATTCATTTTTACACAACAGAAAAAGGAAAACAGCACAATACCTAAAAAATGGTTAATTAAAAAGGCAAACTGGGAGAAATATACTACGATTTTAAATAATGATCAATATGACAACAAGCTGGAAATAGAAGACCAAGTAACTTCATTTACACAAACTATTGTGGAAGCCGCATTAAAAGCTATTCCTCAGTCTTGTACAACAATAAAACCAAAATCTGTACCCTGGTGGTCAGAAGAAATTAAAGACTTAATTAAAAAAAAAGAAAACTATTTACTACCTTTAAGCACAAACCAACGACTGAAAATATGATTAATTTTAAAAAAATGCGTGCTGAAGTACGAATAAAAATATTATACGCAAAAAGAAATTCTTGGCAGGAGTATGTAAACACGATCAACGTTCGTACTAGAAGTAGCGATGTTTGGAGAAAAGCCAAAGCTATAATAGGAAAACGCTACGAAAGTATTTCTTCACTGCTAATAGTAGATGGAAAAAAACTAACAAGAGGTGAAGATATTGTTGAAGCACTAGTACAACAATTTCAACAAAATAGCAGCTCAGAAAACTACACGGACGCGTTCAAAGCAACTAGACTACTACAAGAACAAGAATTAAATTTCAAGACCAATGAAACATATCATTACAACCAGAATTTTACACTTTCCGAATTAAATAAAGCACTCCATAATTGCGAAGATACAGCTCCCGGGCCAGATACAGTGGTGTACATCATGATTGAAAAATTGCCATTACCTGAAAAAGAAGAATTGTTAAAAATATACAATGCAATATATGAAAAAGGAACATATCCTGTACAATGGCAACATTCCATAATAATACCAGTACTTAAACCTGGAAAAGACATTACAAACCCTGCTAATTATAGGCCTATCTCACTTACCTGCTGTTTGAGTAAAATTTTTGAAAAATTGGTAAACGAACGATCGGTATGGCTATTAGAATCACGACAACTTATTTCAAAGTATCAAACCGGATACCGCAAATTTCATTCTACCATTGATATGTTAGTGTATCTAGAAAATTATATATTAAACAGCTTTATAAATCAAAGCCACACAGTCGCTGTAACCTTTGACGTCCATAAGCCGTATGAATTGATGTGGAGGTATAACGTAACAAAAACTTTGCATGACTGGAATATAAAAGGAAAATTACCGCTGATTGTGCAAAGTTTTATGTCCTACCGCAGTTTTGCTGTGAGAATTGGTAACACCATATCAAAAGCATATATACAAGAAAATGGCATACCTCAGGGATACGTACTAAGCTGCACCCTATTCATTATTGGTATTAATAAGCTACTAACTTTAAATCATCCAAACGTGCACAAATGTCTTTATGTGGACGATCTAGTAATTCTTAATAAAAATAATAGTACTGATAATACCCAGCACAGCTTGCAAATGGCAATTAATGAAATTGTAGGACAAGCTGATAAAATAGGCCTTAAATTTACTGAGAACAAAACCGCAGCAATGCACTTTTGTAGGTTAAGGAAAGACCACAGGGAACCAGATTTACATATTAATGGTACACCAATTACTGTAGTAGAAAGCATAAAAATTTTAGGCATGGTCTTCGATAAAAAGCTTTATCTCAAGCAACATGTGGATTACATAGCCACAAAATGTAAAAAAAGATTAAATTTAATCAGATGCCTATGTAATATGAATTGGGGATCGGATAGACAAACACTCACACAATTTTACCAATCGTTCATATTATCCCTTATAGATTATGGAAGTATATTGTATTCTTCCGCCAGAAAATCCACTTTAAAACCATTAGAGACTATACATACGAACGGAATTAGAATGGCAACAGGCGCGTTCCCAACAAGTCCAACGCTAGCAATACTTGCAGACGCCGAGATTCCACCGCTATACATTAGGAGACAAATTTTAATTCTCAATTATCTCATAAAAATATTAACACTAAGGTCACATGTTAACCGCGAAATAATCGAAGATACCGATATACACGGAACTTATAAAGTAAAGCCAACAGCAAGTAGACCAGCACTTGTAAGGGCCTTGGAAATAATGGAAGAAAGCCACATCAGTGTACCGCAACTAATTGAGCACACTCCGCCTGAAAATTCCTATTGGATACCGCTAGATACCAAATTTATATTTGACTTGACTGATTTTAAAAAACAAGATACCTTACCGCTTACATATCATGCACACATATCGAAAATTGTGTCCAGCTATTCTACATACACAAAAATCTTTACGGATGGTTCCAAAACCGAACATGGGGTAGGAAGTGCGGTTTACACAAATGGAACATGCCACAACTGGTCACTGAATAAGAGTACCAGTGTGTATAATGCATAACTCTACGCAATTTGGCAATCTCTTTTGATCTGTCGTTACTACAATAATAACAACTTCATGATATGCACTAACTTCATGATATGCACAGACTCGTTAAGTACTATGCAAGCACTACACAATCCAAACTATAGTAAGGATCCTTTAGTAAACATGGCCAAAGAACAATTGTACCACCTTAGCACCGAATGCAAAAATATAGTACTAATGTGGATACCAGGGCACATTGGAAGATCTGAAAATGAAAAGGTAGATGTTGCAGCAAAAAATGCTACTAAAATGAAAGTAGATGACATCGCAACCCACCCAAGCGATTTTAAAAAACACCTAAAAGCTAAGTGTCTTGAGAAATGGGACTCACTGTGGAAGCAATCTAATACGTTTTTAAGCAAAATCAAGAAATACACCACTCCTTGGAAAAAAACATGCCAATTAATGAGAAGAGACCAAGTTGTGCTTACCAGAATTAGAATTGGACACACAAACTTAACCCACAATTTCTTATTAGGCAAAAGCGAAAGAAAATTATGTAACCAATGCAATGTTTACATAACACTGGAGCATATATTTATCGAGTGTCCACAGTACACACATATCAGAAGAGAGTTAGGAATACATAACAGCATGAACGAGATAATGAACGAAGACAAGAAATCAACAGAACTTACTATAAAATACCTAAAAAGGACAAACCTCTACGGTAGTATCTAAACAAGGATAATAAAAACAGTTTAAAAATAGCCATAAAACCATAGCAGTTGGGCCAGTAACCCTTAAAAAAAAAATAATAATAATAATAATAATATATTTAATCCAATGGTCTTTTGATACAAGCTCTGGAACGTCAATTAATTATCTACTAGTAGGAGTTGTAAAATATACATAATTTTTGTACAATGATAGAGACAAACATCATAACATTAAAATATTTAAATAACAATAAGTACATCAATTACAAGCATTACAGTTATCTTATATGTTCGTCAAATCCTAAATCTATAAAATACTGAATTAACATATTTTTTATTGCTCTTTTAAATCTATTGATTTCGCGAATTTCTTAAATTTTCAATGGTAAATGGTCGTAAAATTTGATTGCTCTTATAGCAAAATAGTTGCTTGTTTTGTGCTAATTTATGTTTAGGTACACTTAAATTGTTTCCGCCTCGAAGATTATAGTCAGATATATCACAGACTCTTTGGTATTGACGTTCGTTCATCCGTACGTATAATATGCAATGTAATATGTAAATCGATACTACGGTAAGTATTCCTAAGGTTTTAAACAGGTTTCTGCATGAGTACCTTGCAGATTTAAAACATATGGTACGTATAAATGTTTTTTGCATTATTAATATTTCATTAATTCTAGTACAGCCACCCCAACAAATGATGCTCTAGCTTAAAATGGAGTTTATGTGAGCATAATAAAGAGCAATAAAACATTCATGATTAGTCAAATCACGTAATTGTCTTACCACAAGTCTATGAGTACCTAATTTTTTTATAACGAAATCTACGTGAGTGCTCCAAGATAAATTCGAGTCTATGTGGACTCCCAAAAATTTTAGAGATTTGTTGTGATTTCGGATTTTTCCATTCAGTTTCACAAGCAAACTATGCCGTATTTCTTTAGTGGAAAACAAAATTAAATTGGTTTTTCGTAATTTAAAACTAATCCATTATTGCTACAGAAACGTGACGTGTTTGATACATTTATTCGCGTATCTAAACACAAGTTTTTCGTATCAGCAAATAATGATAAATAGTTCATTCCGTTAGAATCAAAAATATCATTCATGAAAATTACAAATAATAACGGACCAGAGTACTCCCGTGCGGAACTCCAATTGAGACTGTTCTTTTTTCAGAAAATATCTTTGATCATCAACATAGAGTACTGCTTTTTGCCTACGCTGTGATAAGTAGGATAGTAACCAACTTCCAGCATTGCCTCTAACTCTGTAATCATACAATTTAATAATTAGTAGTTTGTGATTAACGTTCTCGAAGGCGCGACGATGATATTGCATCTTCGGTGAAGTATCCTTTCCGAAAACCAAACTGCTTATTAGATAATATGTTATTAGCCTTGATAAATTTTAACAGTCTGATATAAAATGGCTTTTCATAAATTTTCGAAAATGTAAATATTCACTTGGAACTGCGTGGCACCCACTAAATAGCAATAATCCAAGAAACTGAGCAATGTCAGCCCATCCAACTGTCAATGATGTGCTGCATACATTATTGTCAATTAGTTTTGAAAATGTCAAAATCAGAAAATAGTTATTTACCCAATTAGGTATGAAAAGCCTAATATTGTTTATCGAACATAATATTTGCAAATTATGTGAGTTAAACAAGCTTTTCATATTTCATATTAGATGCAACGTTTAATCTAATTCCGGTAAAATAACAAATTTGGTATGTAATTTAAAAAAAAGTGGACTGACTTGACATTTTAAGTTGTCACAAATTTTTATTATTACAGTGTCAAATTCGCAATTCTGTAATTTTAATATAATGAGTGATTCCGTAAAGAACATACAGGGTTAGGAAAAAGTACCGGAACGCTTAAATATCTACAAAATCGCGAAAGTGACGATTACAAAATTCGGCATTTGGGGGTTTCGGGGAGCGCGGAATTGGAAAATGATATCGGCACTGTTGCCAGATTTCCCAGTTTTGCGCTACACGTAATCATTTTGTTTTCTTAAATAGAATGCTCTATTTATTTTTATTGCAATCAATTGGGCGTCTCAAACTTATAAAGATCTCAATACTTAGTCTTTTTGTTATCTTAAATGGAAGATCCCAAATTCTCAAAATTCAGTTTATACTATTAGATACTAGTGAGAAATATTATGGGATAGTTATTTAATTTAGAATGAGCATGCATTAAATTTATCGGAGATGCCCGAAAATATGAATACCCTAGGAATAAGTAAGCACTGCTTCAATTGTTTTCAACACTCTAGCCGTCGCCATGTTACAACGATAAATTAAACACATCATTGTCAGTTAAGCCGTTGAATATTGCATCGATTACAAAATTATAATTTGATTATGGCTTTTGTTTTATCAGAAACCCAACGTATTGATATTTTAATTTTTTGTGGATATGGAAATAAAACAAGGACATATCAAGAAGTCTGCAACTTGTTTAATGATCGTTATCCTAATAAACCCATTAAAAAGTCTACCGTACACAGAACTTGTCGGCGTTACGAGGAAACAGTGTCCATAAAATGTTTACCTAAAACCGGACGCCCAAGAACGGCTACAAGTGATGAAAATAAATTAAACGTTTTATTACAAATAGAGGAAAATCCAAAAGTAAACACCAACCAGTTAGCTATAAATACCGAAATCTGTCAAAAATCTGTAAGGACTATTTTGAAGGAAAATAAATTAAAGCCGTACAAGATCCATTACACTCAAGAGCTTTTAGAGGATCATCCTGACCGCCGCAATGAATTCGCCAAAATCATGATGGAAAATAACAACCAAGATCCTTATTTTGCGCACAAAATTGTATTCAGTGACGAAGCTACTTTTTGCTTGAACGGCCAGATTAATTGGCACAATTGCCGAATTTAGTCTAGAGATAACCCCCATTAGATGGAACAACTTCATACCCAATATCCTGAGAAAGTTAACGTCTGGGCGGGGATATTGGGAAACAATATTATCGGACCTTTTTTCATAGAAGGTACATTAACAGGGCGAAAGTATTTGGAGCCCCTTAGAGAAAGTATAGTTCCTGTCATTCAACAAAATAGAAATATAAGTGAAATATGGTACCAACATGATGGTGCTCCGCTCCATTATTCAAGAGAAGCCATGCAATTTCTAAACAACCAATTCCCAGGAAGGCTGATTGGAAGACGTGGAGCATTAGAATGTCCACCTCGATCCCCTGATGTGACTCCACTGTGCCTACAGGAATCGTCCAGAAAATTTGAACGAACTCTGCGAAAGAATCCGCATCGAAATTGTACTTATAACACCGGATATGTTGAGCAACACATTACGAGAATTTTATGATCGACTTGGATACTGTCTAGCAAATAATGGAATCCACTTTGAGCATTTAATTAAAAGTTAGTGTCGTTAATTATTAATTCTATTGTTAATTAATTAATTAAGTTATTGTTGCTTCAGTCCATTGGCTTTTAATTTCCTTCTTATCTTGGCATTATTGTTATTAGTTCAAGTGCAAGGGAAAGTGGCCAATCACAAATTAAAAAATAACCTTCATAACTCAAGTCATTTATTTCAATAAAAATAAATGGGACATTCCATTTAAGATAACAAAAAGACTATGTGTAGCGCAAAACTGGGAAATCTGGTAACAGTGCCAATATCATTTTCCAATTCCGCAGGCCTAGGAACCTCCAAATGCCGAATTTTGTAATCATAGCTTTAGCGGTTTTGCAGATATTTAAGCGTTTCGGTACTTGTTACTGAAAACGCGGTGTTGTGTTATCTCGGCAACTAGTAGAGATAAAATTTTGAAAATTTGAGATCTTAATAAGTTTGAGACGCCCAATTGATTTCAATAAAAATAAATGTGGCATTCTATTTAAGAAAACAAAATGACTACGTGTAGCGCAAAATTAGGAAATCTGGCAACAGTGCCGATATCATTTTCCAATCCTGCACGCCCCGAAACCTTAGCTTTAGCGATTTTGTAGATATTTAACCGTTCCGGTACTTATTCCTATCCCTGTATGTTCTGATATTGAAAAAAGTGTGAATATGGACGTTTGATACCAGCGAAGTCAATGAGTCGGTACGATTTGATCTACAAAAAATTTGGAGATTGGTGCACACAGAAGAACGTTAAAACAATCAATGCAACAGTAACGCTTACGTATTTTGAAGGAGTGAGAACACTGAAATCGTCCACAATCTGGACGATTTATTCCATGCTAAAAACGGAACTATGTGTTAATATTCAAAACTATACGCAATTAAGTGCATTGTTGAAGAAACAATCTGCAGGATATCGTGCTAAAAAGTCAAAGATTTTTACTAAAGAACACATTGAAAGGTTTTTAAGAAGCTGACTGCAAAAAGTTTTTATTGACAAAGGTATCACTACAGATAATGATTTGTACACATATTCCTGATTTATAGAAATACTTTCGTAGGTAGCAATGCTAATTGGAGTTTCTGGAGCTTGCAGACAATGCGAACTAACATCTCGTAATACGACAATTTGTAGTTACAGATGGAAACGTTTTTGGAGTAAATTTACGTCCGAAAGTTACTAAACATGATCATTTTTTTTTAATATTTCAACGAGAAATGTGGAGTGAAATCAGTAGAAATTAATACATTTGGAAATTTACCACGTACAATTAATTACTACCATATCTTGGAGTACAAAATGTGTCAGAATTTACAGGACACTGCTTTAGAAGGACGTCTGTCTCTTTACTGGCGGCATGTTGCCGAAGCGTACTTAGAGAGTTCTCCGATCAATAAGAAAAAAATTTCCAACGACATTTTGGAAAAACAACTGAATACGCGAATTTACAAGAAGAATCGTCAGTTCAAGAAATCGATCTGCTGCCATCAAGTTCAGGAATAAATTTTCAACATTGCATTTACCATAATTTTGTAGTTAATATTAATAATTGTAAAAATTAAGATGATTTGAAAATAAAAGTTGTTTTCAATGTTTTGCTGTTGCAAGTGTTTGGTTTATTCCATCACTAATTATGAAATGTATCTCATCACTAGTGATAAAATGAAAAACTTACGTAACCATGAAACATGACAGTTATAAAAAAATGGCAGTAGGTACGTAACCTCAAGAATGCATGTAAAACTTGATTTTCCTAAAGTAATTAGATAATAGTTATATCGTAACTAGTGCGCTGTTTACACATTTCTTGGTGCGAGGCCGTTCTTTTTTACCTGAGGCGTAGCCGAGGGATAAAATATAAGGCCGATCACCAAAAATGTGACAACGCACGTGTTGTGAACAATATTTTTTATAATCGTTTACATAAAATTAGAAAATAATTAAATTTTGAAATGTCTGATGACAAATGTCAAATTAAATACATAAACAAAAAAGTTTTATATTTAGTTATATACCACTTTTTTGTTTATGTATTAAAAGTAACGATTACAAAAAAATTATTATTAATTTTATTAAATATATGAATAAAAAGTTTACCTCGAGTAGGATTTGAACCTACAACCTGTACTTTGCTAGAGTACTCTAGCAAAGTACAGGTCATATTTAAATCTCTCGATAAATATATTTAATAAAATTAATAATAATTTTTAATTTACCTTTGACCTTATTCGTTCATAACAAAACTTATAATTAATTAATTAGATAAAATATTCTATTACTTGCTTGGCTAATATTTTTAGCATTATAATTTTCGTATTACGTTATTAAACAGTAACTAATTAAAAAAATGTCATTTTATTTGTGAAACTAAGTCTAAAGTTAGCATTAAAGTAGGTACAACGTTAAACTGCATAAGAATTCTACATTTAGTAATTCTACTGTAACTCAAAATTTAATGCAAAATATACGAGCTATGCTTGTGAAGATAAGATTGTGTAAAGTACAAATCGACTTTGAGATTAAGTTGTCACTTAAAATGACACCTATTATATAAACACATACATATATACGTTTAACGTTTAACGTTCTAACACCCTCTTTCGACTCACCCTTCGGCAAGATACTTTGTAGGTAATTTCTAACTCGAAACATAAATCTAAGCGGTGTAACTACAGATGATAAAAAACTGCAGTAAAACTAGATTTTATGGAATAAACGTATCTAAAGTTGAATAATTTAACTGTTTTTTGAAAAATAGGTACCTATATCTAAAATGCAGAAACAAAATGCAATATGTAAATAAGTTGGATATGTTTGTAGTTATGAGCTTAAGATAATTGTTAATTTATTCATAGAGTAGTCCCGCAGGATACACATGACGTTACAGACCAATTACTGAAATATCCTTGCTAGTACGATTAGATTAAGCGAAATTAAAAAAGCTAAATCTCAGAATTTAAAAACACGTTTTATACACTGTTTGAATGAATTAGTAGTATTCGTACTTGAAAGTGTGCATACAGAATAACATAATCATACATTTGAGAGTAAACACGGTCACTCAACCCTAAACTCTCTTGAGTTCTGAAAACATCTCTAATGTGTAATTAGGTTACATACAACTCCTCTTAATAAGTTTCATGGATAGATCAAAATTTACGTAAATTTGCAGTGTAACTAAAGGGGTTATATACTGTCAACCATTTTACTATACATCCATTTTACTTGTGTTCTGAGCTTTATATTTCTCGCATACATATTCATATCGTGCTTTTTGTATTTGAATTTCGTAATTTCAAGCACCACTTTTGAAATCAAAATAAAAAACTGAAATATGCAAAATTAAGAATTTTTATCAATAACAGTTAATTATGTAAATGATTAGTTACTGCATGATATTTTATTTTAATTCTCCTAAAAAAATATAAAAACATCTATAGTTGCCATTATCTTTCACCAAATGTATTGCTTAAAATCATATAGTAATAATTTAATTTCTACTTGATTTTTATTCCTTTCAAACAGACGAAAGAAAACATTTTGTTGTCTGTTGCTTATCAACTAGAGGTAATGTACTACCACAGTCGGGAATGTTTTTCCGTGCAATAATTATTTCAACATAAAAAAATTATTAAATATTATTGAAAATACAGTCATAGGCATTGAAAACACAAGTAGCCCAGGTGAATTAGCAAAAGTGCATGTCGTAATTCAGAGCAGGAGAGAAAATTGGTTGCTTTAATAATTATGAATATGACATTCATGTGGAGCCCATAACAACATCAGAGAACATTGTTTAAACAACGGCAAATGTCGAAAAATAGATAAAAATAGATTTTTATACGTAGCTTTGAAAGTATAACTAATAAGGGTTTCAAATTTTCATTATTTTTAGCTGGCTAAAAAAAGGCAATTTGAGATCTCGTAGATCGAAATCGCTTAATAATTTGTTTAAATAAATGCAAGAAACTGTCAAAACTATCAAAACTTTCAATTATTTTTCATCTCATCAAAAAATCACCTACATGCTTGAAACTTTCAGTAATTTGTGTTTTATTACCCGTAACATACCATAATTTTTTTCTTACAGATATTAATTTGTGTGTGTGTGTGTGCGTGTGTGTGTGTGTGTGTGTGTGTGTGTGTGTGTGTGTGTGTGTGTGTGTGTGTGTGTGTGTGTGTGTGTGTGTGTGTGTGTGTGTGTGTGTGTGTGTGTGTGTGTGTGTGTGTGTGTGTGTGTGTGTGTGTGTGTGTGTGTGTGTGTGTGTGTGTGTGTGTGTGTGTGTGTGTGTGTGTGTGTGTGTGTGTGTGTGTGTGTGTGTGTGTGTGTGTGTGTGTGTGTGTGTGTGTGTGTGTGTGTGTGTGTGTGTGTGTGTGTGTGTGTGTGTGTGTGTGTGTGTGTGTGTGTGTGTGTGTGTGTGTGTGTGTGTGTGTGTGTGTGTGTGTGTGTGTGTGTGTGTGTGTGTGTGTGTGTGTGTGTGTGTGTGTGTGTGTGTGTGTGTGTGTGTGTGTGTGCGTGTGCGTGTGTGTGTGTTTGTGTGTGTGTGCATGTGTGTGTGTGTGTGTTGTGTGTGTGTGTGTTGTTGTTATTGATATATATTTTTTGTTATTTGTGATAGTATTGTGTGTGTGTGTGTTATTTATGTTAGTATTAGAAAAAATGTGATTAGATATGTATGTTGTAAATATTGATTTGTGTGTATTAAGTGTTTGAATATGTGTAGATGATAATGTGTAAGTTATGTTGTATGATATGTGTGTATGTGTGTATGTTGAATTGTGTGTTGTGTGTGATATGAAAAATATGAATGTGTAGTAAATTGTAATAGTTAAGTTGATTTATGTGTATAATTTTTATATTGAATTGTGTGATTGATTGTTGTTGTGTATTGTGTGTGTGTGTGTGTTATTATATAGTGTGTTTTTGTATTGTTGTGTGTGTGTTTTTTTTTATGTTATTGTATTGTGTTTATTTTGTTTTATTTTTGTGTGTATATTTTTATTTTGTTTTTGTATTGTTGTTTTTGTGTGCTTATGTGTGTGTCGTATGTGTTCTTTGTGTTTTGTTTTTTTGTTTTTTGTGTTTTTTGTTTGTGTGTTGTTTGTGCTTTTTGTTGTTTTATGTTGTGCGTGTGCGTGTGCGTGTGGTTGTGCGTGTGCTGTGTGCGTGTGCGTTTTGTGCGTGTGCGTGTTGCGTGTGCGTGTTATTTTTGTGTGCGGTGCGTGTGCGTTTTTTGCTATTTTTGTGTGTGTATTTTTTTGTTATTATTATTTTATTTGTTGGTATTTATTCGCGTTGTTTATTTGATCTTTTGGTTATATGCTGATTCGTGTATAATTATGCTTGTGCGTGTCTATTGATGTGTTCGTGAGCGTTGTGTGTGCGTGTCCGTGGTATGTTGCGTGTGCATGTGCATGTATGTGCGTGTGCGTGTTTTGTCGTGTGCGTGTCGTTTGTGCGTGTGCGTGTCGTTTGTGTGCGTGTGCGTGTCGTGTGCGTGTGCGTGTGCGTGTTGCGTGTGCGTGTGCGTGTGCGTGTGCGTGTGCGTGTGCGTGTGCGTTGCTTGCGTGTGCGTGTGCGTGTCTGTGCGTGTGCGTGTGCGTGTGCGTGTGCGTGTGCGTGTGCGTGTGCGTGTGCGTGTGCGTGTGCGTGTCCGTGTGCGTATGCGTGTCAGTGTGATTAACCTATAAATGTCAAAATAATTTGTCATTTAGCATTTGTGTTTTTATTCTTTATTTTGGTTAACGCTTTTGCTCTAGTACTTTTCATTTTCAAAAACACTGTTTTTCAATATTAGCTACAATTTTGTAGCCTATTGTCAAATAATTACATTTATTATGGATCAACGAAATTTTTCGCCCCCGAAAAAAAACGCCAGGCCAGGCATTTTTCCGTTGACTAAAAGGAGCGAATCTTAATCAGTTTGTGTTGAAGAAAACCCGAACAACAACAAGACTGAAAATGTTGCATTTACAGCAAAAGCTGCAGGTAACATAATAACTTTATAAAAACATTTTATTCATTACTTTATCATTTTAGGTGTTACAGATAAAAGTGTATACAACATTCTACGCGAGTGCAAGCAAATACATGTATTACATCCTCGGACAGTGTACCACCGACAACGAGCAATTTTGGACAACATTGACGACGAAACTAAGAGTAATCTTAGACGTGTAGTACATTCCTTCTTTGAACAAATCGGTACACCTACTCTAAATAAAATTGTGGCCGCTATTGGTGAACACGGTGAGATGACTCAATTAAAAGGGAGTACATTAAGAACCTTGTTGAATGAAATTGGCTTTAAGGGAGTAAAGGAATAAATTATCTCTAACATAAATTATACTTTATTTTGAAATATAGGTATTCCAAGAAGTCAAGAAATAGTTTCCTTAAAGAAAAATCTGAGATAGTTGCGTGGAGGCGACGTTATCTACAACAAATTAGATAATACAGAGAAGAAGGAAAAAAGGTATATTTCTTAGACGAGACTTGGGTTAATGCTGGCCACACAGTAAGCAAAGTATGGAAAGATACAACCATCTTGACTCCGAGGCAAGCGTTTGTTAATGGATTAACAACGGTGTTACGGGATCCATCGGGAAAAGGAAAACGCCTTATCGTTTTCCACATTGGTTCCGAGGGCGGTTTTGTTGATGATGGTTTGCTGTTGTTCGAGTCCAAAAAATCTGGCGGTTATCGTGAAGAAATGACAGCTACTGTCTTTGAAGAATGGTTTCGCAACGTTCTTGGACGTTTAGCCAAAAACGCTGTTATAGTGTTAGATAACCCTTCCTATCACAGCAGAAAGATCCAAAAATCCATATTCAGGATCAAAAAAAGCTGACATTCAGGCATGGCAAACCAGCAAATCTATTGATTACGAACCAGATATGATCAAAGACGAACTTCTCAACCTTGTCAGAAAAGCTGCTATTGCTCCTAAATTAGTTGTCGATGAGATAGCAAAAACACAGAATCATACTGTATTGCGTTTACTTCCATATCATTGCGAATTAAACCCAATCGAACTGATATGGGTGATAAGGGTGAAGTTGCGAGGAACAATAAAACATTTAAAATCGCAGATGTGCACCAATTATTTTGCACCGCGGTTGCAAATGTAACGTCAGATAATTGGAAAAATGCCATTAGACACGATCAAAGTGTGGAAGAAAATATGTGGCAATTGGATATCACTATAGAAGTTCAAGTGGAGCCGTTGATCATCCAGTTAGGCGATTACTCTTCTTCATCAGACTCCTAACAAGACTGACCTGTTGTGCTTTATTTACAGACTTAGCAAAAAATATAAATACAGCTACAGGAAGAATTGTGAATTGAGGCACTACTTATGATAAAGTTTTTGTGGCAGTTATTAAAGAATGAAGGGGTTTTTCTCAACTGTAACATAATTGCATTTTGCAGTTTGTTTAGATAAACAAACACTTGTGACATCAACAAAGAGTTGACTTGTAATTTCCTATAAAAATAAAATGTGAGCTGAAAGTTCTATTCATTTACTGTTTACCTGCCCGAGTTATGGCCTTTTACAAACAAATAAATTAATGTTATTTTTCGATTTCCAAAATACGTACCCTGACAATTTGACTTCACTTCATATGAGATTTGACAGATTGGTAAACATTAACGAGTTATGTACAGCATGTCAACATTCCCATAGACTAAAGATGCTTGTTTTCAAACCCTATTAAAACCGATTCATTGGTGACGGAGAATTTTGATTCGTAAAAATGTGTGATTTTAAAATATTTATATTTCTAAATATGTTTATTATTTGACTACTGTTAAAACTACATAATTATACATTTTAGGGACTACAATAATTCATATGCATGCATTAAAGAACCGTTGAATGTAATTCAACCACTGTATTACCCAGAAAGTAATTTTTTGATGGTTGTAAACAAGGCCTATGCGCAGTTAGTGGCACGCGCCTACAAATTTGTAAGAGGAGCATTTACTGAATCTCTTCGTTAAACGGAGTATAGGTTGATTTGTTGTCAAAGTTTTTTAATCCCTAGTGACTAAAATTGATTCTTCAATCCATAGAAACAGGAACTGAAACAATATATCTAATGTCAGGATGCAAAAAAAAATTAAATACATAATTTAATTTATCTTAAATATCTTTACTTGTAACTTATAGACTAGTTTAATTCATATAAAAATATTCATGCTTTAGTGTCCTTTGGTTGAATGATAGTCACAAACAATTTTTTCATAAAAAATGCGACTATCATATGGCGTATGTGTGTATATTTTTATGTGTAAATTAATCAATCGTGTTTTTTAAAATTATTGTTTGTTATTATAATACAAGTAAATTGGATAAACTAAACATGTCTAAAATGTGACAGTTGTAAACTATTGAATAATGTAAATTTATTTTTACAAGTGAGTTGTTCTTAAACGTACAACAAAGACTATTTCAACATCGAATTGACACATAGGGTAATGTAGCATAAGCAAATGTGCAAAACAAATGACAAGCGTAAGCGAATATAACCGCGGCTAACCTCGATCGAACCTAATCAGATAAACTCAGTAGGGTAGTTTCATAAACGACGATAATATAAAATAATGTTGTAGATAGAGCGAGAACGATGGTTAAGATGTATAGTAAAAAAATCAGTTAGTGGAAAGGGGTTGGTTCCTTTATCATTGCACGAATCTACAATTTACTTCCGCTTGGCCGATCTTGTCACTTCCCTTTGAGAACTTACTGCGTCATGTAGATGCCGACTAAGTTAATTTAATACATATAGCACGCAGTTATGTGTTTAATGCTCTGTAAACCATGCAAAATAAAAGCGATTTGGCTGACGCGATTTGCGTTAGTTACATCAATCTAAAGAATCTATAATAACTATGCATTTCGCTTTATGTGTATAGATTCATCACATTATTAAACGATCACATTCCACACTTAGAAGCAGATTATTTTAATGAAGCTTTTTAAAATCTAAATTTCTTTTTAAATGTGTACAGATATTTACGAATGTGCAAATGAAAAAACTCAATAGGGTTTGTATTATTTAAATTTCATATACTCGGTTTATCAAATATTGTAAACTAATTTATTATAGAAGGCGATAATTAGACATTTCAATAAGTAGAAGAGGTTACTTCACAAGTTGTGTTAGCAACGAGAAAATTATCTTTTACAATGCATTTGTGGTTCGGTATTCCAGCATTTCCATCACAGGAACGTTAACGTCTAATATGCTAAAATTGGTATTTTCCATCGGTTGTGTATTGGTTTATCCACAATTTACTCAGTACCTAAACCTTCAATTAAAGATAACAACGTTGTAATCTTCAACGTGAAAAATTAGCTTGGAATACGTTGGATTGCTTGAATTGTATTGTTTCAGTACAATATGCTTGTTTCGGCAGCGACGATAATTATACCTAAATAGAATTACTTCAAAAATGCATATATGTATGTATTAACTTTAATATAAATGTAATTAAAAATATTCGCTACATCTGGAATTTAGTTACTCTGAATTATTATTTTAAATGCAACACTAACTGTTTTATAGATATGGGAAAGTAATTGTCTCATCAATTTGTGGGCTTTTCTTTCCTAATATAGATTTGACACATTTAATTCGCTACAAATATTGTTTCTACTCTAAAGCAAGGAATATAATCCGTATTGTGTAATAAATATTAATTTTCTTATGGATTACTAAGTTTTGTACTTTTTTCTCAAAATACTACATGTACCAAGTGGCCAGATAAGAATGCAAAGTGCTGTTTCTCGGAAATTTTATTATTCAAGTGGCCAAAAAAAGACCGTGGAAAATATTTTCAAGTTTGCAAGATGACCCCCAGGGGACGTAACCGCCATCCTAAACCTTTAAAGTGATTTTTTACTGAAATCCACCTAGTAAATGTACCAAAAAATTATATGCTTTTTAAAGCTCAGCTTTATTTTTGTTTGATGTATCTATTAAAATAAAGTGGTGGGGATTGATTCAGTGATTTTTTAAATAAACAGCTGTAACTCCTAAACGACTCAACAGATTTTAATAAACTTAGTCTCGTTGGAAAGAGCATTTATTGCTCCATCAAATACATCTTACCTGTAATATGTCTGATTTTTAGTGATGCCGCTGGAGCGCGTTTTTTGACATAATATCAGAAAATTGCAAAATTCTTTAAAAAATTAAATGCAACAATACGACTTTTTTTTCATAAGAATGAGATGAAATCATCACTAAATAGGTTTGTGAAAACCGCATGTACATATCTTATTCATACCCTAAAATATCGAAGAAAGAAGATTTAGTTATAAAATATTCTGCCTTATTCTGCACTTGCAATTGATTATTACGCCCCTACATGTTTTTTTTAATTTTTGAAATTATGAAAACTTTTATTATTTAAAAATTATAAAATGATGAAATTTTTCATTGAATCTTGAAAAAAGGCAAATAATAAGAATAAATACCGGTGTAATATCGAGTTTTTCGAATTTTATAATAACTAAATCTTCTTTCTTCGATATTTTAGGGTATGAATGAGATATCGAGATACGGTTTTCACTAATCGATTTAGTGATGATTTCATCTCAATTTTATGAAAAAAAAGTCATATTGTTGCATTTAATTCTTTAAAGAATTTTGCAATGTACTGATATATCAAAACTCGTGCTCTAGCGGTATCACTAAAAATTAGACATATTACAAGTAAGATAGATTCGATGGAACAATAAATGCTCTTTCCAACGAAGTTAAGTTTATTAAAATCAGTTGAGTCGTTTAGGAGTTACAGCTGTTTATTTAAAAAATCACTGAATCACCCCCACCACTTTATTTTAATAGATACCTCAAACAAAAATTATTCAAATAAAGCTGAGCTTTAAAAAGCATATAATTTTTTGGTACATTTACTAGCAAATTTGAAAATATTTTCCACGATCTTTTTTTGGCCACTGTAGTAATACATTTTTTTTTACCGCAACTCCCTACGACGAATAGTTTCCGAGAAACAGCACTTTGCATTCTTGTCTGGCCGCTCGCTACATAGCACATTTAAATTATCTTCCCATTTTATTTATCTATATTACATTTCTTGTAAAAAATGTTCACAATGCTATTTGTGTGAATTTGTGGCAGACACCCACTTACTCAGGTCGTTATGTCAATTATAACTCACACCACTCAATTAATCATAAAAGTAATCAAGTACTAGCTTTAAAAAACACAATAAAAGAATTTGTAATCCTAAGTTAATATTGTATGTTATTATTGTATGTATGTATGTATATTACTTAGTAATGGTTATCCACTTCAGAAGCTTAATAGTCAACGTAATACCAGGACTATTTCCATGAAACATTTGTTGGATTTAGATCTACCAGTTAATATTTCGTACAAGAAATCATATGTTGAAAAACTGACACATTCATCGGTGAAACACGCACACGCAAACACGTGTGCGTGTGCGTCTGCGTCTGCGGATGTGTGGGTGTGTGGGTGTGTGGTTGTGTGGGTGTGTGGGTGTGTGGGCGTGTGTGGTGTGTGGTGTGTGGTGTGTGGGTGTGTGGTGTGTGGTGTGTGGTGTGTGGGTGTGGTGTGTGGGGTTTGGTTGTGGTGTGGGTGTGAGTGTGGGTGTGGGTGTGGGTGTAGGTGTGGGTGTGGTTGTGGGTGTGGGTTTGGGTGCGTGCGTGCGTCCGTGGGGGGTGGGTAGAGGGTATGTGGGAGGGCGGGTGGTCGGGTGGGCGGGTGGCCGGGTGGGCGGGTGGTCGAGTGGGCGGGTGGACGGGTGGGTAAGTAGATGGGTGGGTGGGTGGTCGTGTAGGCGGGTGGGCGGCTGGGCAGGTAGGTGCGTGCGTGCGTGCGTGTGTGCATTGAAACCTATTTAACAGGAGATTTTCTTCTTGCCTGTTTAAGTTATTTGGGTGTGTTTGTATTTCAATAGCTTCTCGCTGTAGATGAACAGAATAATGATTAAGATACTTATCTTTTGGGTATTAAATCGTGTATTTTTTATTTATATTTATATAAAATCATACGTTTCGATAAAATTACGGTTATCGTCCTTGGTAAAGGTTAATAACTTTAAGAATTATTTCAGATGTCAAAATAAATTATGAGATACACAAATTGAGAACAATGATATAAGCCTGCTATTAATATAGCAGTTTAATAAACATATAAAGCCAATTATTCCATTTTATTCCATTTTATTTTAGCAAAAAATAGTTAGATCTGTAATACATTAAATATGGCCCTAACGCCATGATCGATTAGGATTTTTGGTCAACCAGAGAAATATTATCAAGACAATCTCTTTATGTTGGTTTACAACGTGAAGGTATTGAGATATATAAAGATCCTAATAACTTCAATAGGCAAGAAGAAAATTTACATATATTTTCCATTTTATTTTAGCAAAAAATAGTTAGATCTGTAATACATTAAATATGGCCCTAACGCCATGATCGATTAGGATTTTTGGTCAACCAGAGAAATATTATCAAGACAATCTCTTTATGTTCGTTTACAACGTGAAGGTATTGAGATATATAAAGGTCCTAATAACTTCAATAGGCAAGAAGAAAATTTACATATATTGGATTCGGAGAAGCGACAAACAAAAAAAAACAATTATAGATTAAGGTTCCTAAACCTTATAATCTAAACATATAATAACAGGCAATGGAGACTGATTGTCCTTAATGTTTGAGAGAAATTTACAATATGAGCAATGACATCTCTAAAGATAATCAGACTTCTACTATTCAAATATCTAAAATTAGTCTTACGTATATGTAAATTCCGTAGTTCCTTATCCGGAGTAAAGTCCTATCCAGTGGGATTGATTTGCTTTAATTAATCCTGAGTATGTATGTACACTCGTCGCTAATTACCGGCCTTTAACGTGGTCTCAGCACAGACCGTCGGACTATTATGCCATAAATGTCTCGTTCACTCACCCTCCTTCACGCGTAAAGAAATTGGGCAATTTAATTGACTGAATGCCCTTATAAAAAAAATGTTTATCACAGAATATTGTAATTACACTTGATCACTTAGTTCTTAATTGGCTATAAACGGTCGATTAAGTGATGTTAATGATTTTTTGCAATAGTATATGCTGCGGCACTAATTATTTACAAATAGATCGGGCGCGACCGCCCTCTTAAGTACAACTCTAAACCCGAATGTCTCCGGGTTCTATCCTGTCACTGTTCCTAATAGACCTTCAGGCATCCACCCTGCAAAACGTTACTCCGTTTAAATAGGTTGTAACATCTTATGATTAAGAAATAGTTTTTCCTAGACCTTGCTTTACCAATTAAATATGTTGCTATCATAGCACTACAATAATTGAACATATGTAGGTATTAAACGTAAACATCTTGTTTTCACTGTACAGTAAAATTTACAATTATTAACCAAAAACTATTTCTTTGTTAGATCTTTAATTGGTACGTCATGTTTTTATTGTGAATGCTTTCATAAATTTTAAATTTAAGTTTTTTATAACTTTACACTTACTTTGTACTGGTCCCTCCTGGTAACTGCTACCTGCCTTTTACCTTTTGCAAAATTTATTGCTTTACAATTTGTATGCTCTATTTGAACATGAATACTTTCTCAAGGGGAGGTTCAGATTACTATGGATGCTTGGAAGTAGGTTGGATTGCCTAACCTAGTCTAACTATACAAACATTTACCACAATAACAGGATAGGTTTATTTACAATGCAAACTGGAAATTAAAATATGATTCTAACAAAATTAAATAAAACTGAAAATAAACGAGTACATAATTCAAAGAAACAATGTTAAATAGTATCCTATTGATTCTTCCTCGACTTTGTAAAAAGTCTACGCCTCTGGTCTAGTTTAGATTCAAACCTCTCCGAATAGTGCTACGCCTTTAAATCTGAAAACATGTGATAAAAACGTGGTATAACGGTGAACAGATTTGTTCAATAAATTACGAGGGATAATAACTAATTAGTGTAAAAACGTGGTGTATTAATGGTGCGAGGATGGGATTACATACTGAGTAAGTACGGGATTTGCTTTCTTTCTAATTTAAGTTAGAAATGGTATTTGGTGGTGAAACAGGAACAACAGGTTTTATTTACGTGTAGGGTTAATTTCGGGTTGGTTGAGGGTGGATAAGGATGAATAATGATAGAAGTTAGGTTGGAGTATGTCTATATAGGATGACTAAATAAAAGGTAATTGAAGAAGTAGGTATGATATAATTTGTGAAGGGTGACAGGTGGTAATTTATAAAGGGATAAAGACGACATGTAGGTTATAGGTGTAATATGATAAGTAACGGAAGTGGAACTGGGATGTATATTTGGATATAGGAAAATCCTTTTTCGGGGCGAAAACCAAAACCGTCAAAGGGGGAGAATTAAAGGGATAATAGTGGTCGTGACAATAGAGAATGTTTCGGAGCAAGATACCACCGTCAATTCCCTATAGTCGCTAGAATATCTACAACCTATCCTTGTCGCGGTTTAGACCTTCAACAAGCTCATAGGGGTAGAATCCCTGTTTGACTTTGTAAAATTGATTAGAAAAGGTATAGTTTAGTATATAGAAGCATTCGGGGTGTAAATGACCTCCGTCTATTTCTATACACTTAAGCTTGGGTAAACTGGTAGATAAGGGTTTTAAAGGACTGCCTGGCTGGATGTTCAGGATCGTAAAATCTAGGTGGGTCAGGTGGAATAAATGGATGGTTTTCCGGTTATTCATAGGAACTAGGAGATGATGATGAATGTATGTGAACAAGCAGGAATATGTGTGATTTCGGGTTGACGGGATAAAATGCATACAGGAATGATTATAAGAACAGGCAGGAATATTACTGAATTATTTCAGGCAAGAGAGTAATAATGAGAGTCATAAATAATAAACTTGAATGGGAAGCTAGCGTTTATATAGAGATTTTGGTGAGAGTGGGGAGTGGGGAGTGGGGAACAACTGATAACATTTTTAAATAAGGTAAATACAGTTGTGGAAGGAAGTAGGAAATAAGTTTTGAGGAATTTATTTACAAGGATAGGAATATATAGGAAGGATCTGCAGGATCATTACAACTTCATAACTTGATTAAATTTTGTTACATTTGTTCGGCAGTTTAATAACAATTAATTTATTAAAGGTCTACCTATTTTTTGTTAAAATCGAATTAGATTCCATAGTTGGCTTTATACGTTTATAAAACTATTATATTAATAGCAGGCCTATATTTGCGTTTTCAATTTTCATATTTCATAATTTTGTTTTGACATCTTAAATAATTCTTAAAGGTATTAGCATTTACTGAGGGTGATAACTATAATTGCTATCGAAACATATAAATTTATATAAAACTAAATGAAAAATACTAGATTTAATACCTAAAAGATAAGTATTTTAATTATGTCTGATAATCGTGAAAGTTTACATTTTCAACACAATAATGAGTTTGTCTTGATAAAATTTTAATAATATCAAATTGAATGTTATCATTTAAATCATACAACGCATGATCAGGTACGGCAGACTTCTCTGGTTGATTCAGTTTGTAACATCTCATATGCTCTTTACGTCTCATTTTGTGGTTCTATTGTATACATTTCCGCAAGAACAGAATGTTATGCTCCCCAGAAGATAATAATGGATTTGAAGTATCTTTAGGTGGCCTTAAATGTTTTGTAATCTTTTTGTAGGTTTGAGAATATTTTTCGTACCATGGTTAATAGATATTTTTCGGGCTTATCCATAATGTTAGTTACGAAAGACAGAAAAGCTTTACTAACATAAAGCTCTTTAGGGGTACGTCTAATAGGTTAAACTATCTAAATAATTTCTTTAAGGGAATAACCATTAGCTTGTGGTGAAGCTTTCACTTTATCCACTAGAGCTTTGATTACACTAATCTTTAAACGTACATGATTATTTGATAATTACTAAAGATACCTTTCGAGGTGTGTAAGTTTCTGGTAAATTCTAAATCAAATTAATGTATCTCCGTACTTTAAGCTTTACTGTAACCTACATACGTCGAAATGTAGCTTCACAAATTATTAAATCATCATCCACGTAAAAATACAATATTAAAGCTGTAGTAGACCGATTGGTACGAGGTTATGATCCACAATTTTTAGAAGATGAATTTGATCTTTTAAAAACGTCACAACAAGCTAATGGTTATTGTTTTAAAGACGAATAATATACTTAAAGCTGTTGGACGTAGCCGTAAAAAAGAATGACCGTTTAATGCTGGTAAAGCTTTTCTTCCTTTCATAACTAACGTTATATGGGGAAAATTGAAAAAATATTAATTAAAAGTAGTATTCAAACTATTTTCAAAACCATAAAAAGGAACACTTAGGATTACCTAAAGATGCTACACATCCATTATTAGCTTCTGGAAAGTAAGTTATTTTGTTCAAACTCATCATTATGTTCAAGTACAGCAAGATGCTATTGACAGGCATAAACATGAAAATAAATTAAGCGGAGAAAGAATAAAATCACCGATTAAATAGATTTTGACATCTTGTAATAAAAAAAAGAGTTGTATGCTTTAATTTTAATTTTAACTGATGTGTGTCTAGTTCTAGTACATGCTTTACCAATTAAGTATGTTAAGTGCTCACATAATTATATTGATTTAACATATATAATTAAAATTAAGATAACATTAAACATACACATCATGTCTTCGATATAATGACGGTTACAGTCCTTAAATATTAACGGAAAATTATTTCTTTGTAGGATTTGTTATGTTTCAACTCAATACAAGATTGGTATGTTAAGCTTTAGTTGGGGATACTTTTACCACTTTCAAATTAAGGTTTTTCACAACCTTGGACTTACATGTTGAATTAGTATTTTGGTTGTGACTTTTTTCATTGATAGCTTTTGTCGGTTAAAAGGTGTTCTGGTTTATCATTTTCGAGACGGTTTTTGGGTTCAGTAGTAAGCTGTTCCATATACATCCTCTAATTTTTATACCCGGCTCTCTGGTATCACTAAGCAAAAACCGAAAATTCGTAAATGTTTAATATTACGCTAGCACAGTAAATTCCCATTCTCTTCCTAGTGAAACTATACACCGAAATGTAACGTTATAATGTTACAGTGTTCCTCTCGAGGAAACCTTTTTCTGTATGTATTTTTAAACTTATATATAATGCGCACGCACGCACGCACCCACGAACGCACCCATGCATACACCCACGTACGCACGCACACACACATTAGCTTTTTTCCAATCTCTAAAGTAACTGGTGACTAATTTTCCTGGATTCTCGTGACCTCCTTCCCCGACTCTTGCACTAAACTCCATGCTCTCTTTTGGAATATGCAAGAAATGGAAATTCAGTTTCTGGATCTGTTGCCCACTTTTCTTGGAAACTCCTGTTCTGCTTCTTGCCTGCAATTAGTGGGAAGATGAAAGATTGTTTACGGACGAAAACAGAAGTAAGGATTTTCTTTCTCGTGTACTCATCTAATACTTTTAATTGATCTCTCTCCCTATATAGAAGTTATCATTCCAGAATTCTATTGTTAAGTTTGTCATCGAGTTCACATCAAAGTCATTTTCAGATAATACTGCGTTCATTGAATCACGTTCAATAGCAGCATTACTTCTGAGATCTGGACTAAAAGTTTTCCTGTTCAATACCCTTACTAAAGGCTTTACTGGTGTTGCGGAATAAACTGACAGTAGAACGGGATAACAAGTAAAAGTGGGGTTCTGCTCGACTAGCTCAGTGGTTGGGCGGTGTTACTAGATTTTACGCGCAATAGGATAGCTTACCATAAATAAATCGAGATAGGTGTTGGGGTTTGACATTTAAAAAAAGCGGAAAGGGCGCCACAGTGTTTGAAATCACACAATCGGGGTTGAAATGCCTAATTATATCGGTTTACAGCTTGTTTAAATACCCAAATAACGCGTTTACCTAGACGTAATCACAGGTGTTCCCGGGACCAGCAGATATTCGCTATACCTGAACGCACGCTTATCTAAAATAATTGCGTGCCGCAAAATCAGTCACTAATCTGATCGAAAAACAATAATACCTCCTGAATAAATCTGACTTTCCAAGAAACTATACTTCCAAGAAAGAACTCACTTTGCTTTAATTTACAACCAGTTGAAATTAAATCCATTAATCCGCTATAAAACATATTCAAATTCGTAAAAATAATGCAGACTCATCAACTTTTAAATGTTACGGTATAACTAAATAATCACTTGTAAATCTTTCGAACGTAATTACTTCACTTAACATAATCACAAAAATAGTGACGTTAATTTACTGATCTCAGTCAAAATAAAACAAACACTTAAAATGCGCGTAAATGCTGTGCTGTTTAATAAATGGAGTTCACATCTGGATTCATGCTAAAAAAACACATGCTCGTTAACCTAAAGGCATGTATTGTGGAATCACCACCACGCAATCGTTATATTAATTTCTTTCTATTCCAATTAAATCGTTCCGTTTACCCAATTGGCGGTGATACTAGCTAGTCTCAACACAGCCTTTACTAAAATGACTGTAATACTCGTATGCCAAAATAACAAATGGTTATAACAAATATATTGCGTTCTCCTCGTAACGCAATCATCACATTGAATTTCGGTACAAAATAACCAATACAAAAAATCAATAGAATTCACATAAATTTGACTATAGCACGGATGAATACGCTTGAATTAAAAATTTAAACGATCGACTACTAAGAAATTAATCCAAAATAAAACAAAACAGCGTATTCAACCGTTAAAACATACAGGGAAGAAACTACACCTAATACCTTATTAAAATTTTGTCAATCACAGCAAGAATGTGAATGATTACCTTAAATTTTAATCAGCCCCTTTGTTATACAGGCACCTGGTGGGAACCCAGACGATAAACTCTGCGGCTGCGTCGGTAATGTGTTTGAAGTTGTAACTGCGCTCGAAACTCCAAGTACCCCCTCGGTAAAGAATGCGGTGCGTCGATTTAAAATACTAATTTGCGGCCGATTATCATCCCAATTGGTTGTAACACGCTACGTGTGAACTTTGCTTCACTTGTGACCTAGTTTTGCTTGATAACCATTATTCTTCTTTAACTATACTCAAAAGCTTAATTATTTACAGCGAGTTATTTGTTACCGACGAACTATGAAATTATTGTCTGGAATTAGGAACGAACGTTTGATTTCTTCCGCACAAAAGTGATGACCACTCCAAAGAACAGGGAAAGCAGTAGGAAATAAAGCTTAACACCCTTTCTTGTATCTATGACAAAGTCCCTTTGTACAAACTGCACTTAACGATAAATCAATCTCGTGATGGCAGAACGACACAAGCTCCCAACAAGAGTTGTTTGGGGATGCTGCCCCTACTAACGGAAGTTCTTTAAACACGGATTTTGGGTAACGCCGTTCCGTGATAATTCACTGGCTGTCGTAACGGTAACTGTTAACGCCTCTGCGTCTAAACCACAAATCCCTCCGCGAATCATCCCATTAGCACCACATTGGATTTTTATTCTCCTCTTCTTAATTAACCAATCATAAAAATTATTACTTAAATTTTTCAAATACACGCCAACACAATCTAAACTCGAAAGCCGTCGGAAAAATTACATCACCAAAAAAACATTTCACAAACGGCGGGTGTTATCACTGTAATCGATATCCTGTAAATTGAAGATTGCTTAGTGATGCTAACCCTTAACGCCTCGTATCTAAAAGCTAAACTCTTTCTGTATTATAAGTGTTTTGTAACTGTGGTTTCCTATTAGTGGAGTTGATCGGCCTCTTTTTCCACAGTTTATGCTTTTTGAGCGCGACGTTTCGGAAGCGGACTCTGCTTCCGTCATCAGGCTTAGTCCTGAGAAGGACTGTTTTCGCACTTGAGTCGAATTAATTTGTTATATCTAATTTTTCTCAAGCACTTGACTACTCTCAGATTCGAACCTGGTACCTTTCACTTACTAGTCTGACACCTTTACCGCTGAGCCACTGAGTAATCCAATATATATTTGTTAGAACTTATATATATATATATATATATATATATATATATATATATATATATATATATATATATATGTATATATATATATATATATATATATATATATATATATATATTAACTATTTTCGTGGTTGCGCAGAAGTTTATTGCGCATGTTGCGCCGTAACCTCTTGCGCAGGTGTATTGCGCTTAAGCTCTTCGCGCATTATTGGAATCCATATGAGTTTCATTTCTACACTAGCTTGGCTTATTGGATTTTCTGCTAGTGCGATGAATGTGGCTTCTTTGAGTTTCCGACGAGTTGTATTCTCGTCCTTTGCCACTATCTGTATGTTATCCCATTGGATGCGGTGGTCTTCGTTCCAGACATGTTCAGCGATTCTTGATCTTTCTGTTTCGCCCTTGCGGACGTTGTTCTTGTGTTCCTGAGTTCTCACTTTGAGTGGTCTACTGCTCTCTCCTATGTATGCTCTGCCGCATTCGCATGGTAGGTTGTATACACAGTTCTTGGAATTCTGATCTTCATTGTATGGTTTGGTTTTGATTAGTATTCCCCTGAGCGTTCTGGTCGATTTGAAGGCAGTACGTATCTTGTATTTGCTGCCTATCCTTCGTATTTTGTCTGAGGTACCTTGTATATATGGTATTATCGCTGTATATTTAGGTTCTTCTTTTTCGGTTACCCTTTCCCTGTTAAGGTTAGGTGTTAGATCGGAGTAGCCATTTTCTTTGAGTGTTCTAGCGATATTTTCTTTTTCTTTGTTCAGGTCCTCTTGTTTTGAGCATATTGTTTTTGCTCTATCGTACAAGCATTTTCTACGCCTAACTTCACGTTTTTGTGGTGATTGGAGTTGTAGTGTAGGTACCTCCCCGTGTGGGTAGGTTTCCTGTATACACTTGTCGTGAAAGTGTTGTCATTCCTGTGTACAAGTACATCCAGGAATGGCAGTTTTTGTTCCGACTCCAACTCCATTGTGAATTTGATGGTGGGTGCGCGGCTATTTAGATGATCTAGGAATTCATCTAGCTTATGCTTGCCGTGTTGCCAAACTACGAAGGTATCGTCCACGTATCTAAGCCATATCCTTGGTTTCTCTGTGAATTCGGATATGGCTTGGTCTTCAAAGTCTTCCATATATATATTGCTCACTATGGGTGATAGTGGGGAACCCATAGCCATCCCAAACTCTTGTTGGTAGAATTTGTCTTCTACCTGGAAATATGTAGTTCTAATGCATATTGTCAGAAGTTCCATTATTGTGTTTACCGAGAGTTGCGTGCGTTCGTCTAACGTTTCATCCTTTTCCAGCTTGTCCCTTATGATAGTTAGTGCCTTATCGGTAGGCACATTTATGAATAGAGTCACAATGTCGAAGCTTACCAGTATTTCTTCGTGGTTTGGTTGGAAGTTTCTGATGGTTTCCACGAAGTGCTGCGTATTCTTGACCATAGATTCGGTTTTTCCCGATAAGGGTGTGATGATACCTAGCAGATAGTGTGCTAATGGGTGACAAGGTGAATTTCTCGAGCTCACAATTGGTCTCAGAGGAATTCCTTCCTTGTGGATCTTTGGTAGGCCGTACAGATGCGGAGGTTTGCTGTAGTGTGGGGTAAGTCTAGTTCTCTGGTAATCGGAGAACTCCCTTTATATTTTGCCAGCGTCAGGTATATCCGTTTTTCGATTGACGGTGTGGGCTCTTTTGGAATTTGTTTGTACTGGCCCCCGTCCAGTAGTTCTTGGACCTTACTGTTGTAAGTGTCCATATCCATTACCACAGTCGCGTTTCCTTTGTCTGCCGGGAGAACTTTGATCGTTGGGTCATTCTTAAGGGAAATGACCGCTCTCCTTTCTAGGTTAGAGAGGTTAGGTTTAGTTCGCCTAGATGAATCCAGGACTGATCTAACCTTACTTCTGTATTCTTCGGCTTCTTCAGGATCTAATTTCATAGCTGTCGCTTCTACTGCGGTTATTAAATCTACTTTCGGAATATACCTCGGTGTTATCGCATAGTTCAAGCCTTTGTCCAGAACCTTCATTTCGTTTTCGTTCAACTGTCGTTTAGAGATGTTTATGAGTGTTTTTTCGATTGATGTTAGTTGGTTCTTTCTTCTTCTTCATTAGCTTTTCGAGTTTATTCTGCTGAATTTCCTTGTGAATTGCCTTGGTCTTCGAATATTTACTTCTGGTCGCCGTATTTATCCTATCAAAGTCTTGCTCGTTCACTCGATTTCGAATGGTTTCTCTAATCTCGTTGGATTGGTGTTCGAGCTGGTACTTTCTGAAACGGTGATGTTTGATTCGTTATTTGACTAACGCTTCGCTAGCTCTCTTTGCGATTAGTGATATTTTGTTCATTGATGTTTCAAGCTTTCTGAAAAGTTGTTTGACTTCGGGGCCGTACCGAGTTACTAATTCTGTATTATAAGTGTTTTGTAACTGTGGTTTCCTACTAGTGGAGTTGATCGGCCTATTTCCACAGTTTATGCTTTTTGAGCGCGACGTTTCGGAAGCGGACTCTGCTTCCGTCAACAGGCTTAGTCCTGAGAAGGACTGTTGCTAAACTCTTTGTTTAATACCAACAATTTTATCGAAAAAACCCACCAATTTGTTACCTAAAACGTCTTCATAAAATGCGAAATATGCTTCTCTACTCTATATTTAAATACAAAGTAACAATTTTAATACGATGAACATTTTTCACAGACACAATTTAACGTAAACGAGTATATGTAACGATATCTATAAAATTAGAAACAATTGTTATTTACAAAGAAACTAGTTAAGTATCAACCAAATTAGTAAAAGGGATTCCACTAACTACCGTTACCAATGCGTAAATCACATCTTAATTTTAGACATCCATCTAAACGTGATAAGCAAACCAAAACATATTTCGTTTTCAGAATTACGATTCTAAATGCGATTATCATTGATAAAAATTTCGAATACTTTCCTAATACGTAAAAGACGAAATAAAAACGTTACAATCGAAAAGTTTCTAAGAATGTATGGGTTATCGAATTCAACTGCATGAACTTATACTACATTTCAGATCTACGGTACTACAGAATAATTTATAATTACGGAATTAATGGCAAATATTTGATAAAATTACGACCACGTGACACTGGATGATGATTCTGTTCATGGAAAAAATAAATACAGAATGAAAATCTAAAACTGGACTAATTAATTGATTTTTCTGTTAGTCGATTCAATAGTAATCTAAGATTATGCTTACGGGAACCTCTGTAAGCAGTGATTTGAGTAGAATTCTGCGCAACACTGCCCAGCATTCTCCCCACCGGTACTCTCACAAATCTTCTGCATAAATGCATGGCTTACAGATGCTCCCATTATTTCAATAATAATTCCTTCATTGAATATTTAAAAATTATTTTATATTTAAGGTAATTAAATTTAAAGTAAATCATTAAATAGAATTATTTTGCGGCAAACTAGTTAAACGAATAAATAAATCATTTTACATAAAATGTGAAAACAAATGATCTGGCAAGCTGTGTTTTTACTTAATTCATGAGAAAAGTACCAGTTTTATTTCTCTTCTACATAAAAATAATTTGAACATTTTGTATACAATTCAAACTAATTTTATATGAAATAGCGGAAAAATGCATAAATATGCTCTCTGCCATAATGCTTACTCATATATGTAAATAAATAACTTCAAAGCCGACAATACTTGAATTTGAGTCATATCGGTTTTTAAACACGATAATTCCCCATTTTTGATCCGCCATTTTGAATTTTTTATGTTAGACAAATAATCTATTCTTAGCGATCTTAAGAACCCCCAATACCAGACTTTCAAAAAAATTTCGCACCCTAAAAACGGTGCGCCACTGGCAGTTTTTTTAAGTTTTTTTATTTAGGTAACGTTTTACAAAGTAACAAAGTTGAAAAATTGATCATTAGCCCACAATAACTGAATTTTGGTCACATCGGATTTTAAACACTATAATCCTCCATTTTTGATCCGTATGTTGAATTTTTAATTTTGACAAATGATTTATACTTAGCGATCTTAAAAACCCTCAATACCCGACTTTGATAAAAATCGGTTGCTAAATTAAAAAATGCACAATTTTGTACCCTAAAAACGGCGCGCCACTGGTTACGGAATATTTTTTTATTTTGAAATTATATAAAAAAGTATTAGTTTGTTTTTTTAATTATGTAACGTTTTAAAATTTGAAGCAATAAATCTTTTGAATTTTCTAATCCCTTAAAAATACCCCGCCAGTGGTTGGATTTTGCTCATTAACGAACTTGACCTAGATTTTATGGCAACGAATTTTTGTACCTAATTACATATCGAAAGCTTTAATGGTTCAAAAGATATCCCGCACACACACACAAACCGACACAGACAGACACGAAACTTTTTTCTAAAAATTTGTTTTTTTATTGATAGCTTTAATGTTTCAAAAATATCGCGAACACACACATACAGACACAATCAGACACGAGATTTTCTTTTCTAAAAATGTATTTTTTGTATTGTTTAGGCCACAAAACGTCAAGAAATGTAAAAAAAATGGAAATTTAAACCAATTACATAGCTTTCTCTTTATACGTACGTATATGAGAAAGCAATATAAGTCTAAAAACTAAACATAAAAATAATAAATTATGATTATCAACCAATATCCAAGTAGCAAAATTTTCTTATCTCAACAGAATATTAAAGGAAAATGTGAAATTTTACGCAAATGTAATATTTTGTATTTAGTAAATTGGTAAATAAAACAGTAAACGTTTACAGTGCGAAACAAGAAAGACATAAAAACATAAGCTTTACTCACGATTAGTGTCTTAAAGCAATTTTAGGTTTCTTAAAAAAAGAAGCAGTGCTCAATTGATTCGGTTTATATCGCTTCATTTCAAGCACAAAAGTATAATAGCAACTGACGCTTTCTTCTGGGACTTTCTCATATCCCTTTTATTACGAAAATTGCATTAGTGTATTAATATTCATTTTTTATGAATAAACATAAAATGTTAGATTTTTAATAAACTTTCAGACTGTCAGATACATTTGGATAAATTTAAACGAAATGTATAAGAAGTTCGTGGGAGGGGGGGGGGGGCAGGCCTACGTGCCTGCGTGAATGTGACTGAAAAGGTTCTTGGTATAAAGGGAACCAACCGAGGATGACGATAAACCCAAACCTCCGGTTTCCATATCCGAATTCATCGCCTCCCTTACCCTCACCCTGATACAACGGTTTCCTGAGCGTAGGGCCGATATAGCGAAAGCTGTCGACTATATGTCCAGGGAATATTTGAAACGCCGTACTAGGGTCAACTTTGTTGGCAATAGTGTAGCAATCACCACCCACAACATCCGATCCTAATCCTATACCTAACCCCTCACCTAATCCCTCTCCTTCACCCTAAGTACAATGGATTTAATAATAGGTACAATCAATGCGATCAATCTATTAACCACAAGCCACATCCAAGTCCTAGCAATTACCGAAACAAAACTAACCACCCGATGTACCCTTGACTTTGCCTCCTATAATTATTTCCTTCAATTTAGCTCCCACAATAGTTTGCGAGGCACAGCCCTCATAATAAAAAAATCATTTCCTGCCACCCCTTATCTTCTTCCGCCGCACCTGCATCATCTCGAATCTGTTGCTGCAACGGTGCACTTTTCCCTCCCCGTCACCCTTTTCTGCTATTACAATCCCCCCGAAGAAGCTACTTCTAACGACCTACTTGACCACATCTCCACACTGGCCAATACTATCCTCCTAGGAGATGCCTGTCATATCCAATTTGGAGATTCCACAACCAATAGAAATGGTATACGCCCAAAATATCCTCACTCTACCACTGCTCCGAATAAGGAACACCAATCCCACCTTCATTAGTCATCAAGGTGCCTCTATAATCGGTCACATTATATGCACCGAGTCACTACACACTACACGATACAACGTATGTCCTCCGATTGCCACCTAGGTGAAACTATCACTTCGGACCACCTGCCTTTCCTAGTTAAAACATCCCTCGGCTCCGTCTCTTCCCCCCCTCCCACCCACATTATTCGTAAAGGCTTCCAAAACGCCGATTGGAATGTATTTGGCGAATACATATCCAATAACCTTCAAGCTTACGATATTCATACCCCCAACGATGTAGAGAAAGCAGTCACCGACTTAACTTCCGTTATCGCGGAAGCGGTCGAAGCCTCAATCCCCTTAAAATCAATAGATATCTCCAAAAACCTCTCCCACATTACATCGTAACCTTGATCAAAGGGAAGAGACGTGTATATCGCGAATTTATGAAATAAAGGGATCCCGCTCTCAAGACCGAATATAACCGATTAAACGCTCTAATTCGGCGTGAAACTAATACCTACACCAAAATAAAATAGGTTCAGGCTACCTCCAATCTCAACTATAGAGATGGCAAGAAGTTCTGGCACACCTTCAATATTCTCACCAAAAGAAAAACCAAACTCAAGTTCCACCTAACCGATCCTCAGGGTAAACCAATCTCCACCGATCAAGACAAAGCTTAAATTTTTCGCCACCACCTCCAATCTGTCTATACTTCACCTAACGATCCCTCGTTCGACGACGACTTTAAAAATCGTCTAGATCAAGACCTTGAGGATTTCAAAAACTACGAATTATCCGAGAAAATTCTGGATGAGAATGACCCGTTCTTCTGCCCTATTACTCCAACTCAAACCCTCAATTATTTCCAAAAAGGTAAAATATCCGCTCCCGGACAGGACGGCCTCGACCGACTCATACTGAGACACCTGCCACCTCCTGCTGTCCGGCGCCTAACACGCATATATAACAAATTCCTCTCCCTCTCTTACTTCCCGACGGTGTGGAAATTCGTCTCGACCGTCATGATCCTCAAAAACTTCTCAGATCTGACAGATACCTCATCTTACAGAACAATCTCCCTCCTCAGCTGCCTAGGGAAATGCTTAGAGCAGATCCTATCCCGAAGGCTGGGAGATCACATAGAATCCAATAACTTATTACCCGACAGCCAATTCGGCTTCCAACCCAATAGAACCTGTCCGGACCCATTGCTAAAACTCCTAACAGAAACATCACGTGCATTTAACCACCGTTACTGTAAACTTGTCGTGTTCATAGACATAAAGCAGGCCTTTGACAGTCTGGCATGCGGGTCTAGTTCACAAAATCCGAGAATTAGGTATCCCCCGATCTCATGAAGCTCCTACTGTCGTATCTAACAGATAGGACGGTACGAGTCCGAGTGGGTTCATCCCTCTCAGAAAGTTTCATCCCTCAAGCAGGCGTACCCCAGGGTTCTGCCTTGGCACCTATCCTATACCTCATTTTCGCCAATGATATCCCCAATGTAACCACAATGGGAATATCCTTGGCGTAATTTGCCGATGACACTGCCTTCTGCGCAACCAATCGGTCAACGAAAAACGCATCCAGAGTTTGTCCAGAACCCTACAGAATTTCTCCAATTGGGCCAACCAATGGAGAGTCTCCATAAACCCTACCAAAACCCAAGCCATTCTATTCCGGCACCTTCATTATACCCGACACAAATTACACTCCAAGGACGAGGTAACCATTTCTCTGCAAGGGGAACGGTTGCCTCTTCGCGAGGAAGTAACATACCTAGGAATCACATTCACCAAAAACCTTAGCTGGAACGCTGATCTGAAAAAAACTCTAAACAAAATGCGAAACCGATCCAACCTCCTGGGCGCCCTTAGGGAACGCATAGGGGGATGTCAACCCGAAACCCTTCAACACACCTATAAGACCTTTATACGGCCCGTAATAGATTAGCGTGGTCCATTGTACGCTAACCGTAAAACCCAAAGACCTAAAATCCATAGCCTCATGTGAACGCCGAGTCCTACAGAGAATATACCGGTTACATTATAGAACTCCCAATGAAATCACCATTCAACACGCTAACATCACACCTATCACCCAACGGCTCCAAAAACTTCAATCAAAGTACACCCACCGTAGGATATTCGGCGCCACAGAAGCACCAAAAACGTCCTCCGCGTTCCATATACGCCCCTAACCCACATCCAATACCTAAGAACCCACAGAAGAAAACCCAAAAATAAATTCAAGCACCCTCCTACTATCCTGACCCAGAATCTCTAAAATCTCCCCGAGGAATTCTAAAACCTCCTAAATGATATCCCTTACGCCCTTAGATAAAATCGAATACGACCACTGCAACGACCAAGGAATCGATAACACACACCACACACATCACTCACACGCTTCATTTACACACTACACATATACACCACACACACACGCAATCCAAACAAAAAATAATATTATACTAATAATAATTGTTTTTTTTGCAACCATCTAAACACTATACACTACATTGTATGCACTAATACAATATACACAACTATATAACCCCACTAACACAAGGAAGACCCAGGATTGAAGAGGAAGCGGACTCCTGAACAGTTCGCAGGAATAAGTAATAAGATAAGCTATACTAACAATAAGCAGTCTAATTAATAAGCCTACTAACAAAAAAAAAAGGAACCGACACTCATCCCAGATTAGTTATAGTGCGAAAGAAACCAGAAACAGATTAGACTGTTATGATTTATTAAAAAAGAATTAGTAATGTTGTAAAAAGAATAAAACAACTTTAAACGAAGGTTTGGTATATATTTAATTATAAATGAGGCTTAAACAACAAAATTCCTACATATCAAAAGACATCGTTGACGAAAAAGGTCGTTAACCATGATATGAGTAAAGTAACAGTGAATATGAAAAAACGAAAGCTTTGACAATGTATGTTCGTAATTATAAATATTAAACGTTTAGCTATAAATCGTGTATTCATGCGTAGATTTTCCAAATGTTATAAGTTCGGCAGCAACTGACCTTTCATAAATTTGTTTGAAACTATAATTCATTCATAACACATTTCTTCTTTTACTAACGACGATTGCTGTAATTTGGTGCCAAAATGTATAAACTTTGTAAAATGTATTTGTAATGCACAATCTATGCTCAAAAGCCATAAGTATTTATAGTATCATTACATGTTTGTTAAAATTTCTTTGAAAAACCTTTAATGCCAAACGAGGTGAAAATTATGATAAAAATTTAACTTTAACAAAATTGTATACAATCTTTACATTGTAAAAAACATCGGATATTAGTTAATGCATTCCAGTGAACTTGGCTATTTATGTTTACGATCTGAGATACTTTAAAATATTTAGTACAATGATCAAGTTAAGGATAGTGTTTAGTTAAGTGTGTTCAATAAAAAGTATAAATTAATAATTAGTACTTGTATGTTTAAAGGAAATTTAATTTATTTAGACCTTCTGGGACTCTCGTAAAGCTATACTTAAATTATTCAGGGAAGAGACTATAATATAATTAAGCGGATAAATTCTATTCTTTTTAATTAAACTACCTGCAATAGTGTTTTTAATTAAGCTTAATTAAGTTTTTAACACTTTAATAAATGAATAAGCAAGAAAATTTTTAACAACCTCTTTATTATTAGAGTACTTTTATTTTTGACATGTAATTCATTAATTTATCTAGATCCTCTTCAGATTAAAAATAGCGGTTAATCTTAAGGTATTAGACTTTGGTTTTATATTAATTGGCAAAGCTGGGAGTTTTAAATATTTAAAGCGTCCGTGTAACCCTTCAGGCCATCAATAGTTAAGCAGGACGTAGGATTACTGCGGCGGGCCCGGAAGTGGATATACTTGTTTGACTAATGCAGTCTTGTCGAGACATAGAACTTCGATAAGTTAGAGAGACCGTCTTAGTAAGAAAATCTGCTTTTGGAACTCTTGACATACTGTTTAAAACAAATTTCTAATTAAGATGTATTCGAAACGTAGGAAAACTGTTAATGGGAACAATGCAGCTGATGCGATCACTTAAAACTATCTCTTCACAGTGATTAAGTCATTACAGTCCAGTTTTTTAGGTAAACTCTAATATCACATACATGTCGCACTTTGTATTGAGCTACTTCTATATTATTTGGAAATAATTAATTTTCACATATATAATTTTAGGATAATTATGTCAAGTTAGGAATTGTTTTCTTAATACAATCAAAATTCATATGTATTTTTGTGTAAAAGTCAAAATGCAATTCAAATAAAGGTTTTCGAACACTTTCATTCGTAGTGCTTTATTAAATATTACCTAACCTCTATAAAGCTGTACTTGTAATGGATGTTATAAATTCATAAAGTCAACATACTGTAGAAACTTGGTAAGGTGTAAATCTTCACTTAGTTGGTCACAGCGAACTAGTCCACAAATCAAATAAGTCATATCATATTAATGATGATCTATCTCCTAAGGGTTAACTTTGCTAAACTTATGGATTGTAATGTATTCAGTGGTTGTAGTTATATATTAGAAAATAGGGTCACTCGTCATTAAAAGATAGAAATATGAAATGAGCCTTTTGAAACTGTAAATCAGTCATTAGGAATCAAATAAGTCTTGTAAAAACACGAAATGTTTTAAAATAAATATAAAGAAAAGGCATAAATCATTTTAGGGGTAGCTCTATCTTCCAAATGCAAAAATTTATGAAAAAGTATTTTATCGGAAGTTGAAAAGAGCAGTACAAAGAAAAAGTATCAAATGGTCATTGTAGTCGTAGTCCTTTTGATAACAGAAAAGTTTTAAATCTACCGTTATAAATCAAAACTTAAATACGTACAAGTCGAATATATTTTCGTTATTTTGATAAAAAAAAAGTTCTTTCATCCTTCCCTTATGATTAATAATTTCTATCACGTTCAATAATCTTGTTTTACAAAGTCGTTCATGTGATTTAAAATATGGTCTACACAACTTTGTTAAGATATCTGATGTACCTTCCAATTTATAAAGTGATATGAAAGGGATTTAGGATAATTATGCACCTCTATTGTAAGACGTTCATAATCAATACAGGCAGTAGTGTAAAAACAAACACAATAATTAATGTCAGATGGACGTTTAAACCGTCGTGTCAGATAGAGGTTAATAGACCTATGGATGCTAACTTGAAAAAAAATTCTACAGTCGTCCGCTTCTATAAAAATATGGATAATACAGTTTAACTCATTTCCATCCTATTTAATTAATTTTTAAGGCGTATTTGACTTCCAATTAAGAAACTTTATGAACGAAGGTAATTTAAAAATTAATTACCTTTAAAAGATATGTCCAAACATTTTCTTGTAAAATTAATCGTTATTCAGTATATTCAAGAGATTTAAACACATAAATCCCACCTTAGGAATTTTTGCCGCCAAAAAAATTTATAAAACATAATTAATTTAAGATTTTGGGATCTACATGCCAATATTTTTATAAATTTGAAATATGAAGCTGTTTCAGAAATATTTGATAAAAAGTGAAAGCTGCTCACTACTGTCGATGGATTTCTCCAAAAATGTCACCAGGTCCAGGAGAAATGAAATTAAGCTTCAATGCGACATTTTAAGTCCATACGTTTTATCGTTTTGGAATTGTCGTAGATACTATCATATATCCACACCCAAGCACGCACGCACGCGCGCGCTGGCGGATATCATGGTAAATCTTGGCGAAACTTTGTCAAACGTCGTAAAATGAACTAATACGTCGGTTTAGATATAATAACAAAAGTGTTAATTTCATAACCTTAGATAAATTAGATGTAACAAAGGATATATTGTAATTCTCACAAAACGTATCCGAGTTAGACAGTTAATTTGGCGTATTGAAATAATTATTTTTTCGTTTCCGTTTATAATCGCGTTATTAAAGTATTTTAATTATTTTAAATTATTTTTTATAACATCTTATCTATTACAGTACTGAGTGTGTAACACAACAGGTGTAATTATTCTTGGGAAGATAGGTACTCGGTTGTCGCTACCTGTCAAATAAAAATATCAAGTAGAAAAAAAATCAAAAAAGTATGTTCGTGCTACTTCGCTCGTAAATGACGCTATTCAGTTAAGGGCACTATCCAGTAATGAACAAAGAGCTCTAGAGCGCCAGAAGACAAACTTCAAATATAGCACAACCCATTCATAAATGAATTACTATCGTAAAAGAATAATAGTATTTGATGATTAAGCATACAAAACCAATTTGCACCTAATAATATTAATAAAATATCTGGTGAAAAAATCACGCATGACCTTCCAACCTACAAAGTGTGGAAACTAAAAAAACTGAAATAAGCATAATCATAATTTTTTTGCAATAATTATGCAACTGCTTTTTTTAAACGTTCATAACAAAAATAGACAAAATTTTAGAAAGAAAAATTAATTGCAATCTACAGTAAGGTCCGAAAGTCCTGTCACAACCCCCTATTTGTGTAATGATTGTATGTGTTGTATGTGTATTTGCGAACATGCCGCAGCATATGTTGATAGTTACAGTTTTAGGTTGTTTAGTGGTCCAGAATATCAGTATGGACACCGTCATTTCCAAGGCACAAAATGATGCGGCGCCAGGTCCTGTGTGAGATTTTCCGAAGAAGAGGCAGGGTGATATCCCTGAATGCCTCCCTAACAGCTTCCTTCAATTCTTCAACAGACTGATATCGTTGTTTCAAGACCTTCTGCCACAGAGAATTGTCGCATGATGTCAGATCTGGACTCCTGGAGGCCACTCGATCGGCGCTGGCAGACGCTGCGATCCTCTCCTATCCACTCTGGGTAGCACTTCATCCAAGAATTCTCGGGCACGGAGAGCGTAGTGAGCAGGCGCTCCATCTTGTTGAAGCCAACTGTCATCAAGAATGTTCAGTCTTTGAAGCTGTGGAATGAACCATTCCTGCAACATTTCCAAGTAAGGATGTTGATTGACAGTACCGTCAAAAAAATACGGCCTACTGGACATTGCTGCCCAGATCATAACATGTGGTGGATTATTCTCTAACTCTTCATAATAATATGGATTTTCTTTGCTCCAGAAGAAAATACCCTATCTGAGAAGATCGTAAATTACACATTCATCTGAGAAGAAAACTTTGCCTCGCTGCGGAGTGTCACAAACACATTGAGTAATCTTGAGCAAGCTTCATGTCTTCGCCGAATGTCCTCATCACTCAAGTGGTTTACGAATATTGGTTTAAAACATTTTAATTCCAGATATTTTTGCATGTGTGTCAGCATAGTCGTTTTTGGAATTCCAAGTTCAGAAGATCTTTTTCGCAATGATTTCTTGGGAGATCTGGTCACAGAATCCGCAAGTTGCACAAGTTTCTTGTCGTGTTGATGGTCGACCTGTCCTCTTTCCATCCAGAACGGATCCAGTTGTGAACTGTTTCTGTTGCCATCGCAGTATCGTTGTCTTGGGTGGCGCTTCTTTATTGAATCGTGCCGCAAAATCCCCTTGCACATCTCTCATGGTTTTCCCGGAGTGTGCACGTTCATGAGCCCATGCACTTGCCAAAACACGTTCTTCCACACTATACGTACGTAAGAAAAATTACATATAAGTATGCATCCTAACACAAAAAAGGAGGGGTGACAGGACTGTCGGACCTTACTGTAGATGCTAACTTAAAAAAAAATTCCAAACCTGCCCACTTTTATAAATCATACACAATACAGTTTAAGCGTTTTCAATCCCATTTAATTAATTTTTTGGCTCTATAAAGAAAAGTTAGTAAAATTAAATTTTCTTTAATAAATATGTTTAGACATTTGCCTATAAACTGGATAGTTATTCAGATATTGAACAAATTTGAACTAAAATTCTGCTTTAAGAATTTTTTGCCGCTAAATCTCACACCGTACATTGCATAGAACATCATTAATGCGTGTGCATGTAGGTGCACGCACACACATGCGCACGCTCATACGTACAAGCACACACACGCAACGCACACGCAGACGCACACGCATATGCCTACGCACACGCACACCCACACGCACACGCACAAGCACAAGCACAAGCACAAGCACAAGCACAAGCACAAGCACAAGTACAAGCACAAGCACAAGCACAAGCACAAGCAACAAGCACAAGCACAAGCACAAGCACAAGCTCAAGCACAAGCACAAGCACAAGCACAAGCACAAGCACAAGCACAAGCACAAGCACAAGCACAAGCACAAGCACGCACACTCGTAAGGTTATGAAGTAATTTTCGCTCTTCTAATATGAACCACTTCCTTATAATTTATACAGTATATCAAAAATGAAATACTGTTAAGTAAATCACAAATGAACAAAAGACATGAACGTAATCAGTTCTTTGTAAATGCAAGATAAATTTTTTTAATTCGATTGTTACTCATTTCAAGAAAAAATTGTAGTCAAGTTTAACTAATAATACATTACTTACTGCATTATTGATATTAAGCATTCGTAGACTTACGGCAGACCTGTCTCAACGTTCACGTTTAGTATAATGTTCTTTCAAGCGTACTTTTAATAGGTCATTTGATATCCGCATGTGGAATATCTCAAAAATTATGCAAAAGAAACTAGAAAAACACTATCAATTTTTATTTAGTGGAGGAAGTGTTTAGATCTAACTTTCAACTAACCTAAATTGCGTGCACTTCTTTAACTGTAAATTTTATTTCTATAACGTGTAACGCCAGAAACTATAGTAACTTTTTTATTCTCAAGGATGATCTATTAACACGGAATTTTAGCGTGTTGTATCAACCTTAAACATTAGTTTAAACACGGTGAGTGGAATCTCGCAAGCAGTTAAGATTAAACCTTCATATACATACAAAAAAAACGCGTTTACTCTAAGCGAGCTACAAAATACAGGCATTATAAACATACCTCGTAATACAACTTATGAGATGTAAAAAAAATGTATGGAGGTAAATACCTTTAACTACTTAAAATAATTTTATAATTTAAGGATAACGTAAGAAAATACAATACATACAAAGTAATTCACAGTGAATCTTTTAAAGATTTTAAGGTGTCTTTGCGTACAATACTGATAGAAATGGATGTCAAATGGAAAAAAGACGAACCTGTCAAAGGCTTAATGCAGTTTCCCGATATTGTAACAAAAAGAATTCAGTTTCTACGGTAATTCAAGCAATGCAAACAAGATTCTGTCTACAAGTACAGTATACCTCAATCAGTAGGGACCAATAGCTGTCGGCACTTTGATTTTATTGATGCCATTTTTTTCAAAATGACGGAGATGGCAGTAGTACTTTCGCCGCCATCTTGGATTTTCTGAAAACTTCACATTTTTATACGCCCACGTGGGATCGTATTTTTCATATGGTTTCTTTTCAGGCCTTTTTCAACCCCTGTGAATTTTTATCCTAACTAAAGCCTTTTGTTTTTTACACACGTGGAGGACGTATTTTCAACCCTTATTTTTACGGTTTTTTCGGTCGCCTTTTTCAATCCTTGAAGGAATTTTCAATCCTAATTAGTGCCTTTGGCAGCTAAGCCTTTTTGTACTGCTTCTTTTCGGAGACCTTTTCAACTTTTGTTGGAATGTTTAACCTATTATTGGTAGTATTATTTTTTGACAGCTAGGTCTTTGTGCTCACTTACTTGAGAGATGTACATTTCAACCCTAGATGGAATTTTCAATGTTGAACTAAGAGCCTTTTGACAGCAATTTTGTACATGCTCACGTGAGGGGCAGATGTAGGTTGGTCTTGGACTTGGGGTTGGAGCTCGTCTTAGGGTTATTTTTGATGTCATCTAATCAAGGTCCTTTTGGTTGTATTAAGAGCAGTACCCTGAAGGTTAGGCAAAAGCACACGCATACAATGTTGGAATTGCATAATTACCTAATAAGATATTATTATTAAAATCATATTGCTTAAAATGGTCATATGCTTGGACGTTCGAATGATCTTTACCTATACGAGAAATTTATTTATACGTTGTATTTCTAATAAGGAGGTTCTTGTAAGACAGTGTAGGCTTCGCAACTTGTTCTCAGCCTTCGCCCCTGGTCGGAGATGGTATGGGAACCCTAACCTTATAAGACAAGTGTAGAGCTTAGCCCCTATCGTGGCCCCTTGGTGCAATTGTACAGGGTTCTAACTTAATCTTACAGCTGTAGCCTTCGCCCCGTCATACAAAATTGTATTCTAATAAGAGGCCCTAGCCTTGTAAGACAGGACTTGTATCAGGGTCTGCGCCCTGCCCTTTGAGTAAAATTGATTTTAGCGCCATCTAGTGGCGTATAGACTAATGAACATTTTCTATATAGAAGTTGATAATGCACACCTCTCTCTTGCTCTATCTTGTTTCTCCTCCTCTCTCTCTTTCGGCTCTTTCACACACACACACAAACAAATCAATTAATTAATAATCAATCAATCTCAAACAAATCATGCTGATCAAATCAACCAGATCAATCTCAATCAATTAACCGAAATTATGTCTTACAGTTTGCGGAAACCAGATTACAGTTCAAACTGAATACATTAAAGTCTAATTAAATATGACGTGAAATAATAAATAATTTCTACCCTAATGCAATGATGCTTTATGTATAGGCAGATTCTCTCTTTCTAAACAGACACCACCTATACATTCGGAAAATTATATCTGATTTATTTGCATGTTCAATTACATACAAACAAAATTGTTTCATAGAAACGTGTTCGTTAACTGTTATAAAAACCCATTAAAAAGACTGGAAAGTAATAATTACTTATATATAACAGAGTTAAATTAAATTAACATGTTTTTAAGAATATCAAACTGATATAATGGAAATAAAAGGCAAAAGGTTTTAATGGTTTATTATATACGTTAATTAACAATAACTACATCTTATAACGTCATCCTATACCTTTAGAAGTGTTTTTCCTTTAGTTGTACCATATGTTGAACTAAAATATTTTTTATAAACGTGTCACATGTAGTCGACTAAAACACGTTTCATGAATGGCTATATAAACATATTACGTTGATCATTATCTAATTTAGAAAGTAATACACAAACTTGATTACAGCCATCATATTTAACAATTATGTTGTACTTACAAAATTTACCTTCAAAACACAAATATTTTAAAAATTTTCTAACACACACACACATTCACATATGTATTCAGTATATATGATATATATATATATATATATATATATATATATATTAAAAATAATACGCTTACCATTAGAAGTGTTTTTCCTTTAGTTGTACCATATGTTGAACAGAAAATATTTTTTATACGTGTCCACATGTAGTCGCACTAAAACACGTTTTATGAATGGCTGGATATAAACCAGCTATTACATTGATCATTTATTAATTTAGAAACTAATACTCAAAACCTGATTAAAGCTACTCGTATTTAACAATTATGTTGTACTTGCAAAAATTTACTTTCAAAACACTTACAAATATTTTAAAAATTTTGCTAACACACACATCACATATGTACTTCACGTTATATGGATTTTACCAGTTGAGATTAATAGCAATGTTAACTAAACGATTTAAAATTTCTGATCTGAATAGAGTGACGTAATCTAATTTTATTTGAAATTTCATAGAGAGCATCACCATCATCGAGATTTTGAGATACATTCACCTCATCGTTTTCACCTTGAACGATTATATTGTAACAACCTATAAATCATCAAATAACCCCTGACAGTTTATCACACTATTATTACATGGACATGAGGTTATCCCTAAATTAACTGCTTTCAGCATGGCTCTGGAAATGCTACACATCTTTAAATCTTTCAGTTCATTCGCAGAAGTTGTACCGTATTCATTTCCTTCAATTTTATCTGCATTCTGTTTCGAGACTGTAGTACGTTTTCTAATACATAAACAGAATCTTCAATACTGTGATGTGTAGCAGTAAAACACGTTAGCTAACTAGTTTCACCTCTATATTATTTTACATGCAAGCCTGACCTTATCATAAATACATCTGTCAAAAAGCTAATTAAACGTAACTCCACGGACTGGGCATCAAGCAGTGTTTCCAATTATGGTTTTAGTCAACACAATATTGCCTACAACTACATACAATCGACTATCATTGCTTTAGCACGAGGAGCAAACGAAAATACGCAGGCACGTATGCACGCTGCACGCACGCACGTACGCACGCATCACGTACGCACGCACGCACGCACGCATAGCACGCAACGCACGCTCGCACGCACACGCACGCACGCATGTACACACGCACGCAACATACACGCACGCACGCACGCACACGCACGCACGCACACGCACGCACGCACGCACGCAGTAACACACACACACACACACACACACACACAACACACATTCACACACACGGCGTAAACACGCAAACGCAAAACATACAAAACACGAAAACACAAACACAAAACCACGCAAACACGAAAACACGCTAAAGCAAAAACACGTAAAACGAAAACACGCAAATACGAGAACACACGTACGTATTCGTGGATTTTAAACTTGTAGTTATTGTTAATTCACGTATAATAATAAACCATTAAAACCTTTTGCCTTTTATTTCCATTATATCAGTTTGATATTCTTAAAACATGTTAATTTAATTTAACTCTATGTTATATATAAGTAATTATTACTTTCCAGTCTTTTTAATGGGGTTTTTATAACAGTTAACGAACACGTTTCTATGAAACAATTTTGTGTGTATGTAATTGAACATGCAAATAAATCAGATATAATTTTCCGAATGTATAGGTGGTGTCTGTTTAGAAAGAGAGAATCTGCCTATACATAAAGCATCATTGCATTAGGGTAGAAATTATTTATTATTTCACGTCATATTTAATTAGACTTTAATGTATTCAGTTTGAACTGTAATCTGGTTTCCGCAAACTGTAAGACATAATTTCGGTTGATTGATTGAGATTGATCTGGTTGATTTGATCGAGCATGATTTGTTTGAGATTGATTAATTAATTACTTGATTTGTTTGTGTGTGTGAGAAAGAGCCGAAAGAGAGAGAGAGGAGAAACAAGATAGAGCAAGAGAGAGGTGTGCATTATCAACTTCTATTATAGAAAATGTTCATTAGTCTATACGCCACTAGATGGCGCTAAAATAATTTTACTCAAAGGGCAGGCGCAGACCCTGATACAAGTCCTGTCTTACAAGGCTAGCCTCCTTATTAGAATACAATTTTGTATGACGGGGCGAAGGCCTACAGCTGTAAGATTAAGTTAGAACCATACAATTGCTCCAAGGGGCCACGATAGGGCTAAGCTCTACACTTGACTTATAAGGTTCCCATACCATCTCCGGCCAAAGGGCGAAGGCTCGAGAACAAGTTGCGAAGCCTACACGTGTCTTACAAGAACCTCCTTATTAGAAATATAACGTATAAATAAATTTCTCGTATAGGTAAAGATCATTCGAACGTACCCAACAGCATATGACCATTTTAAAGCAATATGATTTTAATAACAATATATTATTAGTGTAATTATGCAATTCAACATTGTATGCGTGTGCTTTTGCCTAACATTCAGGGTACTGTCTTAATACAACCAAAAGGACCTTGATTAGATGACATCAAAATAACCCTAAGACGAGCTCCAGCCCCAACCCCAAGTCCAAGACCAACCCTACATCTGCCCTCACGTGAGCATGTACAAAATTGCTGTTAAAAGGCTCTTAGTACAACATTGAAAATTCCATCAAGGGTTGAAATGTACATCACTCAAGTAAGTGAGCACAAAGACCTAGCTGTTAAAAAGGCCATAATACTACTATAATAATTAGGGTTAAACATTCCATCAAGGGTTGAAAAGGCTCGAAAAGAAGCGAGTACAAAATTAGCTGCCAAAAGTAATTAGATTGAAAATTCCATCAAGGGTTGAAAAAACCGAAAAGAAACCATAAAAGTAAGGTTGAAAATACGTCTCCACGTGAGCGGGTAAAAACAAAAAATTTAATTAGGATAAAAATTCAGCAGTTGAAAAGGCCTCCGAAAAGAAACCATATGGGTGAAAAATACGATCGGGCGCATAAAATGTGAATGGGTTTTCCAGAAAATACAAGATGGCGGCGACAAGTGCGGTGTACTACTGAAGTCATTCATTATAATTCGCCTAGATGGTACGAATGGAGAATAGAGCGGATGGTTAAAAATAGAAAATTCATTAGGTATAAGACTACTTACTTCAAATCTATTTAATGGATAGATTACTTTAGCAAGAATATCAAGTGAATATGAAAAATGTACACTTTTAGTTCATTTTTCTTCATGTAGATAGGTACTACCAGTTATGTTATATTCTAACTTTTACACAAACGTATGCAATATTAATCAGATTCTAAATTTTCATTACACTATCACATATTAGTTATGGAAAATATAATTTTTCATTTAATAAATATTAATATCAAATTATTTGCAATTAAAGTAGAAAATAAACATAACACTGGCATAATATACATGTATAATTAGTGCGCAACTTTATGTTGCTCCTAACTATGTTAGATAAAGAAAATCTTTAAGTATGAATGTTATGTGTTAGCTTCTTCTCCGTAACCTAAAAATATCTAAAATTTATAGGGTCTTGCATTTTCGGATACCGTTATCCAAATGAAATATTTTAAATTGAACATGTATATTTTTAACTATTCTTGTTCTGTCATCAATTACCTATCTGGTAATGATTTGTTTTTAATTAGGATCAGCCGTTACAGAATTATTCAACTTTTTAGAAAAATATGACGTATGCAAGCTCAACGAATAAAATGCAGCGCAGATTGTGATAGATTAATCAAAATACTTTGTCAAAATCATCTACTTTCATCTGAAAAATTGGAAGTTAAATTCTGTTGTACATGTGTTTTACGGTGGTACATACAATAACTTAACATTTGATTGGCCATAACTCATTTTCTCAAATGGAACGCTCTGTATTATGTAAACAGTTAATAAATGACGTGGATGATTTAACATGCAACGTTAAAGTTACAATTCAAGTAAATTTTCTTAATTGAAATTATTCTTATTAGTACAAAAATAAGTAATTGATAAAAAATTGATAAAAAATATAACTTCATTTTATGAATACCAGGCAATAGCTTCCATATTGAATCTAATGCGCGTCCTTGTAATAATTTTTCTATTAATTTGGCAAGTTTGATAGCCAATGATGTTATGCAGTCTTAAGCATTTGGATACTCAATAAATTTTTATATATGAAACTTTATTGTTCTAACTACTTTAGACAAACATGTTAAATTCAAAATACTTAGAGAAAAAAAATTCTGCATCTAATGAAAGTATTACATTTCTTGTAGGCTTTTTCGTTTTTGCAAATTTTGAAAAAACTGTTCGACTTCAGTTGTTAAAATAGTGGCTTTGACTTTATGTTGCAAATGTTTTAGGAAACTTGTCTAATTTAATTTCGTATGTAATTTCCTGCTATAAAAACTGAAAATGTATTGAAAAAATGGATTATTACACCGTTGAAGAAAAATAAAGTTTATTGAAAAACTCCTTCTTTGATAACAGTTTCGAAAACTAAACATTTACCTACACAACAATAATAATAGATACCTAATAAAGTAATAAAATATACTAACTAATAATAAATAAAGTTATTTAATTAAATATTCGGATAAATCGCATATGCAGCTCCGCAATGTCCGAGGCGATTGTAAAACTCTTCGGACGTTCGAAACTGCAGGTCTCATTTTGTCCTGAAGCAAACTAAGATGTTTACCAGACATCATACTGTCAATCAAAAATGGGTCAATCACTGGTATAATAAGTCACATTGACCGTTATGATATTGGCTTCGGCTTTGGGTATACAAATGTCGATTTTCGGTCATCCAGTAATGAAAATTTTGCGAACTTTGTGTATCGTCGAAAAAGAACACTCATCCGTAATCAAAAATCATTCCAAAATCGTCGTTCCGTATTTATTTTGTGCAGCATTGTATTGAAAAACTGTAATCGATTTAATTTATCTTCTTCGAACATTTCTGAAGGTTCCTGTATTTAAAGGATTTAAGCTTTTGTTTTTTCAAAATTTTGCAGACACTAATGTAAATTCTACGCACGACCAGTGTGTCCCAAACTGTGATTTTTATCTTAGGTAACAAGCAATAGTACCTCCAGCTCATGTTGTCCTCCACTGCATGAACAGCGCTTTGCATTTACATTATTTAAACTTCCTGTCATCTTATAATTTTCAAATCACTACAAGAGGGATTTATTTGCAAGGAACAGACCAGCAAATAAATCTCTGATGTTTCTAAATGATATATATATATATATATATATATATATATATATATATATATATATATATATATACATATACATATAATCGGTTCAACTGGCATTTAGAAGAGCATATATGTTCTGACACCAATATATACGTAGTGGCACCATTTCGTGGTACCAGAACGTTTCCTTTGAATATGGTATCCATGTCTCAGGCCTGTACGCGAAGTTTACGATGGTGCCACTTGGACCATATATACGAATAAATTGTGATTTTAGTTAATGATGTAGATATGAAGACGGCGCGTCGATCGGAAAGTATAAGTTAAACGTTTAAGTGACAACACTAACGTTGTGGCACCATTCAATTTGAACCACATGCGGTGCAGGGTCAACCAGTTTTTCGTTATTCTACGTCCCCATTTACTACTCTATTACCTGATTCAATAATTTTGTATTTGTTACTTAAGATTTTATTTACAATTTATTTCATTTAGAATTGCATTTTGCTTGTAAAATTTATAGAAGTAATGTTTTATTCGAAAGAATGTTTACATTCTATAATACTTACCTTCAATGTCGGAACTTTTCATGCAATTATTTGTGTGCATCATGCGTTCTGTTTGTCATGTTTAGTTTCACTGAACACTTCTGGAAGTGGACAAAAATTTTACATTTCCTTTAATAATTATTATAAGCGGATTTTTTTGTGTTCGATTCTTACTTTATGTTAACAAATCTTGTAAGCACGATACTCGATTAAAAGTTATTTAATAACTTACTGAGTAAATAACATAATTATGTATAAATTTATTTATAAACGTCACGAGGTAACAGCATAGATGCTTATAAATTATAGAAACTTTATTGAAAACGAAAGCATTGCAACGTTGCACAATAAGTAAATTTAAAGCGTTTCTCTTGACCACATTGATTTTGACCAAAAGCCAACATTGTTACATATGCACAAAATTCGTTGGAAATATGTTTGAACGTATTGCATTGTTGCCCAATGGTTGAATAAAACAAATTTTACCAATTGTTAGCATCGTTTGTTATTTCTTCCTTTACATGAAATAACTTCTATAACGCATAAGATTATTGTTCTAGATCTCAGTAATATAGAAAGTACGGCAATTATTAATTGTAATATATTAAGTGTGTTGTGACTTGCCGACAATACTGGCAAGCGGATAAATGAGCTTTTATTGCAACAAGCTTGAATGCATCCTTAGCCACTATAATCGAAGCAAAGGAACTCTGCACGAAATATATTTTACTTGACTATTTCATTGAACTGCAAGATTAATAACGAAAATGTGATAAATTAATCTTGTCTATCGAGTATTTCAGTTTATAGTTAGCTACTTATCAAACATGTAGCTACAAACAATAATAAGTTTATGTAACACTTATCATTTATTTGCAATGTGGTTAGTTCAAAATCTGAAATTGGTGTTATTTCATTAGTTTACAGTTAGTTGACATACGTACAGTAGTCAGTAATTACCTATCTCCTATCTCCTAAAAATATTTTTGTTAACTGAAGTGATAAAGTTCAAACTTATTTTGGATTTGATAGTTTGGATACGATTTCCAGTGATTTGAATGTAACTTTAATGGTATATTAATTATACAGTGACCCAAATACGTTTTACTTAATTACATCAAAAAGGAAAATATCAAATAACCTAAAATTCTTTGCATCTTTACAAACAAAGTTTAGTTCTCATTTGCAGTAGGACCTTTCAGATCAGCTTAATGTAAGTTGAAGGCAGTGCAAGATTTTTATTGCACTATTGCAATAAGCCATTACGTTTTACACTAAAATCAACAGAAAGTGTTCGATATTTGAATAGGCGTAAAACAAATATATGTGTCACTTTGAACGTTTACCACTTTTATAAAATTATATTAACATTTAGTTTTTCTAAGCTACTTTAACTAGACTACTTGATTGAACTAGGATAATCGATAGTCAATTATTACTATTTTTGCTTCCTTTGGTTATTTTGGTAAACAAAAGAAGACAACCTTGAGTAGATGTCTAAAGATTACATTTAAAAATTAACCGCTTTATACTTGCAATCTTAAGCCGGATGTACTGTTTAATGACAGCGTTGTTATTGAAATCGTGTACCTACTGTACCTTTATCTTCGTATTCATAATTCATAATAACAGTAAAAGATAAAAGGACTTAAACTTATACCCATTTTAAGTAAAGTGATTTCATCATAAGAATCTATTACTTTTAGCTAGTCCATATTTAAAAGGCAATGGCACTAATAGCGATTTCGACTTAACCAGTAGATTATTTAATTTAATTTAATTTTCATATTTAATTTTTAGTTAGCTTTCTTAATTAATTGGATTTTCACAATTATCGAAACTTTATCTGATAGGTACTTATTATTATAACAAGAATTGATAGAGTTAGGCACAGACAGAGTTGAAATGAAGTCAAATGTAGAAATTAATCACACAAACTTTCCTCCTAATTATTAATTGAATTAATTTCTACATTTGATTTGAAAAAAAGATTTTCTATTTCGCTTAGCGCTTTATTACACAGAGTATTACAATATATAGTTTTTCTAACGTTTGACCTTCAATAGAAATACGCGACATTAGTCAAAGCGTAAATTAGCATATGAATTAAGAATTACACTGTACGTTTAAACGATTATAAGAACCGTCGAAGAAAGATAGACACGCAAACGTAAGCGATGTTTCAAATGACTTGAGACCGACTAAGTAAACACAATGAAAATGTAATCCTATTGCAGAAGTTACCAAACGTTTGAAGGATTTTGAATGTTAACTGTGTTCCTTTGAAAATTACTTTTTTTATGTGGATGCAGAGGTTTATTATTTAATATAATTCATTTATTTTAAATGTGCAACAAAAATCATTAACATGTAATTAAAGCAAATGATATGAATAAACCAGTTTATTGTTTACTAATAGTGACATTAATTGTACATGCAGAACATAAGGTATCTGTAAATAAACAAAACAAAACTAAATAATGAGGAATTGATTACCACTTTCTATACCGTTATAAGCATTCCAATGTAATATTTGAATTAGTCTTTACCTTTACTGTGACAAGGCAACGCGTTCTTATTGAAATCTGATAACGATGCCCGGAAGCTGTTTTAATAAAATCTGCAACAACTTATAATTTCTATCAACGTCAATGAAGATTGTAGTGATAATTCTGATTCGAGTTTTAAAGTTCTTTAAAATTGTACGAACATTTAAAAAAACCATTACCTAATACCAAGAAATGCAATGCGTTCTTATTTCTAATTTTGTTTTGTTTTATTTATAGTAATGTACCTTATGTTCTGATGCTCAATTAATGTCACTATTAGTAAACAATAGAAACTGGTTTATGCATATCAATTCTTTTTAATTACCTATTAAAGATTTCGTTGTTGCACATTTGAAAATAAATAAGTAATAAACCTCTGCATTCACACAAAAAAATTTTACAATTTCAATAGGAACACATTTAACATTCAAAATCCTTCAAAACATTTGGTAACTTCTGAATAGGATTATAATTCCATTGTGTTACCTCTGGCGGTCTTGAGTCATTTGAAACATCTCTTCGTTTGCGTGTCTATCGCTTTACTTCGACGGTTATTATGATAAATAGTTTAAATGACAGTGTAATTATTAATTCATGTAGGTAATTTACGCTTTGACTAAAACACGCACGTTTCTATTGAAAGTCAAACGTTAGAAAGAAAGGCTGATATTTAAGATGTCTCAGTGTAATAAAGCGCTAAGCCGAAATAGAAAATCTTTATTTTTACTAGCTATAGTTTTACTGAACTGATTTATTCAAGTTCATGAAAAAATCCGTGTTATGCTCCGTAATTAAACATAACTAGTGCATTACCCGTATTTTACGTTATAAAAAATAAACTGTTATTACGTCAGTGAAAAGCAATACATTTCCGTATAACACATTTTTTAAGATAACATGAAAACAATAGTAACTAGACATTTGATGAAGTATATTTCAACATAATGTAGGGTCAGTCAGATAGACAAATATAGTTAAAGAACCGTTGACTACGGAAATGTACCCAACACGTTAACAAAGAATGCGACTTAAACTAAATATCAACTTTATTATTTGATGTTTTGAGGTATATAGAACCCAGCGTATTAATATATTTTCCGAATTCTAATCGTTACACAGTGTTAATTACATTTACAAAATCAAAAGCGGCAACATCACGAATTGATAACATAAAAGATTCAGATTTAGTTGAAAAATTTTTAATTTTTGACAAAATTGTTTACAACAATTTTTAACAAATATTACTCTGACGAAGATAATTAAGTGTTATCGAAACGTTTAGATTGTATAATTTAAAATACACTATTAAAAACCCAAAAAGATAACTGTTTCATTAATGCACTATTTATCATTTGCCACATCAGATTTCTCAGTTAAATAAATAGATTTTAAGGCTTATTTAGTTTCAACGAAAAATCTTACTTGAGTTGAATTGTTGAAGTTGAAAACGTCTGATGGTTTCAAAACACTGCAAAAGGTTAAATCCGTTGAAAACTGCATTGTTGTATTACGAAAACTACACATCGCAGTTCGCGTATAAGAAAGTAAAAACCACGAATTTAGCAATAGCGTATGACAACAATATAACCAATTTTTTACAATAAGATTGATAAATAAATACGATTATTTAACATATCGTACACAACAAGGCCATAAAATTTGGTTTTTGTCTCTCACAATACGCCAAAGTTTTTAACTCAATCTATCCATAAAGACTTTCAGGATTGGTCTAATTATAAAATAAATCAGCTAGTAAATACAGATTTACAAACATGGTAAACGAAATGGTAACCATTAATCTAAAATTTAAAGTTTTTCTCATCGAAAATGAACAAGCATTCTCAACGGAAATACTCTATGAAAAAGGATATTTAATATGTTGAAACAGTATGTTATGTTCAATACAAAACATAAGATGTAGTTTTTGTATCACAACAATATATCCAGTCCTTTTCCCAACCAGTTTGGTCTGTAAATAAAGTATTCAATGTGGCAAGCGCAATACAGTGTTCTACCAAAAGAAAAATGGTTTTTGTCTATCACAATATAACCAAACTTCAGAGACTGATAACCTATGTACTTAAAAATCAATAGGCGCTATATATCAAGCTTCAAAAGTATATGACGTTCTTAGACCGAGATAACGTGCGTACGAAAACAAATTTTTCAATACTATAAACGATCTTGACGATACTATAAATTCTTGCAATAAATTTGTAAAAACTATTATGAATAAAAATATGCTTTTCAGCTTACGTTTTCTCAAACGAAATTGATGCATAAATCAAGGCTTTGATATATCTTGGTCCAAATGTATGTAGTCGCCGCAAGTTCAATTCTTGGTATCGATCTAACGCGTTTGCATTGGTGCTTAAATAACTGTTTTGACTTTTTAGTCGAGATGGACGTGTTCACAGAGAATGCATAAAATCCACTTCTTGCGCATCAAAGTAATGTGTTTGGACGTTTTCCCAACGAAATTTGTTCATAAATAACGAGTTTGACATTTATTGGTCAAAATGCACGTAATCACAAAAATGCACAAAATTCACTTTTTGGGTATAAAGCTAACGTGTTTGGACGTTTTTCCAAAGAAATTGGTGTATTACGATTTGAAATCTCTTATCCAATATTCATGGGGTCACGGAAAATGTAATGAAATAACACGATACAAGGCTTAGTGGTTTTTCCAACAAAATTTCTACATAAATAAGGATGTGTACATCTCTTCGTGGAAATCCATGTGTTCAAAGAAAATGCATTCAATCTACTTATTGGGCATCAATGCAATACTTAGGGGCGTTTTCTCAACGAAATTGGAACAAAATAGCGATTCTCACATCGCTTAGCTAAAGTGCATGTGGCGCGAAAATGCTTAAATTTACTTATTACATCGATTCAATGCTTTGGGACCTTTTCCCAACGTAATTGATGCTAAAGAAAGAATTTGACATCTATTGGCCAAAATCAGTCACGGTAAATGCATAAATGTACTTATTGGCCTGCAATGAATCTTTGGGATCTATTCCCAACGAAATTGGTGCATAAATAACGATTTGGACATCTATTGGGCAAATTCCATTGGTCACGGAAAATGAATGAACTTTACTTATTCCACATCGAGTCGAAACGTTGGAACGTTTGTCCAAAGAAATTGGTGATAAATACGATTTTGACATCTGTTAGCCAATATTCATAGGGTCACCGAAAATGTATTAAAATAACATATTGGGCAACGATGTGGTTTTTCAACAAAATTGTTACATAAATAAGGATTTTGACATCTCTTGGTGGAAATACATGTGTTCAAAGAAATGCATTAAATACAATATTGAGCAGCGATGTAATAGTTTGGGACGTTTTTCCAACGAAATTGGTGCAAAAATAGCGATTTTCAGATCGCTTAGTTAAGACGCGTGTGGTCGCGAAAATGCATTAAGTTTAGTTATTGGACATCGATGCTTTGGGAACTTTTCCCAATGTAATTGGTGCATAAAGAACGAATTTGCATATATTGGCCAAAATTTAAATGGTCACGGAAAATGCATAATCTCTACTTAATAAACAGCACGTAAATGTGTTTTATTAAACAGGAAGATGAAGGCGGAATGGTTCCGATACTTCTATTCTTTTAATAAACAACTCCATACGAACTTCGTTAACATCGTTTAAATCAGATGAACGATCGTACATTAAAACAGTGAAGCGTTTTAAAACTTTATTTGTTGTTCATTAGGATGTCCTGGTGTAATGTTAAATCAACAAAACTTGTTGCTTCTTCAAAGGGTTGCCATACCTGCATGCAGTCTTTTTCCTCGACCGTTAAATGAAGACACGGTGTCGCATCCAGAAAAGGCGTGGAAATAGGGATGACCAGAAGCTTTCAATTCTGGTAGATATTTCATGACAAGGTGTGTATCTTAAGTTTTTCCCTGTTCATAAACACCCATAATTCGTCCATCTGCAATAATTTGAACATACACTGCCAAAACTACAACATCAGTATCTACAGCCTTAATTAAAATTGGCCATTATTGAATCAGTTAGCATATGCAAAATATTCTGGTGTCTGCCTCTTCGTGGTTGCATAAAGGATTTCATTATTTAGTAATATATTTTTTGTTTTTATGTACTTTAAATTATACAAACATTACTACTGACGATGATAACTGTAAGTGTTATCGAAACGTTTAGATTGTATAATTTAAAGTATACCATTAAAAAACCCAAAAAGATAAGTATTTTATTATGAGTGTTAATGGTGAAAGTTTACATTTTCATAATTCATTATTTAGTGTTTTTTTTACAGACGTCCCGCTTTTATAAGTAAACAAAACAATTTTGTCTTCCATGAAATCTTTTCTGCAAGATATTGACTAATAACCCACAAAGAGCAGTTTTGTTATTGTTAACGCGTAAAAATTGGTCCACTTTTTTGGCAATGGTGCAGATAACTTTACTATTTGTTGCTCTCCTGTCCACGTTCTATTCTGATACCTTCTTTCAAACTGTTTTCGATATATATATATATATATATATATATATATATATATATATATATATAAAAGACAATATCCAAACGATTTATGTTTTCCAGCGCTTTTAAAACATATGGCATAAAGACATTGTCTACATAATTTTGAAATGTACGGCAACCTTTGAGTGCAACATATGTACAATTGCAGATCCATCCAGCTAGGCGCTGGTTAAAGGCACATCGTAAGAACTGCCTTTCTCCAAACAGCGCCAAGTTCAGCCTTATCACAGTGTATTATTCCGCCAAGCATAGATAACGATGCATGATTTCAATATTCGAAATATGTTGCTAAATCTTCATCCCTGCTTTGACAAGCGATATATAATCGACTGAATAAAGAACAATCGTCTTTTAACTCGGCAAGTTTTCCTTCTGCATGGTTTGTTTTTTCTTGGGAGCTTTAAATATCAAAACTTGTTCTTAGAGTGGATCCGTAATTGGTGTTGTACAAAGGCGCAATATCTTTTCGAAAACATATTAAATCTTCTTTGCCTTTAGACATAATGTTCCCTAGATACAATTTCTTTCGTGTCCATTTTATACAAACAATCGCTAACCTCTTCAAACGGATTTCTAATGTCTCGAAAGTTGAAATAATACTTTTAACTACACGTAAAATAACAACTGCTGTGGAGTCTCTTCATGATGCAGATTATTTTGATTATCGTTTTGGGAAAATTGAAATCCTCAAATTCATTAATTTCTGGTCCCCAGTCATCCATCTCGTAACCAGCTGGGTTTTCCGTTAATCCAACTCCCTCCATCACCTTTTATGATTGCATTGTCCTGCTCGTGCGCTGGTCTATCGCTATGCATGAAAATTTATTGTATGTTTTTGAACGACAAAAGAACCATTCAAAAGCAATTATATGTACCTGTCATTTTATTTAAATTTACCATATCACGAAAATGCACAGATAACCAACGAGCATAGTTCATTTGATCCAACGAAAAGAAGTATGGTAGGATATGTCGAAGTGAAATAACATAAAGTTTAAAATCTGCTGTTCGAATTGCCTTCACAAAATTTAAAATACGCAATTAGAACTCTAACACAGATAATCAGTACTTAAACTGTGGTATATTTTGGGCTGATTTATCACGCCATTCGGCAAAAGATTGTTTATTGTCTACTTCCTCATTTAAGTAGCTCCGATACGCACGTTTTAGTAGGACATATAGAGCTGCTGCAGTTTGTTGGTGAACACTGCGCGTCCTACTAAGATGAGAAGCGTGTATAAACGATTCAGCCCTTCCCGTAGTTACGACATTAGAATCCGTCAGCACACTTCCGGTGGCAGTCCAAGCAGCCATTTCAATGTGAAGACCTCCCATCATAATCACAATCGTTTCGTCACTAAAAAAGCTGTCACACTTTTGTATTTGTTTGGCTATTGCATAAAGAGGTTGGTTCATTGCCAATACTAGTATCTTAGAGGATTATAATGTTGGATGCTTTTATAGCAATAGACATATGATGAATCATTGAAGCAAATGGGCAGCTTCGGTAAATAACGGAAGCAATGCAGACTTGCACTTTTTCTTAATACGTTCTTGTTTTGCAATGAAATGCCGCCCAAGATAATTTATTAGGTGCATCTTCGATATTTGTTCTTGAATTTCAAAATTTTTGTTTAACCACTCTATTTCATTTTCAATGGGATCATCAGTAGTAGTCCAGTCAAAGTCCATTGCTTCAAGAAACAAATCTTTTTTGGTAGAACCTTGTTGGGTACAGTGGTATAACTGTTTGATAGAGGCTTGATTTGCAAAGCAGTTGTAGTAAAATCGTAGTTTGTTATTGATGTCGTGTTGTCTTTTCATCGGACTCTTTAAGAGGATGTTGTTGGATAGATATATCGGTTCCGTGGAACGAATCGACAGATGTCGTTGAGGTCGGATTTGATTAATATTATCAACTGCCAACTTATGAACACATTTTTGACAAGTGAGGAAAACATTGCCACATTTTTCATAGTATGTATTTACAGAATTTGCTAGTTCTGTCGATAATGTCAACATACGATTATAAGGTATAATAATCCCAAATCATGAAATTTATCAATTAAAGTTTTTTTCTTGTTTCGCGTGGATTTTCAAAGCCGTGTATATTACAACGGTTTTCTTACTTTTTTGTGTTTGATATTGGTTTGAAAAGTTCGTCTACTGCTGTCCGTTACGGTATTAAACATAATACATTGTGATATGGTGAGCACAGGTTGAACAACAGACCAAGATACACATTCTGTTAAACGTCAGTGAAAATAACGATATAAAATGGTATGTGCAGAGGGCACTGCATTTATTTGTGAATATGTGTAAACTCACCTTTAAACCTAAATTTCTGTCTAAAATGTTTTCACAATTTTTGAAGATAATAAATTAATTGTTTCAGTAAGGGATCTTCAAAAAGAAGAACGTATCACGACCATGCGTTTTTTCTGTCAAGTCTGGAACCATGGTAAGTATTCTTTGTTTTAATCTAGTGGAATTAACTGGTATCCTTCAGAACATTCAAAACCCAATATTTTTATAAATAGCACATAATTCACTCATTTTATTAAACTTGTTACTTGGTCTGGACGATTTTATAAAATCAATTAATAAGTTTGCGAAATTTTTCCACTCTGCGGTAAAATCTTGTAAACAGTTTAAATGATATTAATTCCAGTGCGATTAAGTCTCCAGTACTTATTTTTCTAAGAATGTTGTGATTTCTTCTACATAATAAAGACAAATTTGCATCGATTCTTGAATTGATGGCGCAGATAGTTAGCGGTACTTAAAGTACAGGTCGTAGGTTCAAACTACTGACGTAAACTTTTTAATTTATGCATTTAATAAAATTAATAATAATTTTAATTACATATTTACCTTTGAACTTATTTTCATAAAAAAACTTATAATAAACTTGGCTTAATAAGTTTTTATTTTCTTTATTGGACAAAACACAAGATTAAAATTCATTTTAATACTATTATATTTTTAAAATTTCCGTTACAATTATATACGAACTTTCACTACTATAGACATTCAACTATGAAGGTAAAACGAGTTGATGCATGTATAGCAGCAGTGCAGTTATGACGTGGTATAATGTATCCACCGTGATCTGCGTAAGCGCATTGATCATAAATTCATAACTTTTAATCAAATTGATGTAGACTTTTGAAATTTTGGATTCATGTTAATTATATTGCGCACCTTCTTTCTGTTCTGGCAAGTTTTCACGTAGCATAATACATTGAGTTAAACTCAGAAAACCAAACGCAAATTGTTAATTTTTGTAATGCCAAATATTAGTTAATACATTTTTTGTAAAAAAAATATATGCACAAAAATATTATAAACATTATATTGAAAACTATATTCATATCTTTCACACTTTTTCTGCAAAAATAATAACTAAGGACTGTGCAATTCAACTTTAGGTATCAGTAAGTTAAGGAGGATTTAGGATGGTCTGCCTTTAAAACATTCTGTATGAGTTCAGTAATACAGTTAAAATTATTTTGCTTCTACTACAAGGTGAACAGTTTTAATATTAGCGCCAAAAGTGTACTATAAAACGTGTTAATACTTACAATACATATAGTTGTAATTTTATTGTAAATTCTTTCCCACAAGAGAAAGTTGATGCGTTTAATATAAAATACCAATAGTTAAATCAATTTACTGGTTCATGAATATTCATGTATCACATAGTCTAAAATGTTAAACTCTAAAAACACACGCAAACGCCCCGGAAAAAACGCCAGCGCAAAACGCAACAAAACGCGCACCGCACACCGCACGCAACCACGCGCACGCACACGCCCACGCACACGCCCACGCACACGCCCACCACACGCCCACGCACACCCACACCCACACCCACACACCCTCACACAAAACCTACACACCCACACACCCACACACGCACGCGCCACGCCCACACGCTACCGCACACGCGCACGCGCACAGCCACACACGCCACGCCCCGCCACACGCCCACGCCCAACCGCCGCCACACACGCCCACACCGCACACGCCCACACACGCCCCACACGCCCACACACGCTCCACAACCGCTCACACACGCCCACACACGCCCACACACGCCCACACACGCTCACACACGCTCACACGCCACACACGCTCACACACGCCACACACGCCACACACGCCCACACACGCTCACACACGCCCACACGCCACACACGCCTCACACGCCACACGCTCACACGCTCACACACGCCACACACGCTCACACACGCCACACACGCTCACACGCTCACACACGCCCCACACGCCACACACGCCCACACACGCCCACACACGCCACA
>JARFJB010001195.1:3317500-3465000 GCA_036346205.1 Vesta saturnalis | reverse complement strand
TTCATACGTTCATAACGAAAACAGGCAACATTGTAAAAAAACAGTAATCTGTCAGAATGACGTTTAAAACTTCATTCCAGACAGACATAAATACGTGTTAACTTAAAAAATTTCCAAAGCCACTGCTTCTATAAAATATCAATGATACATTTTAACCATTATCATTCATATTTAATTATTTTTAAACTTACCTTGCATTATATTAAACTTTATAAAGAAAAGTTATGTAAAATTAAATTTTCTTTAAAAATATGTCTGCACTTTTTCTAATAAATCACGCCAACTATATTGCCGCAAGGAATAATTGCAAAAGTATCATCACCAAGGCCAAAAAGATGTTTGAAGAACGCAAAGAATTAGTCTCATGCCCTTTGGGTGGTCGTAAATTATGGTCATTAGCTAAAGCCATCAGTAAAACTTTAGTACATCTTCCTTTCCTCCCATGACGTCTCGTGGCGGAGCTATAGTAGCTGATCCTGCTGAAAACGCCAACCTCTTTGTCGATTACTTTGCATCAAATTCATGTCTCAATGATTCTGGTAAAACTGTGCCGTCGCCCAAATCTACCCCATACGCTATTAAACCAATCCACTTTCGTTACAAGCTCCTGGAATCAATTATCAATAAACTTAACCCAAACAAGGCGACTGGCCCTAACGGTATTCCAGCTATTGTTCTTAAAAAATGCTAACACGAGCTAGTACCCGTATTGTCCAAATCTTTTTCGATCTCCATGTCATCTGGAGAGTTCCTCATCGTAAAGTTGGAAAATGTCCAGCCTATTCTAAAAGGGCGACCGATCCTCAAACTATCGACCAATAGCTATCACTTCCATTCTGTCGAAAATCATGGAGAAAGTCATCAACCACCTACTACTTTCGTTCCTCGAGTCCAATAAACTCCTAAACGACCACCAGTATGGGTTCAGACAGAGTCGTTCAACGGGTGATCTTCTTTCATATGTCACCCAACTTTGAATAACAATTGAGAGGTCCAGTGAAACAGTCGTAGTAGCTTTAGATATTTCAAAAGCTTTTGACCAGGTTTGGCACAAGTGCCTACTTGTCAAGCTCACTTGGTCGGCTTATCCGATTCGCTCATCAATTGATATCCAGCTTTCTTGACAAAAGACGTATACGGTTGTCGTCGATGGCTTCTTTTCGAAAGAAACTACTATTAACGCGTGAGTACCCCAAGGATCAGTGATAGCTCCCACACTTTTCCTGCTGTACATAAAATGACCCTCATTTCTCAACAACTAACCTGATCCATTGCTTTGCGGATGACAGCACTCTACATTGTAGTCCTTCTCAGTCTAGAATAATTCTAGACAGGACGTTAAGGTGAAAATGGCAGACTCCGCCAAGAAAGACCGATCATTTCCTGCTGTAAATATGAATGGCTTAGAACTCAAGTTTTCAAACTTATTTAGGGATGTCCGTATCATCGAACCTTTCATGGGTTGACCACATTTTGTCATCCAACAAAACACTGCGCGTAAACTGGGCTTTCTATACAGATCTAAACAGTATTTCACATCGCAACCCCTACTTTACTGTATAAGGCTCAAATTCAACCTCATCTCGAATACAATTCCCACCTCTGGGTCAATGCTCTCCAATACGCCCTTGATATGGTAAACCGCATGCGAAAAAGCGCTTATAAATGACCCGTCTCTGACTTCTGACATACAGCCTCTTAAGCATAGAAGAATAGTTTCGGTTCTTTCCTTGCTCTATCGCTATTACCACGGTAAGTGCGACTCCGAAATACACTCCTTAACACCTTCGAGGCCATCTTCGCTAGAACACTCTGTTTACCCATTCACATCATAATTACGATCTCAAAATTCCATCGTATCACACTAAACGGGCATAATCTACATTTTTCCACACGGCTGACCAAATTGTGGAATGCACTACCCAGTTCCTGTTTTCCTCCAAACTTTGAATTAAGTCAGTTTCAGCGAGCCAGTCATAAACATTTCTCGGCAGCCAAACAATATCCCTAAACCCTCCCAGTGTTCCTAAGTGCTTTAGCACGTTGGAAAATATTAGCCTGTTCGGGAATACTAACAGTAAAAAATAATAATAAAATAAATCATTTCCAGATATTGAAAAATTTGAGCTAACAACTAAATTGTACCTTAGAATTTTTACAGCTAAATTATCGTCATATCAAAAATTGCATAGATCATAATTAATTGATATGTTTAAGGACTATGTCTGGGTATTCTTGTATCTTTGAAATATATAGGTGTTTTAGAAACATTGATAAAACCAAAACTGACCCTAATAAACCCCACTCCACGCAGCTGGACTTTCCCCAATTTCTAATCAGCTCTAAAACAAACGAAAACAAGCATAAATACAAAATTGAAAGTACGTAGGTATTTTCGTACTGAGAATCGCGGATGCTAACATCACACACACACACACACACACACACACACACACACACACACACACACACACACACACACACACACACACAACACACACACCACACACACCCACACACACACCACAATACGATCGCACGCACGTACGCACCACGCACGGACACTCACGCACGACACACACGCACACAAACCCACGTACACCCACGCACACACACAAGCACAACCACAACCACAACCACAACCACAACCACAACCACAAACAACGAACACAAACACGAACACGACCACGAACACGAACAAGAACACGAATACGAATACGAACACGAACACGAACACGAGCACGAGCACGAACACAAGCACGAACACGAACGACACGAACACGAACACGAACACGAACACGAACACGAACATGCACGAAAACGAACGCGAACACGAAAGAACGCGATTGTAAACGTGAACGCTAGCGCGAGCGCGACCGCGAGCGCGAGCGCGAACGCGAACGAGAACACGGACTCGATCACGAACACGAACACGAACACGAACACGAACACGAACACGAAGACGAACACGAACACGAACACGAACACTAACAAGAACACGAACACGAACACAAGCACGGACACGAGCACGAACACGAACACGAGCGCGAGCGCGAAAGCGAGCGCGAACGCGAACGCGACCAGAACGCGAACTGAACGCAAACGCGAACGCGAACGCAAACGCGAACGCGAACGCGGACACGAATACGAACACGAACACGAACACGAACACGAACACGACCACGATGACGAAGACGATCACGAACACGCCCACGAACACGATCACGAACACAAACACGAACACGAACACGAACAAGAACACGAATACGAATACGAACACGAACACGAACACGAGCACGAGCACGAACACAAGCACGAACACGAACACGAACACGAACACGAACACGAACACGAAAACGAACACGAACACGAACACGAACACGAAAACGAACGCGAACACGAAAGCGAACGCGATTGCGAACGTGAACGCTAGGGAGCGCGACCGCGAGCGCGAGCGCGAACGCGAACGCGAACACGGACTCGATCACGAACACGAACACGAACACGAACACGAACACTAACAAGAACAAGAACACAAACACGAACACAAGCACGGACACGAGCACGAACACGAACACGAGCGCGAGCGCGAAAGCAAGCGCGAACGCGAACGCGACCGAGAACGCGAACTCGAACGCAAACGCGAACGCGAACGCAAACGCGAACGCGAACGAGAACGCAAACGCGAACGCGAACGCAAACGCGAACGCGAACGAGAACGCAAACGCGAACGCGAACGCGAACGCGACACGAACACGAACACGAACACGAACACGAACACGAACACGAACACGAACACGAACACGACCACGAAGACGAAGACGATCACGAACACGCCCACGGACACGATCACGAACACAAACACAAACACAAACACAAACACAAACACAAACACAAACACAAACAAACACAAACACAAACACAAACATCATGGCTGATCTTGACGAGACTTGGCCAGAAGTAGTAAAATGGGTTAGCAAAGCGATTTAGCGATAGTGAAAAAATCCTATAGCATAACTTTCTACACCTACATATGCATATGTAGGTTGGAAGGTAATATAATTATTATAAGTATTCATAAAATTTCAACTGAGAGATAAATTATTATTCTACTTTAGGTAGATTTAACATGTAACAACACTAACATACAAAATATAGGTTATTTCGTAACATTATGGTTGACTAATTGACTGTAAGAGATTCTGAAATTGTAGAATATGGGTTGGTGTAGGACAGAAAAAATTAACCTACTACATATCAAGAAAACGGTAGTAAATTGTACATATATCCTCCATATGTAATCCACAATTTAGGTTTGCTTTTTTAACACAAAAAGAAATAATAGGCCTATAAGGAAGACAGTAAGGGGAAATATTTAAACTGTTGTAAATCAGTCTAACAAAAACTAATTTTGATAAATTATATAAGTTTTGTTTGCTAACAAGCATAAAACATGTAACATCTGTGCACGATTTGTCCAGTTTCAGTCCAAAGCGCGGGTGTGTGGTTTACTAGAACTTGAATCTATACACTATGCTGTGGTCACTTCAACAACTAAACTTTTGGAGTATTGTCGTTTGCATCTGTGTGTTAAATATTATTCGAAGTTGTTAGCTGCTAAATGCTTATCTTGGCATTTTACTCAGCCGTCCTTTAGATATATAGTATGAATCACTTATAACGTACGCATAATATTGGTTAGATTCGCCAAATAATAAATATTAAATTGTACAAATAACTTATTTTGTATCTCAAGTAGACAACAAAATGTCCGGTACGTATATTTTATACTTGTTAATGCAACACAAATGATTTTTTAGATAAAAAGCTTAAAATAATCTGCAAATTTACTCAATTGCGTCTAATAAATGTATTTAATTGCATTAAACTTTAACATGGAAACAAGCATGATTACATGATTACTATACGCCATAACACTTTGTAATCTAATAACTGTTATAGGGTACCAATAAAAAAGCAAAAATTTTACGTGTAATATAATAAAGACACCATCTTCGAATTTAACCTGTTGCTTGTACTGGATCATAATGGTGTGCTGGTTATAAGTAATGCAAGAATTAGGAAGTTCAGCATACTAGGCCCCAGACCTTTTATGCAAAATGACTGCTTTTCTACAATGATTTGCTGTTTATGAAATGTGATTACATACGCCAACGAGTACGTGTACATGTACAAACATGTAGCTATTTGTGTACGTGTAGGTGAAGATGTACGTTTGCGTGTATTTGTAATTTTACGTGAACGCGAACTTGTACGTACACGTCTACCTGTGCGGGTACGCGTATGAGCACGTATACGTGTAAGTCTATGTACACGTTTACCTGCACATCTACGTTTACGTGTACGTGTACGTGCACCTGTGCGTGCACCTGTATGAGTACCTATACGTGTACGTTCAAATGTACGTGGACGTGGACGTGTGCTTCTACGTATATAGTACGAGTACGTGTACGTGTACGTGTACGTGTACTGTACGTGTACTTGTATGCGTACATTGTACGTGTACTTGTACGTGTCATATGTACGTGTTGTTGTACGTGTCAGTTGCAGTGTAATTGCCATTGTACTTTTGACGTGCTTGTCGTGTGACATTGTCGTGCTATGTAGTGACTGTACGATAGCAAGTAGTACGTGTCTTGTACATCTGTAGTCTGTGTACTGTGTACGTGTGACGTGTACTTGTACGTGTGATTTGTACGTGTCTTGTACGTGTACTTGTAGTGACGTGTACTTGTACGTGTACTACTGTAGCGTGTACGCGTTATTGATACGTGTACTTGCACGTGTACATGCATGTACGTGCATGTGCGTGTTGACGTATACGTGTACGTGACTGTGCATGTGCTTTGCACGTGCTATGTACGTGTACTTGTACGTGTATGTACAGTACGTGTACGTGATGTACTTGCACGTACGTGCTACTTGTACGTCGTGTACTGTACGTGTACGCTTGTCACGTTGACGTTGTACTGACTGTACGTCAGTGACGTTGTAGCGTGTACTTGTACGCATGTACGTGACATGTACGATGAGCGTTTGCACGTGATTGTAGACGTGTAGCATTGTACGTGTACTTGTACGTGTACTTATGTAGCGATACGTAGCACTGTACTGTGCAATTGAGGACTGACTGTGCACGTGCGTAATGCTTGTACGTGTTGTACATGGTACATTGTACGTGCACTTGACGTGTATGTAGCGTGTACGTGATGCATTGTACGTGTACCTGTACGTGATGCACTGCTAGTGCACTTGCATTGCATGTACGTGATGCACGTGATGTACGTGTGCACTTGTGCGTGTAGCTGTACGTGTCTTGTACGTGCTACTTGTACGTGTGACTTGTACGTGATGACTTTGTACGTGCATATGTGACGTGTTGACGTTGTACGTGTATTTGTACGTGTGCACTTGTACGATGTATTTGTCGTACTTGCACGTGTATTGACGTGATCTTGTACGTGTACGTTCATATACGTGACTTGTAGCGAGTACTTGCGCAAATTGTACGTGTACTTGTAAGTGTACTTGTACGTGTAATTGTACGTGATGTACGTGTACTTGTACGTACGTGTACTGTACTAGTATACAAACACAAATATGCATACATATTCCTTCCTGCACATTAATGCAATATCAATATATCATAATCTCACTCTCTCATACGTCTACATCCATTTCTTTAGTCCGAATTCTTTAGTACATAGCAGCAAAAGACCAGTGACAAATCGGTAGTGTTTTACCAGTGCCGTCCCAGCAAAAATTGGCTCGACACATTATTTCTCATACAAATTTAATGTTTTCAACATAAAAATCTTTCTACGACATTCAAATATTCTTTTATATGACCACAATGTTCCATTAAATTCCAGTGGCGTATCGTTTACATAAATTTACATTCTACATACACAAAAACATTTTTTTTCGTGCAGACTCACTTCATTAATAAATCTCAAAATACTTTCCATACGTTATCAAGATACTGCATATACACGATGCGTCAAAATAATCTTACAAGTAATAACACGAAAAAGCAAAATAACGGAAAAATACATTAAAAAGCAATATAGTAATTACATAATAAGTTTGTCATTCAAGAAAATTAACCTCTGCGCACTACAAAGTGTCGCTCCGTCATGTTGAAGATTAATGTTGCTAAAGGTCAGAGAAAGGTTAAGTAGAGTAAACAGCGAATCTAGTTAGTACAATATATGTATTAACAAAGCGCTGCCTAAATTCTGAAATAAATATTGCTTTAGACGTAACAGTGTATGCGTACTAGCCCATATTCAGTATATTTATTTTTTACGCTCCATAGGTGTAGCAAACATAACCAAGATATACAAGTAAGGTTCGGGCATAAAATACTGTTGTTTATCAGTGAGTTCTTGCTGCATTCCACCAGTTTAATGGCACACAAAGAGCGTTATCATGGTCGGGATATCCCGGTTTAGTATTCATAAATGCCTTACATTTGCACTTTTCACCTAATTAAGGGCAGAATGTTTTCAATTATTCTAAAATGATTAGTTTATTCTTAGAAGAGGATAGTAATCAGTTGCTGACCACCGTTCAGTGCACACTATAATAGATAGAATGTTCCATGCAGGGTGCCTCGCGGTCGGTGGTAGGTTAAAACTTTACGGAAAAAGGGATATAGAATCGTTCTGAAATATTTCCAACAATACAAAGTTGCCGCTTCTACAAAAAAGAACCGTCACCTTTAATATTTTAAGAGGAACACTGTGTATTATTACTTCTTCCGCAGCACCGTTGCTTTTATATTATTTTGTATGATACTTCCCTACGCCTATCTTCTATGGTTTTCGAGAAATTAAATTCCATGTCTTATGTTCAATAAACAGCTCCATTTAAATGTTTAATAGTGCGGCATTTGGATTCATGAGAAGCTGAGATTTCGTATGTAGTTCACCAATGTCCTGTGCATGAGTTCTGTGTGGAATTTGAGGTGAGGAATTTGCTCTGCGTTATAAAGGTCATCCATAATTCGTGATTTTACCGCTACATACAAAGGTAGTTAGAAGTATATCCACGTGTACCACTAAATATTCCCATCTGCCTAACCACCACACTACATAAAACGGGAGAAATGAGTGAATTCGACTAAAACTCAATCAAACGGTCCGAAGACCGCAGAGTACTCAGATCGCATGGGTATTTTGGAGGTAATTTGCTCTGCGTTATACAGGTCATCCGTAACTCGTGGCTTTACCGCTACATACAAAAGTAGTTAGAAGTATATCCACGTGTACCACTAAATATTCCCATCTGTCTAACCACCACACTACATAAAACGGGAGAAATGAGTGAATTCGACTAAAACTCAATCAAACGGTCCGAAGACCGCAGAGTACTCAGATCGCATGGGTGTTTTGGAGGTATCGATAAAATAGTTTTAAGTTAGAATCTGGTTAGTGAGAAAAGAACCGAAATAGGCGCCACAAGATTTAAAGAAAGAAGGAAAAGAAAGTAGTTTTTTATTACTTGAAAGAGGGAGAGGGCCTATAAAGCTTGAAACAGGGAGCAATAGGAATAGTAATTAAGTGACCATTCGCTCAAGAAACGTCAATTTATATTTTTTTTTCCTTAACTTCCCAACAAAGGAGGTAATAAGCCAAACGTTATGGTATAGCTATATAAATATATTAATAATAAATGAAATAAATTATACACAGTATGTATGTTATTCAAAATTTTGATTGTTGATTGTGCGTAACATGTTAAAAAATGGTTTAACTAACATATAGCAGTTCTACATGAGAGAAATTGTGTTAGAATTGGCTAAAGTCGGGTATCAAGCTGACACCGAACTTACACTACAGGTAACATGTTTAGCAAATACTCGCTGACATAATTAATATAAATGTATTTAATTTGGTTGTAGGTGATCGTAACCTGCTGAATGCAAGTTAGGTACGAGTTGTATTCGGAGGTAAAAATGTTTGTCAAATGCTTGCTAACAGAATTAAGGTAAATGTACTTAATATCGTTGTAGGCGATCGTAATCTGCTGAAGGTAATTAATACATCCGATAAAAGGAAAGAGCTGACCTGTGTTTGCGAGTACTTATACGTTATTCAAGGTAATCAGGATTCCACCAGCTCCAGTATAAGTGTAACCTCAACGATCACGCGATTCCAAGTACGTGAGACACAGCTGAGCGCAGCTTATCAGCAGCACAATCCAAACAATAAGTCGAAGAGATACAGAACGGGTAATCTTGTTACATCAGTAAAGACAAAGCCAAGTGTAAACATAACCGTTGATGTAATCGTAACGGTAAAGTTATATGGAAACTTAAGTGCTAAAACGAATGTAAAGGAGTAGAACGGTGTTTATTCGGTGAGACTATGTTGTAAAGATCCAGCTTAACTTTACTAAAATTTATGTAATTAATTTTTTAATTGCCCTACAGTAATTAAGAAGGTACAGTTGTTTAAAATTAAAACCCATTACAAAAGATTGCGCGATATTGCACCATAAATAATTAATTTCTATCCTCCGACGTAGATGTTAAAAAGCATAAAATGCTATTACGTCCGAGAACCCTCAGCCAATCACAGCCAGAAGGACCCTGCATAGAAGCCGGATCCACCCACCGCGAATCAGTTATAAAAACCGCGGCGCTACCGGAAGAAAAACTTTCCGTTGCTTCGCTTCGCGACTACTTGTCTGTTGCTTCGTTTCGACTATTTTTGCTACTTGCTTCGCGATCACCTGCCGCTACTTGTTACTTCGCGACTCCGCTATCCTGATACGCTCGCGTCTTCAGCAGCCAGAACCGAGACCTAGACCACGCGCCTGCCGTAGTTAGTGTCGTTGTATACGTCGCCGACCTGCCGATTACCGCATCCGTTTATCCTGAATCATCGTGCATTTTAGTCGCGTTACTTCGCCGCCGTCACCAGTCAATTAGCTTTGTACAATCAAACTGCTGGTTGAGTTACGCTAGGTTAACAGCACGTAAGTTTTATTGCACCACGTTTCTAAAACATTACACCACACACCTAGAGAAACGACGGGCTGCAGAGCCTGAAGTAATCTAACCGTTCCAGTACACACACACCTAGAAGTATACGCCGGGCTGTATAGCCTGAAGTTACCTTCTGCAACCAGTATACACACTAGAAGTAGACGACAGGCTGTAAAGACTGAAGTTGCCTTCGACACACATACACACAAACCAGGACGTTGCTACTTCGGTCTAACACCCAGAAGGCATCTTCCATTTACTCCAGCGTAAAGAAGGGTATTCGCTCAAATTCTAATGCTCCCCAGGTAGAACCCTTGATATAGCAGCCGACGGGCTTGGACCCAGAATCTTAGCAAGGGCTCTCCATTAACCGGATATTACACATACATTACAATACAATACACCGACCTGATCCTGAGGAGAATAGCAATACAAACAAGCGACGCCTTGACCTAGAGGTAATCTCAATACCAGAAGCCGCATTCGTAAAGATCACCCGCGTGATCCTCCAGATATAAAGACGAACCGTGGTGCGTCTACGTGACAAATTACATAAACGTACTCCTGCGTCTCGCAATCGCATTCGAATCACTTAGTGCTTGTGCTTGTTTAGTTAGGTTAAATAATTAAACGCGTACGTACAATTTGCATTTAATACATGTAAATAGTAACCTGTCCTGTATAAAGCATTCCAGTACTGAGCTCATCCAGCCAGTTGAAAGCCAAATCACGTATAAGAATAGTCATGCGCACCAAGGTTACTTTAAATTATTGATTTTCTCGTTGACCTGCTTAAAGACACCAACGCGTTCGTTGCCCCAGCTTATCTAAAATATATAGAATTTTACATAGCGCCACCTGAACAAAACCCAGGCTACCGTGTACAGGGCAGGCCTGAGCAGTCGTAACAGACAAAATTAAATTGTCATTAGTAGGATTTTTGGGTCATAACACACCAACCATTGAACCACAATAATTTATATTTCCACAGAAACGGCTCAGGATCCAGTGGGAACCACTACCGTCCACGGGGGACCAGCCAAACGGGCGCTGCTAACCAGGACATCCCGAGGAACACCCAATCAGATTTGTTTTGTTATACTATTGTAATTTTTCGTTATATTAATGTTATTTCCTGTAGGTTAGGTTATCTTAGATTTATAAAACAATAGGTAATATACGTTTAAAATAGTTTTGTTGTATTATTCAAAGAGTACAGTGTTGAGCGCCACGATACGAACCACCCCCGTCTTGTTAAGACAAGACCCGATTTGAGCTAGACCGAGGTAAATTAAATTGAACCCTTTTAAATTTAATTATTGTAAAGAAAGAGGCGTTACATAAAATGGCACCCTAACGCTGGGGCTTACACAAATAACGTAGAGCGAAACACTGAACACATTGAATAATTCCTGTTACAGGTTTTACCAGGAGGACATTGGCAACCGACCTGCAAATATAGTAATTAATTCATTTCCAGATACACTAATAGTTCTGTTACAGAATGAGTTTACCAAGGAACACGGAAGACGCCGACACCAGAGTAGGATGGATTTACCACCTAAAGAAAGAAGAATTAGCCGAAAGAAACCAGAAATATAAATTGGAGACCGGAGGAAATGTGGAAGCACTTAGAGCTCGACTAATAAAATATTTACGTACAGGAGAAGGCCAGATAACCGTTCCCGCATCAGAAATTATAAGACCTGCCGCACCAATACCGCAGTTACCTGCTGTAGAAAATACAGACACCACGGAACCAGACGCGCCGACATTTGCGATAGAATACGCAAATGGGGTGTGAAATACGACGGTATAAGCGACCAAATTTCTTTCTTAGAAAGAATAAAAGAGTTACAAACCTGTTACACTATCGCCGATCACGACCTTCTACTAGCACTCCCGGAACTATTAAAAGAAAACACCCTGTTGTGGTATCGAAACAATCAACGATCCTGGACGACCTAGCAAGATTTTATTTCAAGTTTTAAATTACAATTTTTACCACCGCGATATCAATTTCAATTAGAAGAGGAAATCCGGAACCGTTTACAAAAGCCGCGAGAAAAGGCAGCTGAATATGTTACAGCGATGCCTACGTTAACCCGCCGTCATGGAAGTATGTCCGGAGAAGCCCAGCTACAACGAGTTTACGAGAACCTGAGAGTAGAATATAAATACTACATCCGCCAGCGAGATTTTACTAACCTGACCGAACTTCTCGAATTAGCCACATAGTTTGAAATGTTACCTCGTCGTACACATTCACCGTCGCCCAGTCCTACCCGTCCGAAAGTCCAGTTTAGTGGTTTAACTCCGACAATGGAAACGCAACCAGCACGATCCCGAGAAGCTAACAAAAGCCCTGAAAGGACGACACCAGCAACCACCCAGTATAACCGTGCAGATGTCTGCTGGAGATGTGGAAATACCGGCCATATCAAAGAGAAGTGCAGAGGCTCTTTTAAAGCTTTCTGTTCCAGGTGTGGAAAAGAAGACATATTATCCCGCGACTGCCCCTGTCCGCGGTCGGGAAACTTTTTGCGCCGGTAAGGAAAAACCAGGAACCTTTACTTACCCCGGCCTCGAAACCTGGAGATAAGACACCGCACAGGAGTGGACTGTTTGGATACAGACTGTGAAAGCCTTCTGTACCGGAAAACAGACCGCTGGTCGCCCCGCCTCTCGGATGACAGATTATTTCTCCGGATGGTGATATTTAAAACCACCGTACACGCATTGATTCACACCGGCGCGTCAAGAACCTACATCGGAGAAAAGGTAAAGAGCCTGTTGATAAATAACCAAGTATATCCATGCACGTTACACACTGCGACCGTACGCCTGGCCGATAGTTCCCTTGCCGAAACTCGTGGATTATACATCTTTCCTGCCGAATTCGAGCAGCAAACAGTGAAACTCCCTGGATACTACATGCCCTAGTTATCTACTGAAATAGTACTCGGGTTAGATTTTCTTGAACACCTGCACGCTACGTTACAGTTACACACGAAACAGCTAGAAATCGCCGGCACCCGCATCCAATTGCAAGAATCCGCAAATGGAGGAATAAGTGGAATTCATGGACCTGATGAAGACCAGCTCACCCTGCTTAATACGTTCCTAGAAGAAAACTACCCCGGTTCCACCAGACACCAGGAAAGCTAGAGGCATTGCCACCAGATTACACTGACACCTAATGCCAGACCCATTAAGCAACGCTATTATCCCCGAAATCCGGTCATGCAAGGGATAATAGCCAAAGAAGTGGGTAGGATGTTAGCAGAGGATATTATCGAACCGTCCCACAGCCTCTGGAACTTCCCAGTAGTATTAGTTAAGAAACCCGCTGGTACCTATCGATTCTGCATAGACTACCGAAAAGTCAATCAGGTCACCGTCAAAGACGCCTACCCGCTACCCTATATTCAGGGGATCCTGGATCTATTACGAGGGGCGAGCTATATAAGCACGCTGGACCTGAAACAAGGATACTGGCAAATCCCGATGGAAAAAGAGAGCAAGCTTATCACCGCTTTCACTGTGCCTGGAAGAGGGCTATTCCAGTTTAAAGTTCTCCCGTTTTGACTTCACTCTACGCCCGCTATGTTTCAACGTTTTCTAGACACTATAATCGGTCTTGAATTGGTTGGGCGGGCGTTCGTGTATTTAGATGACATTATCGTCCTAGGAAATACGTTCCAACAACACTTATTCAATCTCTGGAAGTATTCAAGAGACTACGAAACAATGGTCTATAGTTACACAAGATAAATGCCGATTCTGTCAAACTCAACTCAACTACCTGGTCGCCTGATCACATCACAAGGAACTCTCCCCGATCCGGAAAAAATTAGCGCTATATCACAGATATCACCTCCCCGTACCGTTAAGCAACTACGCCAATTTCTAGGGCTCGCGTCACGGTATCGGAAACATGTTAGTGGCTTCGCGCAATTAAGCCATCCCTCACCGCATTATTGAAAAAGAACGCTAAAGACCACTGGACGGAGAAGCATGAGTATGCTTTCGCCGCGATAAAAGAAGCCTTGACTACCCTCCGGTACCAGCCTGTCCACATTTTACCCAGCCTTTTGTGCTACAAACGGACGCTAGCACTTCAGGAATTGCAGCGGTTCTGACCCAAGGCAGACCCCAACGAACAAGTAATCGCGTATATCAGCAGAGCACTGAACCCCGCAGAGAAAAATTATTCCACTATTGAGCAGGAATGCCTGGCCGTAGTATGGGGATTAAAAATTGAAGAGTTATTTAGAAGGTTATAACTTTACCGTCCTCACGGATCATAGAAGTCTTAAATGGCTTCGTATACTAGAAAAACCTACGCGCGATTAGACAGATGGGTAATGGAATTACAACAATTCGATTTCCAAGTTGATTGCCGTAAAGGAACGCTAAACCACGTCGCCGATGCTCTATCTTATCTCCACGAGGTCCCCGAGTCCTGTCCTGAAATATGTCCGCTAGAAGTAGAGGAAGTAGAAGAAGCCACCTGTCCCTGGTATCAACACCTGATTCAACAAACCCGAGACCAGCTTGAACAGCACCCGCGCTACAAAATAGAAGACGGACGATTATACCGATCGTTCCCGAACCCGACGCCTAAAAAAGAAATCGGAAGTCACACCAGCTGGAAGGTATGCGTACCACAGGCTAAGCGACGGAACATCCTTAGAGAATGTCATGATGCAGCGACTGCTGGACACCTAGGGATTACCAATACCTTTTTGCCGTATTCACAGAAATTACTACCGGCCCAACATAAAACAGGATGTAATAAAATACGTCAAGTCATGCCGAAGTTGTCAGACCTATAAGGGACCTACGCAGAAACCGCAAGGAGAGATGTACTTCTCACAACCAGGCCACCCTTGGAGTAATGTTAGCACGGATCTCATCGGACGGTTGCCCCGAAGTAAGAAGGGACATAACTTCATACTAGTTTTCCAGGACCGGCTAACCAAATAGGTTGAGATTAAACCACTCAGAAGCGCTACCAGCCCCCCTGTTATTCAAGCGTTACGAGAACACGTCATATATCGTTTTGGCTGTCCCCGCAATTTAATCTCTGATAACGGACCCCAATACACCAGCAAAATATTCCGCGCGTTCCTACAAGAACACGGAATTAACCGTAGACTGACACCGCCGTACTCGCCGCATGCGAACCCAGTAGAAAGAACTAATAAAGTGATCGGGACGATGGTCGCGCAGTTTACGACCAACAACCAGAAAGAATGGGATATACACCTTCCGGAAATCGCGTTCGCTATAAACTCGGTACGACATGGAGGAACAGGATTCTCGCCAGCGCTACTTAATTTAGGTAGGGAACTAGAACACCCCGGCGCGTGGTCAGCGATGAAACAGCTGCCGCCAACCGGTACACCAGTAACCGCCGCCGAGCAAGAGGGACATATGAGCCACCTGAAGGACCTGCAGGAATTGGCCCGGGACGCGTTATCGAAGAACTTCGAAATTCAACGTCACCATTACAATCTCCGGCATAGAGCCTACCGCCCCCAGAAAGGAGATCTCGTGTATCGAAGAACCCGCCATCTCTCCAGTAAAGCTAAACAATTTACTGCGAAATTAGCGAAAAAATATGACGGACCCTACCTCATATATAAAATAAAATCGCCCGTAATTGTAGAACTCCGAGAACCAGGCAGTGGGAAAAGCGCGGGAGAAGCGCATGTTAAGGATTTGAAGAACGCGTCTGACATCACTCATCAGGAGAATCGTTCAACCAATGAGAAAGAAGAAAAATTAACGGTCATCGATAAACCGCGCTTTATAAATCATATAAAAGCCACCAGAAAAAAAGACGCGACAAATGTCTTACATAATGGCACCCGTCAAACCTACGCATCCCCGGAAAAGACGAAACCAACACCGTATTGCCCCGTGGCAACCACAGAACTACCGCCAGCCCGGAACAGAAGACCTACCCGCCGCCTTCCTGACCAGAGATCGGTCACCACAACCTGCACCGTGAACACCGTCACCGGGACACAGTATGATGGAATACGAGTGGGAATTCTCACCGCCCCGCGTCCATCCAGACGGCCGCCCCCGAACGCCAGATACGCCGACGCACCTCCGAAAAGTAGAGGAAGTGACCGGACGTATATCACGTATCGACCTCACAGCCAGAGGACCACCTATTCTAATGCCGCCCCCTGCCCTACCGTCACCGTACACCCTGACAAGACGTCAACGCAGGAATCGACGTCGCATCTATCCTTTTGCCCGATGGCACCAGGACAAAGGTGAAACGGGTCGACCTCGAACCAGGGGAAGAAGGAGTGGTATGTAAAGATCCAGCTTAACTTTACTAAAATTTACGTAATTAATTTTTTTTTAATTGTCCTACAGTAATTAAGATAGGTACAGTTGTTTAAAATTAAAACCCATAACAAAAGATTGCGCGATATTGCACCATAAATAATTAATTTATATCCCCTCCGACGTAGAAGTTAAAAAGCATAAAATGCTATTACGTCCGAGAACCCTGAGCCAATACAGCCAGAAGACCCCTGCATAGAAGCCGGATCCACCCACCGCGAATCAGTTATAAAAACCGCGGCGCTACCGGAAGAAAAACTTCCGTTGCTTCGCTTCGCGACTACTTTTCTGTTGCTTCGTTTCGCGACTATTTTTTGCTACTTGCTTCGCGATCACCTGCCGCTACTTGTTACTTCGCGACTCCGCTATCCTGATACGCTCGCGTCTTCAGCAGCCAGAACCGAGACCAGACCACGCGCCTGTCGTAGTTATTGTCGTTGTATACGTCGCCGACCTGCCGATTACCGCATCCGTTTATCCTGAATCATCGTGCATTTCTAGTCGCGTTACTTCGCCGCCGTCACCAGTCAATTAGCTTTGTACAATCAAACTGCTGGTTGAGTTACGCTAGGGTTAACAGCACGTAAGTTTTATTGCACCACGTTTCTAAAACATTACACCAGACACCTAGAGAAACGACGGGCTGCAGAGCCTGAAGTGATCTAACCGTTCCAGTACACACACACACACACACACACACACACACACACACACACACTAGAAGTATACGCCGGGCTGTATAGCCTGAAGTTACCTTCTGCAACCAGTACACACACTAGAAGTAGACGACAGGCTGTAAAGACTGAAGTTGCCTTCGACACACATACACACAAACCAGGACGTTGCTACTTCGGGCTAACGCCCAGAAGGCATCTTCCATTTACTCCAGCGTAAAGAAGGGTATTCGCTCAAATTCTAACGCTCCCCCAGGTAGAACCCTTGATATAGCAGCCGACGGGCTTGGACCCAGAATCTTAGCAAGGGCTCTCCATTAACCAGATATTACACATACATTACACATACAATACACCGACCTGATCCTGAGGAGAATAGCAATACAAACAAGCGACGCCTTGACCTAGAGGTAACCTCAATACCAGAAACCGCATTCGTAGAGATCACCCGCGTGATCCTCCAGATATAAAGACGAACCGGTGGTGCGTCTACGTGATAAATTACAGTAAACGTACTCCTGCGTCTCGCAATCGCATTCGAATCACTTACTTGAAACACCTGCATTCCGTCGGAAACAATTCTCAGAATTGTTAATTTATTACGCAGTCCTAAAAGGTCGTGCAAACTCGACTCCGATTAATTCGTTTATAACAATTAATAAAGAAGCAATCTTTAATAATTATTAACGTAAAAGATCGTGATAAACTCCGTCTTCCCTGTATTTGTTAGTTAGAGTAAGTTTCGCTAATACGAAAAGGATACGCGTTTAACAAAATAGACGTTTTCCTAATAATAAAGAATTAATACATTTATTTTCGGGCATAATTAAATGTTAGATATTCATTTCATTACTGTAAATACGTTCTCCATTAATTAGAAAATCCTGAGATTAGCTTGTTTAGTTAGGTTAAATAATTAAACGCGTACGTACAATTTGCATTTAATACATGTAAATAGTAACCTGTCCTGTATAAAGCATTCCAGTACTGAGCTTATCCAGACATTGTGAAAGCCAAATCACGTATAAGAATAGTCATGCACCAAGGTTACTTTAAATTATTGATTTTCTCGTTGACCTGCTTAAAGACACCAACGCGTTCGTTGCCCCAGCTTATCTAAAATATATAGAATTTTACATAGCGCTACCTGAACAAAAGCCAGGCTACCGTGTACAGGGCATACCTGAGCAGTCGTAACAGACAAAATTAAATTGTCATTAGTAGGATTTTGGGTCATAATACACCAACCATTGAACCACAATAATTTATATTTCCACAGAAACGGCTCAGGATCCAGTGAGAACCACTACCGTCCACGGGGACCAGCTAAACGGGCGCTGCTAACCAGGACATCCCGAGGAACACCCAATCAGATTTGTTTTGTTATACTATTGTAATTTTTCGTTATATTAATGTTCTTTCCTGTAGGTTAGATTATCTTAGATTTATAAAACAATAGGTAATATACGTTTAAAATAGTTTTGTTGTATTATTCAAAGAGTACAGTGTTTAGCGCCACGATACGAACCGCCCCGTCTTGTTAAGACAAAACCCGGTTTGAGCTAGATTTAATTATTGTAAAGAAAGAGGCGTTACAATATTACCTCTAAGGTCGAATGCGAGCATTAGTGTAAATGTCTTAACCAATCGTTTACATCTATTTCTTTGAAGAAGTAATATGAAATTCTTTTGTGTTTGAAACCTAAAGAGAAGTTCTGATTACGAGGTCAACGAGAGCTGATACCGCTTACCGATAATGTGTGGATAGAGTGAATAATTTCTATTACATTCGCCTTCAATAGCGATTATATCACTTCTATGCAACAAAGCGATACTATATTGCGCAAATTTTCCAAAAAATGATGTTTAACATCTACGAAATAGAAAAAGAAAAATTTTCTAGAAATTTCAAACATTCCACAGCAATGACGGGTTTGAAAAGAAAGCAAACGCATCAAGAAACAATGTGACAACTTGAAAAATAGTGCTATCAAATCAGATTAAGAAATAGCCCCATCTATATTTTGAAACAGCAAAATAACAGATCCCTTTTCAGAGTTAAGTATACTAATCACCGGAACTACGTACATCTCAGAGATTGCGTTATAGGTATTAATTGAAATTAATTTTTTTTTGTAAATGATAAATAACTACAGAAAGCTTTAATACGTTAAACTAGCTGAATTAAAAACGAGTAAACTTTTGAAATACAATGGTGGATGCGAGAGAGAAATAATTTTCGTATAACGTAAAAACGTACACGCCATGAAAGAAAATCATATGTGAAGTAGAGATTAGCTACAGTAATGGAATAATTTTGTATAACGTAGAAAAGTAAGCATGCTGAAATAAATCATTTAATCCATCATACTTATTAGTAAGTGCCGTAAATACTGAAATTTTAAGTCATTATAGTAAAGAAATAGGTACGAGTAAGCTTAAACCACATTACTAAATGTTTAAGTCACACACTTGTTTCAGGTAGATTTTAGAAACAGTAACCAGATAAAATGATACAATCGATCCTATATCGATTTTTGCACGTTACAATATCCTGAATGAGAATTGTATTGCCCTTCAAATGGTGTAATCTTCCTATACTTAAATAGTGAGGTTTCCAAAAAAGAACAAGTTTCTGTAAAAATATGATTATTTTGAATAGTTATGAAATATCAAAGTGGCACATGTCATTATGAAAATTTGACAATTGGTGCATTAGTAATAGAACATTCGGGCGTTTACCAATAGTAGCGAATGGAACAGATGAAGACAACATCATAAATGTTTTAGCTTATTTTCACGCTTGTCTTCAAGCTTTTACAAGAAGTGCAGAAGAATATTTAGGCTTAACTCATGTATAATTATGATATGCAAGTTTACAATAGTCCAAGTCCTGAAACCAGAAGATCGTCTAAATAGAATACACTATTGTGAAACCACTCTAATCAGCATTCAAGAAGATCCTAACCTTTTGAAGAAAATAATTTGGACAGACAAAGCTAAATTTCCCAGGGAAGGCATTTTGAGTCAAGGAAGTAAGCATTTCTGGGATTTTAGAGAACACTTAGTTTTAATGTTTTTTTGCATTATGAAAGATAGCCGAATAAGATTTCGGATTTACGACGAACCGTTAAATTATAACAAACATCTTGAAATTCGAAGGTCAGTGGTGAATGATTTTTTGAATAATCTGCCATTAGAAGAATATCGTACCAGTTGGTTTCAACTGGATGGGGCACCAGCTCATTGTACTAGGGAAGTAACAACGAAGCTGTTCGAAATGTTCGACGATCGTTGGTTCAGACTTTTAGAACCGTGGCATTGGCTTGCAAGATCACCCGACCTCACGCCGCTCTTGGGGCAATTTGAAAAGAAAAGTGTGCATGACAACGGTACGCAGTAAACAAGACCTACGCCAGTGAGTAATCAGTTGTATTGAAGAGTTAGATGCCAGTGAGGCACAGATGAATCTGTGAGTATCCAAATTTTAAAACGTTTGGGAGCCAACAGTCGTAATTCTTAAAATCGATTGTGAGTGTTTTTTATACCTATTTTGTTATTGTATTTTCATTGTGATTTGATCTTTAACTGTATTTGTTATTTGTTGTACTGAAAACAGTTTGCTTTCAGTTTCGACCCATAGTTTATCAAATTATTGTTTCTCAAACCACCTAAAAGTGACCCTATATTGTGGTAGTATTTAGTACCGAAAGTGGCTGATGTCTCCAGGGCAACTGTACAAAAGTAATTTACTTTTTGTCCTAGTACATATATATATATATATATATATATATATATATATATATATATATATATATAATTTTCTCAAAATATTCGTTAATAAATTCAAGCACGTGGATAATTTCACACCTAAAAAGGTTAAAAGTAATAAATTTTTTGTCATTCGGTAAGGTCGAGTGAAGTGATTTTTTAATACATTTTCAAAAACACCCAAGAGATGTAATGAATAATAAAGACTTTTAGAAAGAACAGGATAAAAGATTAATTATAATTTGCACCGACAGTAAAAAAAGAATCCTATTTTCTTTCTTAAAGCAAAAGATCAAGTCTATCCCATTATTTTGACGTAAATATTTCCACTAATTAATGTCGTCCATGGTAGCCTGGAGGATGAATATTTCCGGTTTTATTTATTTTAGGTTTCCATGGTAACCAAACAAAACATGAGTCTCTGATTGGCTTAAAAATGGTTGTGTGAAATTTTAAATACAATTTTGCTTTTTATCTTCGTTTTAAACAAACATAACGTTATTTAAATTTTTTGAGTTAATATCTTCTATGAATAGAAGTCGACATTTACTGGCGTCAGTGGCACCATCTATCATCACGTTATTTCACTTAAGTAAAATCCAATGAATATTAATTAAACACTATACGGTAAGTTTTTATTTCACTAAAATGTATAATTATACTCATTTTGCATAAAATAGAAATGTCGGATACTGGTAGCAACATAAATGAGGGGTTCTCTAACAAGTAGTGAACTGAAAATAAATGACTGAACATAAATGTAAAAGTTGCTGGATAAAAATTTTATATCTTATTCGTACAAAAAATGTATTTTTGGGACTGCGCTTTGGATCGTCCAGCAACTTTCTTCTTCGTGCCGAAATTTTTTGTACTAATGACACAAATCGCTGTTGTAATCGTACAAGCTTTCTTTCGTTCATTGGTTGTAAACCAGGATACATGCCATTAAACGCCCGAACGTTGTATAAATAATGCAGTATTTGTCAAGTTAAACTTGCTTGTATTACAGAAACCTCACTATTTAAGTATAATAACACGATAGATCATTTGAATGGCAATTCAATTCTCATTCAGGATATTTAGTGATATACAGGGTATTTCATCAAATGCATTTGACCCTGTATAAAGCAGGGCAAATTCATTCACACAGAACTGATACACAGGACCTTCGTAAACTACACACGAATCCAAATACCGCAGTAATAAACATTTAAATGAAGCCGTTTTGAACATAAAATGTGGAAATTGATTAATTTCTCGAAAACCATTGAATATGGGTATAGCGATGTATCATACAAGAATGATAGAAACGTAACGACGGGGCGGAAGATCCAGTAATATACAGGGTGTTGCATTTAAGATATCCAAGGTGATGGTACCTTTTTGTAGGAACGCCAGCGTCGCATTATGGGTATTATTTTAGATAGACAGAGCAGAGCCAATTACCCAAGGAACCAAATTTTCAGAACAATCCTATGCCTCGTTCTCCGTGAACGTCTAACCTACCATCGACCGTGAGTCACCCTGTATAACAAAGTATAAACTGTTAGGAACAAATGTCATATGTATGAACAACACTAATTTTATTTGTATTTTGAATTGCATAATATAGTCCAGTTTGAATTTCTGACAGTAAAAAGTTCATATTCAAGATCTTTAATAAAAAGTATAATTCTCAGTTGATAAAAGCTAAAGAATGAACAAACTTAGATCAAAATCTACGTGCTCACAGTAAAGTGGCATTCTATATGAACGTAATTTTTTTTTATATAAATCCATATTCATTAATACAAGAAATAATTTAAGTAACCGTTTCTCATTTCAAATGGCACGAATTAAGTATGTATTGATAACATGTTGTAACACCTCATACAAAATTGTACCACCCGAATAACATCGGTACCATTTATTAATAAAAATCCACGGAGCATTTATGAATACTTCAATACTAGTTTCAGTTACGGCATTTGCTCTTTTCTCTCGCTCGTTATTATTAGCAGAATTTGCCCAATTTTAAAGAGTGGCGATTTAGCAGAGATTACTAATTATAGACCGATTAGCATTTTATCGAATTTTTCAAATAATCCTTTACAACCATATTTATCCACAAGTAAAAAGTTATATATCGTCACATCAACATGGATTTATGCAAAATAGGTTAACTGTGACCAACCTTGCTTGCTTTACGGACTATGTGTTGCCTGTCTTAGGTAACCATTGCTAAGTTGATGTAATCTATACTGATTTTTTAAACCGTTCGATAAGATCAATCATTCCATCCTAATTAGTAAGTTACGTAATTTTGATTTCAGTGAGCCGCTTCTTTTTCTTTTTTTCTCCTACCTAACCAATCGATTACAGTATGTGTGTTTTAATAACTTTGCGTCGGACTCATTTACTGCTTCGTCAGGGGTACCCCAAGGATCAAACCTGGGTCCACTGTTATTTTTATTATTTATCAATGATATCGCTGGTCTAATCTCATGTAATCATCTTTTATTTGTTGATAACCTTAAAATTTATTGTGAAATCACTTCTCTGAGTGACTGTCTAGCCCTTCAAGAACAATTGATGGTCATTCATAACTGGTGTTTAAGTAATTGCCTGTATTTAAACATTTCCAAGTGCAAAATATTATCGTTTAGTAAAAAAAGGAACTTACTCCACTACGGCTATTCGGTAGATTCGTTTCCCTTATCCCGGGTTTCTGATACCAAAAATCTAGGTGTAATGTTTGATCAGCATCTAAGCTTTTCGAGTCATATTCAGACCATATTTAGAAACACTTAATCGTTTCATTATACTCAAACTATTTTCTCGCTATACTTTTCATTAATTCCGTATACACTGGAGTACTGTAATCTTATATGGTACCCTATCTATCACAAACACATAAATATGATCGAACATATTCAGCGAAAATTCTTGAAATGCGCTTCCTTTAAGATTGATGGTACCTATCCGGTGAGGGGCTATCCTCAAAAATATCTCCTAAGTCGTTTCCAACTTCCATCATTACAACGCAGACGTAAATACTACAGCATGAAATTTCTATATGGCCTACTTAAGAACCGAATTGACTGTCCTTTTTTTATATGATCTCTTAACTTTTCCGTACCCAATCGTTTATCAAGATCCTATTCCAAAGACCAACTCATTATAAAAAGCACCTACTTATATAACGTCTTTAAGTTTTAATACTGTAGATGCTAATATTGATTTAAATATCGATCTATTGAGCAATATCACATAATGCAATAATTTTTCTCTTTCCTGTTTACTCTCTTTTCTTTCTCCCCAATTCATATATATTAACAATGTTGTCAAGTTACTGTTTAAACTTGTTTTAGTTGTTTACTTATGTAGTTTGTTTTACACGTATGTACTTATTTTAATTATATTTGTTCTTTAATTGGATATTTTTTTCCCTTGAACAATAAAGTATTATTATTTTTATTTTTTTTTTTTTTGTTAAGGCGTCAACCTCTTGGGTTATTGCCGGTTTTTCTTATTGCTAATTGCCTCATTTCTGTCTTATATCAGGTTGTAAATATTTACTAAATGTAAGAAATTCAGAACCTGTGCTAATATAGTTTTGTTTATTTGTAGTGCATTTTCTAAACTAAAATCGTAACCATGTCTATGTTTGATAGCTTGGGTGTTAGGACATTCGTCGAATACATGCGCAAGTGTGATGGGTACACTACATCTTTGACAAGTTGTTTGTTCTTCGTTTTCAGTAAGTGGAATGTGTTAACTGCGTGTGGCCTATCCTTAACCTTGTTACCACGACGCTATCTCTTCTTCCCATTTGTATATATCTTTTCCTTGTCAATACATTAGGAAGATGTTGCTTTAGTGCCCTATTTCCTTCTGACCAGTCATCTTGCCATTTGTCCCAAATTTTCTCTTTTATGTTTTTGATGTTTTTAATTTCGTTTGGTTTGTAATATTTAGTATTTCGCACGTTTCTGAAATTTTGTATATATTAGGGCCCTTGGTGTTCTATTATCGCTGTTTTTCCTTATTAAAGGGTAATTTAAATGTTGTTTTATTGAATATATTTTGGAAGCGTATTTCATTAGTAACCATTGCCTTTGATATTTTAGTGGTAGTACCCCTGCTTCTGCGCATAAGCTATTTGCTGGGCTGGTTTGGAAGGCTCCCATGGCATATCTGAGGCAAATGTTTTGAATGCTGTCGAGTTTTTTTAATCGTGAGTCGCATGCTTGCATATAGGCAATGCATCCGTAGTCTATGCGCGTTAAAATCAGAGATTTATATATACGGATTAAAGTTTCTCTATCCGCGCCCCATTTTGTGTTTGCTAAACACTTAATTACATTTACAATGTTCCTCACTTTATTAATCAGATTTTCAATGTGGCTGGACCAGAGCAAAGCATTATCTAACGTCATCCCTAAGAAATTACACCTTTGAACGTTTCTAATTTGTTGGCCTTTCAGGAATAGGTTTGGTTGGTAATGTGGTTTTCTTAGCTTACAAAAATGTAAGCATACTGTTTTGGTGGTTGACAGTTTAAAACCTACCCTTGCGGCTTGCGCTGCTATTGCATTAACTGCCGTCTGCATAATAGCATTGTGCGGAGCTCCCATCTCGCTGGACATGTATATAGCTACATCGTCGACATAAATGCACCTCCCTATACACCTATCCAGATTTTGCGTTATGTCATTTAGCGCGATATTGAATAAGGTAACGCTTATTGGTGACCCTTGCGGGATACCATTATCTAAAGTATGGGTTGTTGATAACTCAGTTCCTATTCGCACTCTAAAATATTTGTCGTTTAGGAACGTTTTATAAATTTACCCATGTTTCCCTGATTCCCCACTCATATATTTTGAAACTACCGCGTATCTCCATACCGTGTCATATGCCTTTTCTATATCAAAGAAAACTGCCGTAGTGTGCTGCCTTTTCATAAAACTCTCTTTTATTGTTGTGCTGATCCTTACCAAATTGTCATATGTCGAGTAGCTTTTACAAAACCTGTCTGATATTTATTTATCCATTTGTTTTCTTCGATTAATTCTATTAGCCTTCTGTTGATTATTTTTCTAGTGTCTTTCCCAGACAGCACGTTAAAGATATAGGTCTGTAGCTTTCTGGATTCAACGCGTCTTTATTTTGTTTAATAATGGGAACCACGATAGATAGTTTCCATAAAGCTGGATAGTACCCCTCGTTCCATATTTTGTTAAAAATGAAAAGCAAGTCTTCTTCCATTTCCGGCGATAGGTTTTAATAATTGTATTTGGAATGTTGTCTATTCCGCTTGCCGAGTCTTTCATTTCTCTTATTTGTGTTTTTAGCTCATTCATAGTGATAGGCTTGTTATATGCATTTTCTCGCTCCTCTCCAAAATCTAAGGGTATTTCTCTTTGTGCTTTATTTTCAATGGCTTGTACTACTCACCCTTTGGTAGTGATCTGCGAAGCATTCGGATACTAGCGAGGGGTTTGATACCAACGGCTGGTTCTTAATTAAATTAGTTAGAACTATGCTTTTTCTTTTTCCAGATATAGCAATTATTATTCTCCAAATTTCTGTTGTTGTTGTTTTAATTCCTATATCACTCACGTACTTTTGCCACGAAATTTTTTGTGCCTTTCGAATTTGGAGACGTGCAAATGCTCTAAGTCTTTTAAAGTTAATTAGGTTGTCTTCGGTTGGATTAACGGAGAATGTTTTCAACGCTTTTTTTCTTTCGTGTATAGCCTTCGCGATATCTGAGTTCCACCAGGGAACTGGTAATCTGCTCGTCATGTTTTTGGACTTTGGTATAGTACTTTGAGTCACTTGGATGATAGATTTGTTAAAATTCTGTACTAAAGTATCTATATCTTGATGCCGATTAGTGTCTCTCTAAATTCTTTCTATTTGGCCATTTGGCAGCACCATTTATTGAGACATGCGACTGGTTGTTGTTGTTGTGGTATACCAATTAGGATTGGGAAATGGTGGCTTCCGTGTAGATCTTTCACTACTTCCCATGTAAAGTGAGGTGTTATATGGGGGTACACATAGTGAGGTCTATAGCGGTAAACGAATTTGATTTTGAGTTGAAAAAGATCGGCTTTCCGTCGTTTAGCAGCATTAAATCATTATGGTCTAAAACTTGTTCAACTAACTTCCCCTTCTATCGTATTTCGTTGATCCCCATAACGGGTTATGTGAATTGAAATCTTCCCATAGCAAATACGGTTTTGAGAGTTGGGAGATTAAACCTTCTATGTCTTGCACGGTCCATTTGGCATCGGAAGATACAGATTACAAATCGTTAGCTTCATTGGGTATGTAATCAATGTCGCTACCGCTTGTAATTTGGTGTTCACCTTTATTTCTTATTATTATTATTATTATTATTATTATTATTATTATTATTATTATTATTAGTATTATTATTATTATTATTATTATTATTATTATTATTATTATGTAATATAATATTTTGAACTTTGGCATGGTTGATGTTAAATACGTGTAGTATTTTACGGTAAGTACTTCTAGAATGAATATTTTCAATTTTTGAAGTAAATGAAGTTTAAAAGGGCGTATCTTCTAATTTGTGATTATGTGCTCTTTAAAGTGTAATCAAAGGGTGAATAATTTTCACGTTAGACATCTGGCGATTTTAATGCCTATATTTTTTAAAATAATTAGAAATTAGTAACCAATTTGTGAATTTTAAGATAAAAATCAGAAACTTTTTTTCCCGTGAAAACCTCAAAAAAATATAATTAGAAACGTTTTCTTCTAAAGTATGAATTATCCTCAGCATTAGAGTTGCCAGATGTGCATCACGAGTAGTTAGGCTTTTTCAATTGATGTAGCCCTGAAAGGGTTATTTGGTAGATTTTTAATAGAGACATGTTTTCTTTCGACAAGAAAGATCAAGATCAAGAGGAGTAGTACCCAGGGGCTCGTCACTTCCCCGTATTTTGTGACACCAAACCTTCCTCTTGATTCAGGTCCCTTTTCAAGCATCTCAACTTATTTAATTAAGTGCTCAAATCGATTACTCTCAACTGTTCGGTAATGACTTGAACTTAAATGTATGATTTCGGAGACATTTTCCAATACCTCCGGGTTGATCTTTCCTTTCATAAACTTTGAACTTTAAGTAGCCCTAATAAAACAAAATCCAAGGGTGTCAAATCAGGGGATGTGGCTCATCTTGTACACTTCCTGTTCGTTAAAAACGTGTAACAGTCCGTCTTACAAAGGTGGACGGTTAAGAAACCTGGCATTAAAACGATAACACACATCTTCACACGTTCACATTTCATTGCCATATTCTCTCATATTGGACTGTCAATAGCATACTTTTAAAACATGATAATTATTTTCAGCGTGACTAAATCGTGCGTTCAGATCGAATTACTATTTTATATTCGAAAATTTGAAATCTCGGTTTTATTAGAGTTATGTTCATCGACTGAAAAAAGATTTGTGAATACAAAATTACTCCTATCAAATCGGATTGGATAAGAATTTTTGTTTGGAAAAGTAGAAACAGTGCTCCTGAACTAATTCAGCATAAAATTATTCCGAAGAATGAATTAGATATTTTTCCTTTATCAAAAATAGTAACAGGTAGCGATAAGACATTAGAATTAAGATATAAACTTTTGATTTTATGGTAGAAAAATTATTTTCTTTCCCTATTGATAAGAGTAAGTGAAAAAAACAATTTAACGTCAAATCATCACCGGACAGAGAAGCCCAATTTGAACATTCAGTAATATAAGATGGATTTTTGAAAAGGGGATAGTCTCATACATAATGAATGAGTCACAGAATACGAGGAAAGCGATATTACGAGTTTTCTTTGTGGGGTTTTTATTAGGTCACTTTTGCTTTTACATGGGAATCCATATTGTTTCCACAGATTCAAATTCTACAGAAAGAATGTGAAACTTTTGGGTGTAAGTAATGCATTACCTACTAATCAAGGTGCTGTAGATACTATGCCAAAAATTGTTTGCTGTGATTTTAAACGTGTTAGTTTGCTAATATTGATTCATATGTAACATCCGCGCTCTGAAGTATTTTATTGAAAATGAATTTTAATAAACACGAGATTGTGGATACGACTCTTATACAGAACGAGACCCGGAGAAATTATTTTTTTGGCTTGTTGGATATATCACCAACGTTAACTGGACAGACTATCGCCTGAAAATAAAACACCTTTGTTGTACCGATTTATAGAAACTGGAAATGTTGCATATCCCAAACAATGTTAGTGTAAAGGAATTAATTCATGAAGAAAAGGAACTGGCCTTTCTTTTGACAATTGTAGAAAATCCTTACTGCGGACATAACGACATAAGCGTGTCAGCAGGTAAGTAATAGATTTATTGGACGAATATTAAAAATATATGGTGTGGAATAACAGACCACCTTTCGGCCTACAACACGAAATAGAATAATACATTTTTTTCAGGACAATCTTGCAACCCCTCTTGTAATATATACATAATGGAAATAGGAAACGTTGTAAAAACAACAGAAGTAACATAAAATAGACGATTGAAACATGCCAGATTGTTGTTAATAGACATAGACATAACCTAAAAAACTTCAAAGCCGCTTACTTCTATAAAGATATCAAATACAGCTTAAACATCAAAGACTTTATTTAATTAAGGCTTATTTGGTTTGGTTTACTGTTATAAGAGGTAATAAGAGGTTATAATAGGTTATAAGAGGTTATAAGAGGTTATAAGAGGTTATAAGAGGTTATAAGAGGTTATAAGAGGTTATAAGAGGTTATAAGAGGTTATAAGAGGTTATAAGAGGTTATAAGAGGTTATAAGAGGTTATAAGGGTTATAAGAGGTTATAAGAGGTTATAAGAGGTTATAAGAGGTTATAAGAGGTCATAAGAGATTATAAGTGGTGATAAGAAGTTATAAGAGGTTATAAGAGGTTGTAAAAGGTTATAAGAGGTTATTGGAGATTATAAGAGGTTATAAGAATTTTATAAGGGGTTATAAGAGGTTATAAGAGGTTATAAGAGGTTATAAGGGGTTATAAGAGGTTAAAAGAAGTTATAAGAGATTATAAGAGGTGATAAGAGGTTATAAGAGGTTATTAGGGGTTATAAGAGGTTATAAGGGGTTATGAGGTTACAAGAAGTTATAACACACACACACGTACACACTCACACACACAGGATATATATATATATATATATATATATATATATATATATAATCTATTGTGATTCGTCCTCTGTGCTTCAATTTTGACGTAAAGTATATACTAAAAGAGTAGAAATCTTTTGATTTACGTTTAAGATTGATAGTAATTGACTTCATTTTATGAAAGTTATTTAAGTTTCTTTAAGTAATTAATTAAAGGTAAGTTTTTGAGAAATGAGATTCATTATGGTTTCACGTAATGTATTTAGATAACGTAATTTGAGTTTGCTGGCCGAACAGCTGATTGTATTTTTTGTGCATACAAAAAGTTGCGAGATATCTTTGAAGTATTTTTATGCTTTCGACTTATCGATTGGAAACATTGTAGTGCTTGATTTGCCGAACAGGTAAGCGAATATAAATGTTTGATATGGCAGGTAACTTATATTGGATTTTAAGTATTACAACCCGATTTCGACGTTTGATAAATTTTAGAATTTCATAGATTTTTGGAAGCGTTTGTTTAGTTGGTGGCGACGTATATTTTTCGTTTTAATTGAATAATTAAATTGTCGTATTTCCAGTTATTCTTGGATTAATTGAGCTATTAATTTTTGATGTAGATTTAACGAAATATTTAGTGAGTTTTAGGTTTTATTTCGCATTTTGCGGCTTTTATATTTGAAGCTTAAGATTGAAGTTTAGGTGAACCTGGCGTTAATATTTTTGGAGTAGATTTGTAGAAGTAGTAGATTTTTGAGTGAATGTTTTGGTTTCCTGTTAAACCAATACATCATTTCATGACGTTTGCCCACTATAAATCATTTTAACGGGTGGCGCCTTTTTGCCTTTATCTACCGATTTTGACGATTTTTGGAGTGCCTTTTACGACCTTTTAGTAAGAACCCCGCCCACACCACTGAGCTATGCGGTGGCACAAATTGCCTTTACGAGTTGGATCCTTTAGTGAGTAGTTAGCCTGTAACATATATGTATATATATATATATATATATATATATATATATATATATATATATATATATATATATATATATATATACGGTGTCTATAAGGCGGCGAGGTAGGATATATGGAAAACTATACATGCTACAGCGTCGCGTAAAAAAATTTCATAACTAAAGTGGCCAAGAGAAATCGCTAGAAAATATTTTTAAGTTTCGATAACTGCCGCAAGATGGCCAAACTGCTATAGCAAATAATAAAGCTAATTATTCTCCAAAAATACCCAGTATTAGGTACAATTCAATAAAAACCAACAAACAGCTTGACTAATTCTACGTCAGTTTGGTTTATAGCTTTTTGTAGTACCTTCAATAGTAAGGGTGGGGGAATATGATAAATAATTAAATATTCAAATTGTATCTCCCACTCCTTGTAATGAAAGGTAGTCAAGTCGGAACTCGTTTGAAAGAGAATTTAAAGCTCTTTCAAATGCTGAATTGTTTGGGAGCCATTAATTTGTCTTACACGCACTAGAGGGCGTTATTTAAAGAAGGTTCAGTATTTTGAGATTTTCTCAGAAAAATTAAATGGAATGGTATGCTTTTTAAAGAGTGGTTTTCAAGAGGAGAAAATTAACTAAATTACAGCGCAAACCGTAGTTTAATATCTTTATTCATTTTTGAGTTATTTCGAAATAACCTGTTTTTCAATTGACAAATAATATTAGCTATGAATCAAATGTCATTATGGAGTAACAAAGTGTTTTAGTAGTCTTTGGAAGCTAAACTAAAGCGTTTTATCCATTTAATAATTATGAAGTTAACTACTAATGTTTATTATGCAAATGTAATTAAAGACATTTCATGTTATTTTTTATTATTTGCTATAACAAAGAAACGGTAACACTATTGCAACACTAATAGTACGAAAGAGCAATGACGATACGAAACTAAGTCTCAATCGATTTTGATAGTTGACTTCACGCATCCAGTGAGGACTGACTGGTGGCCAATAATGCCATTTGATGTAAGTTAACTCCTCCACTGCTTGTGAAAATGGCTTCATCAGTCCATAATGCGCGAGAAAAAAAATAAGGAACCACATCAATCATAGATTTTAACCAGTGGCAATGATCTAGTCTTCGATCAAAATCAGTTTATGAGAGAGTTTGGTGCAGAACTGGATGTAATTTATTATCCTGCAATCTTGATTTACTAATTCTCACATCTAACGAAATTATTCTGGTGCTTACATTAGGATTGATTTGAATACACGGAAGAACATTGATAACCTTTTCTTCGTTTCTAATTGCACGATTTCTTCTAGGTTCTGGAATAGGATGTACTTGTCCATATTCCAGCAAATTGCTAGCTGCACGTATAAAAACTCTTCTACTAAAACGTTTTCTATCGAGATAGTTAGCTGCATATACCCATTCGGCCATGCAAGCGTTCTCAAAGTACACACCTAACATATCATAAGCTTTTGCGGTAAAATAAGACATTTTTGAAAACACTTTTGAGAAAATTTAGGAGAATTGGAAATAAAAACAAATACCAAACTTCTTGTAACAAAGTGCTAGATAATCACCAAACGATAATTAGAACAAATGTCAAATTATAACAAAGCTATGACAACGCAATCTAGTCATTTGCTAGATTCATAAAACTCGTGGGTATCTCGATGAAAAGCACTTTGTTACTCCAAAATAATAATTGATTTATAGCTAACATTATTATTTGTCATTGTAATTGAAAAACAGGTTATTTCCAAATAACTCAAAAACGAATAAAGATATCAAACTGCGGTTTTCGCTATAATTTAGGTAATTTTAACCTCTTCAAAATCACTCTTCAAAAAGAATACTATTCCTTTTAATTTTTCCGAGAAAATCTCAAAAATCTGAACCTTCTTTAAATAACGCCTTCTAGTTCGTGTAAGATAAATTAATGGCCCCCAAAAAGTAAGCATTTGAAAGAGCTTTAAATTCTCTTTCTAACGAGTTCCCGCTTGATTACCTTTCATTACAAGGAGTGGGAAAACAATGTGAATATTTAATTATTTATCATTCTCCCCCACCTTTACTGTTGAAGATACGACAAAAAACTAAAACCAAACTGACGCAGAATTAGTAAAGCTGTTTTTTGGCGTTATTAAAGTGGTACCTAATACTGGGTATTTTTGGAGAAAAATTAGTTTTTATTATTTACTGTAACAGTTTCGCCATCTTGCGGCAGTTTTAGAAACTTTTGGAAATATTTTCTGGTGATTTCTCTTGGCCACTTCAGTTAAAAATTTTTTACGCGACGCTGTAGCATCTATAGTTTCACATATATCCTACCTCGCCGCCCTCAGTGGGACACCCGGTATATATACATATATACTATGGTACATTCTAGATATTGTTGTACACTTTTATGACCTTTAATAGTCATGTTCATGTTATAAATTGTTTTACTTTAGAATACATGCAAAGCGTTATCCTCTTTGACGTTTTCTTCGGAAGCTTTTTTCCCTTTGCAACTGCGGCGCTACATTTCTGCATTTCTTTGGTTTAATACACATATTTCTAATAATTTGTTTTCGTTTCTTGATACTATTCGGGTACTTTCTTATCTTAAGGATATCTTTAAACAAATTGACTATATGCCAATGAATGAATATTTTTTGTAGCCTGCTTTTTAGCACATTGATTGTGAAGCAATTTATGGTTCTTATAGTTCAATCTCGTAGATTGAAATACCTCTATATGCTTCTTTACGAAGTTTTACAGACGAACGTGTGTTATTAATTCAGACAGAATATCAAATAGTAATCATAATAGATAAATTCATAATATTGAGAATATAATTCACATGTCACATGGTACATTTTTGATTACTTTCATTGGTTAAAATACAAAAACAAAATCGCAGAATAGGCTATCAAATCGGTGATATTTTTATCACAGCATGTAAACTGTCACATGATTTTAATGAATAAAATAGTTTACTGTCAAAGTAACAAATAGTTTAGAATTGTAGACTTTAAAAAAATATATTTTCTATTAACATTCATTATATTCTCTTACTAAATATAACACGTGTTATAATTAATAACCGACGATACCACTCGTTAAAACCTTTTGAAAATTGAACTCTTGCTTTGCACTCGTTCAATTTTCATCAGTTTTAATTCGAGCTATCATCGATGATAATCATAACACTAGATATATTATCTCCAAAAATATTAAACTCTATTTGCACTTGCATTGTCACAATTACATGTGGGACGACAGAAAGGGTACTTATTATATAATCACGTCAAAATTCTTCGGATTATATTTAATATAAATTATGTATACCTTTACGTGATTTTACAAAGTAACATTCAATAAATCAATTTTACAAAGTAACATTCAATAAATCAATTAGTGGTTTCTACATGCTGTGTATAATTGGACTAAATAATGGTTATTGTAAATTTGTACATAATTAATGCAAGGTAAGATGGTGGTATTACGCATTTAATTACGATTATTTAGGGCTTTAGTAAAATACAGTTTTGCAAACATTATTAAAGATGCATTTATTAACACATTATTTCCTTTTATAATTTAACATCATTTAGTATATTGACCTTTTGCGAAAAATCATACGAAACAGTCTAGAACAAAATCTTTTACAAATTTATATTAAATCTCATTTGACACGGTATAAACGTTTAAATGCGAAATAAATTTGATTTGATTAAGCATTAGATTTGGACATTTTACATTTGAAAAGCAGCAAAACAAAAGAAACGCTCACATTTAATACACAAAGGAAAATGATGGACGCATTTCTGCCACGATCATTTAATTTTCATTTCATTTATATAAATTCAATATTCGAGATACAGAGGCTATTCTTTATAGAATGCTCATATAGAAACCGCATGTCATGTTTACCTCGCACAAGCTCAGTTTTGGACAAAGCTCTCGAACTTGTGTTCACCACAGTTGCCGGAGGGTGATGCTTTGGCAGTACATGTCATCTCCAAACTATTTCCATCTCAATTTGGTTAATATCAGATATCGACGTAATGTTAAATTGTTTCTTATCCTATAAATAGGTTTATAAGTTAACGTCAAATTACAAAGTTAGATTTTTATACTTTACTGCAGTGTGATTAGTAACTGCGGAGTTGTTGCAGACAATTGCCCACCGTATTGGTTAAACTGGACACTGAAACATTGCAGCGGTCAGCTGAATCTAACTGCGTATCTTTATCATTTGTCTTTGTACGAGCCAGCAAAGTACGTAAATACTAGTGATTTGTTATCGAATTAACTAACAAATCGGAAAATGTATTGGATAGTAACGAATGATTAAGAAACATTTTTCTTTTCTTTGCTTTATTTATTTTTTTGTACTACTATAGTTCCTGGTATTCTATTGATTTTATATTTTAAAACACGAATGAATAAATTAAATACAAAAAGCTTAAGTTGTAAGATTAATTGAAAGATTAAATACTATTTCAGAACATTTTTAATTACAATTAACCTTGTATACAGCCACTACACATGACTTATACGCGATAACTTTTTTAAATCTTAAGGCGCCAGCAAACCTATAAAAGTTCTTTTTGAAACATGTTTCACAAAAGATCAAGAACTATAACGTCCTTTAACTAATCTATTTTTTCTCATAACTCGGTATCAGAATGTCATGTGTATTAAACTTTAGTAGGTAATGGGAATAACAATCCATGTTTGAATTTAAATGGATAAATTCGTCCCTGCTTTTATCCATATCATGATTGAATAAACCGTGATATATTTTGAACTACGTTAAATAACCTTCTTTCACAATATTATCTTAGAAATAAATATAAATAAATGAACCAAAAAAAAGCAGCTAAATGATGACAGTACAGGGTGTCCCGGAAAATGACCGACAAACTTCTAGAGTGAGCTCCCAGGATTAAATAGTGAATCGGACTCGGAGGGAAAACACCCAAGCCCCAGAAGCGAAATACAAGAACATCAAAGGAAGATAAGGCGGAATTCCAGAACACTATAATGAAAATGATGAGTGAAATAAGAGATAAAGGTGAATAATGATGAGATCAAAAACTTACAAGAGGAGTTGAGTAGGAAAGAGATGAAATATGGAAAGAAATGAAACATAGAATATTAATACTAGAACAAAAACTGCAGAATGAGGAAAAGAGAAGAAAGAACAATAATGTGGTTATAAGTGGACTGAAGATGAAGACAGGAAATATACAAAAAGAAGTAGAAAACTTTTTACATAATAGATGAACATCGGTATAAAATCTAAGAATACCTTCAAGATAGAAAGGGACAAAACATGAAAGTCGTAGCCGAAAAACTTAACTGGGAAGGTAAAATGCTGATCATGAAGAACAAAAATAAATTGAAAGGAAAAGAAGTTTACATCGAAAATAATCTGACCAAAGAAGAACAAGAAATACAGGCGCAGGGGAGAAGAATTGCAAGAGAAGAAAAAGCGAAAGGGACTAAAGTTAAAACGGGTTATCAAAAGATACAAGTGAATAAAGAATGGTATTACTGGGATAATCAAGAAGAGGGGTTTCAAAAGAGGGGAGACACCCATATCATCGGGAACCAACAAAAAATAGGCAGAATATACAACAGAGGACGACACAGCCAAAGTACATGGAAAAGAGCAAAATAGTAATAGCTCTCCCCAGCAAACTGGCCATTAGGGGAGTAAGAGACCACATCCCCCCAAATTACGAAGAAATAAACATTGGAACGCTAAATTTAAGAACACTGCGTGGAGAAGAAAGGATGATAGGGTTAGAGGAAGTACTAGAAGATATCAAATGGGACATAGGGCTGGCAGAAATACGTAGACTTGGAGAACAAATTACAGAGAGAAAGATTGGGGCGACACTATACTATATAGGAGAAACGAAAGGGCAGAAAGGAGTTCGGTTTATAGTAAACAAACATTACGAAAATAAAATCTAAAGTCTCAAAGGCTTTTGAGAAATAATAGCAGTGATGCAAATTAAGATAAATAACTCTGCTAAATCATCATTGAAGCGTATGCTCCTACCAGCGTTAGAGAGGAAAAAGGAAAAGAAAAATTATATCAACTACTAGAAGAAGTTACGGTAGAATACAGCAATAATACCGAACATGTCATAATTAACGGCGATTTAAATAGAAAAATTGGAAAATTTGAATAAGTGAAGAAAACATGAGAGGTAAATATGGCTACGGCGAAAGAAATCCAGAAGGAAACAAGATAATAGGATTCGCAGCTAGACATAAGCTAGTGATAACAAACACGTTATTTAAAAAAAAAAGGGAAAAATATGGAGATGGCAAGCACCTAACGGGGCAAAAAATTAAATACACTTTATCTTGACAAATAGAAGAAGCACAGTAATAAACACAGTAGTAAGGAACAAACTATAATTTAACACTGACCACCCATTAGTAACAACGACAATACGGATCAACAAGAAAAAAGAAACGGCACAAATATTTGCTAAAAAAGTAAACAGTAAGGTGTGATTTAAACAAGAAAGAGTATCAAACAAAGTTAGAATAAACATTAGAAGATTAGCAAGACCTAAATGGAAAAACCGTCCTACAATTTGACAGTGAAGGGAATACAGAGGGCAACTAGCCATCTACAACAACAAAACCAAAGAAAGGGAAGAGAACGCAAAATACCAAAGCAAAAAACGAATATTGTGAATACAACAAAATAACAAAAAGACAAATAAGAAATGAATGAATACGAAAAAGAGGTCACTAGAAACATACTGGAGTCAATAAATTCTACTAAACAAGTAATAAAAGCGCAGGATAATGGGAAGAGTTGGATGCAGGTTATAAAGAACCCTCTCAACCACAAGAAGGAATACGGCAGCAGAAAAAAATCTCTAAATAATAAACTATTTCCGTGATCTATACAAAAGAAATACAAGTATCATTGAGGAAAATAAAATAAGTATAGGAATAAGGGAAGTACCAGAAACAATACAGAAAATACAAAAACATGAAATCAGGAAAGCAGTAGCAAAATTAAACTAGGAGAATGCTGGCGTGTCACAGAACTTTCTTGCAAAATACTAAAAAGTATATGGAATATTTATATATGTTGAAATATGCAGCTGTTTTAGAAGTATTCTATAAAAGCCAAAAAATGACCCTAGTAACCCCCCCCCCCCTCCGAGACACCCAGACATCATGACCGATGTTGACGGAACTTGGCCAAAAGTTGTAAGATGACCTAATAAGTCGACTTAGCGGTAGTGAAAAAACAAGACGATTGCATAACCTTCTATACCTACATATGTATATGTCGCTTATCTTTCAAGATAACTATAGACTGTTTCATATCATATTAAAGCAAATTTCGCTTCCATTCAAATAAAGTAAGAATATGTGTGTTATATCAGCAATACGAGGAATGTTTGCAATTTCCGGAAAAACCGGAAGTAGTGTTTTCATCAGAATAATATCATTTCATTAGCGCAAATGAACAAAGTTTGTTTCCAAAATCCCAAGTTTGTAACCAAAATAATTAGAAAGTTATAACAATGTCAATATTAAATATTTGAAAATTCATGTCTCCTATACTAGTAGCTTTAGAAGAAGCAGGTTAGTTGCATTTATAAGAATACCTGCATGCCTAAAAATATACAAAAGTTTGGCCCCTTAAATGTAGGCAAATTTATACCATAATTCATTACGTAAAGAAATCTTTTCAAATAACCACTATTTAACTACGCATGTCTACTTTCAATTCTTTTATATCTTGAACGATATCGGAAATATATATTTCTTCAAAATAAAATGTATGTGTGACCGTAACTGAGGCTATATTCAATTTTGAAAACTTTAAAAAATTTCAAAAAATTGCATTTCATGCGAATTATTGATGAGCTATTTTAAAATTAGAAAATTTTCCCCCAAAATAACACACTTATTGTCACCCCCTGTATACCTATTGCGTGCCTCGTAAGCCTTCATTCCAAATTTCATCAAAATCGTCCGTGTAATTTCGGCTGGCGAGTAACCACAGTCACACAGACACACACACACGCGCACCCGCGCACACACGCACACGCGCACAAGCGCACACGCACACACGCACATACGCACACACGTACACACGCACACACGTACACACGCACACAGCACACAGCACACGCACACAGCACCACGCACACACGCACACGCACACAGCACACACGCACACGCACACACGCACACAGCACACACGCACACAGCACACGCACACAGCACACAGCACACACCACACACACACGCACACACGCACACAAACACGCACGCCACACGCGCACACAGCACACGCGCACACGCACACACGCACACACACACGCACACAGGCACATGCACACACACACGGACCCACGCACACTGCACAGCCGCACACACGCACGTACACACACCCACGCACACACACACAGATATGCTGAAAAATTTTCAAAAAAATTTATTTCGGGTTCAGGGAGTCGTAAAACGTCAAAATAACGCAACTTACTTTTTTCGATTTTTTCCCGCCGCAATGCTGTTTTGTTTAGCAAGAGAGTAAAAATGAAGAAACTCAAGGGGACGACAACATAACTAATGAGATGCTGAAATTGGGAGGTGAAAGAATAGTCAAGCAATTTTATTTGTTATTCAACAGAATATTGGAAACAGAAGAAACCCCAAAACAATGGTGCAAATCGACTATAATGCTAGTATAAAAAAAAGGAAAAGATAATATCTCAAACTGCAGACCTACAAGCCTCATCTCTAACTTATATGAAGTTTTTGCAAACATATTACATAGAAGGATAAGCCCAACCCTAGACAAAAATCAACCTATTTAGCATGCTGGTTTTAAGTTTTCAACGTTCAACCACTGTAAACCGGTTAATTGAGAAACATAATGAATTTGACATACCATTATTTATGGCAATGGCGGAGTACGCCAAACCTTTCCACTCAGTGGAGCACAAATTCATATGGCAAGTATTACAAAGGCAAGGAATAAATAATACGAATACAAAAATCTACGAGAAAACCGAAGCTTGTATAAGATTAGAGAGGTAAGGACCAACATTCAAAATTACAAAAGGAGTACGACAAGGAGACCCGCTTTCACCTATATTATTTAATGCCACCCCAGAAGAATTGTTTAAGGATTTAAAATGGAAAAACCGAGGCTTAAATATCAATGGTAATTTCTTATTCAAATTAAGGTTCGCAGACGATGTGATACTTTTTACCTCAACTCAAGCAAAACTAGAAAAGGTGTTCCAAGACCTTAACAAAAAAAGTAAAACTATAAGACTAAACATTAATGCCAAGGAAACAAGTATCCTAACAAATAGAAAAGCAACACAAATTCTATTAGAGGGAAACAAAGTGGAAATAGTAGAGGGACAAATAAAATTATTCGACAACAAACAAGAAAAGGAAATCAGAAGAGGCATCCTACAGAATTGGAATTGGATATTTAAAGGTGATTTTCTGATGAATCTGAAATGTAAAATATTTAACTCATGTGTACTATTAACTTTAACCAGTGACGCACAAACGTGGTTTTTAACTAAAAACAGTTAAATAATCTTGCGTTGACTCAAAATAAGATGTTACGAATAATTCAAAAAGTGAAAGCTAAAGATAAAATAAATACTAGTGAACTAAAGAAACAAGCTAAAATGTACGACATAAAAAAAACATGCAAAATACTAAAGTGGAAGTGGACAGGACATCTAATAGGTGTTAAAGACAGATGGAAAAACAGAGTGACTAGTGGATCCCTACGTTTGCCAAAAAAAGAAGAGGACGGCCAAGAACAAGATGGGTAGGAATGGTAGAAGGAATGGCTGGAAATATATAGATGGCAAAAACAATGGATAAAGACGGCTGGAGAACTATGGGGGAGGCTTTCTCCCGAAAACGGGATACCTAATCGGCTATTATTATAATAGATACATTAAGAAACGTCATCATCTCCGATGTCATTATAGCCATTAATTCACGGAACATTTTACGAAAATTTTTAAGTTGGTAAAACTTAAACCAGAATTACGTCATACATGTCACTCTTGCAAAATGTGTCAAAAACAGGGTGCGTCCAGTGGAAAACTTTGATGTGAGCAGATTCGCGACCGTATTTTTGGCAATTTCAAGTATTTCATGGAGCGTACATGCAAAATTTCTTGATTATTTTCGTGTTTTGTGACAGAATTTGGATAAAACAAAAGGAGACTAGATCAAATTTTCACTTTTAAAATTAAAACATTACCAACCGCCACAAAAATCCCTAATTGAACTAGATGTAAAATTTTTGGTTGAACACGGAATAAAAAGGAAAATTATTCTTTAAACTAAAATTCGTCCTTTAAGATTGGTCTTATGCACCTTGTTTTTTAATATATGACATTCGAAAGAAAATTGAATTTTAGGGCGAGTTCTTTAAGTATTCCCTATACCTAACTTCAACATCTGTCTTTTTATACAGTAAGAATCAAAACATATCTTACATCACCAAGAGATTCGTTGCTATTTCGAGTATGCCATGGAAACCGAATGCAATTGTAAATAAGTAGTTCATAATCTGTTAAAGTGAAACGAATTGTGCTATTTCATACATAAAATTATTACAGAAGGCAAATTATTAATAACGAAGAACTGGATAAGAACTTGCCTTTAAACTTGATTAAAATAATAAAATGGAAAACGAAATTTAAAATCATTTTAACGTTTCGGTATTTACTTATACCATTTTCAAATAGTACATCATGCTATAAAGCTAATTACATTTTATAATGTACTTATATTAATATCATGACATTACAAATTTAATGTTTACTTCAACGTCAAAGTTGTCAAAGCAACCTTAAATTTGGCATGTCATGTTGTACATTAAGGGTGGTTTGTATTTATATATATATATATATATATATATATATATATATATATATATATATATACAGAGACTCCTTTATGTCCAAGTCGAGGAGTAATACCCAAGTGTTCACATCTACGAACAGCAAAGTGACGACGGGTTTTACCGACGTAAAAGTCAAAGACGCACTCCCAAATGACATATCTTCGAACATCATTTATAAATTTAAATGTAGTAGCTGTAATGCTACTTACGTCGTAAAACCCGTCGTCACTTTGCTGTTCGTAGATGTGAACACTTGGGTATTACTCCTCGACTTGGTAAGCGTTCTCTAACAATACCTGATTCCGCTATCTTTAAACATAAAATTGAAGAAAACCACAACATCACATGATGACTTTACAATCTTGGACAGAGCCAGTAATTTATCAGATCTGGACATAAAGGAGTCTCTGTATATATATATATATATATATATATATATATATATATATATATATATATATATATATATATATAAATACAAACCTACCTTAAATGTACAACATGACATGCCAAATTTAAGGTTGCTTTGACAACTTTGACGTTGAAGTAAACATTAAATTTGTAATATCATGTTATTAATATAAGTACATTATAAAATGTAATTAGCTTTATGGCATGATGTACTATTTGAAAATGGTATAAGTAAATACCGAAACGTTAAAATGATTTTAAATTTCGTTTTCCATTTTATTATTTTAATAACGAAGAAGATCAATTTTGTCATAACTCTAACCTAAATTCTCAAAATGACTACCATTGTTTTTAAAACATTCTATTATTCTACTTTCAATAGATTACGTAGCACTTCTGATTTCGTTGGCACTGTCAAAAGTCTGTATTATTCTAAGTCTCAAATCATACATATTGCGAACTGGTAAAGAATAGACAAATTCTTTCACCCTTCCCAAATATAAAAGTGTAAAGATGTCTAAGGATGTGGAGATCTGGAGGTTTTGCAAGCTATAGTCATGGTTTTCGATTTCCCTACCAACCATCATCGAATAAAACCTCGATTTAGTAACCACAGTTCTTGCGTGAGGCGGTGCCCCATCCATCTGGTAACATCAACGTGCGGCTCTATCTAGTGGCAAGAAATCATATTTTAAAGAATTTTTAAGTATCTTTCACTATTCAAATTTACATCTTACATAATAAAGCGTACCTTTTGGTTCATTACTAGACAAAACACATTCGAAATTGTACTTCCCAAAAATCTCGATTTCGCCTATTGTAAACTCCCTGTTGACCAAACTTTGCCTCATCAGTCCAAATTATGTATTTTAAGAATCCGGCGTGCTATTGTATTTGGAGTAATAAAGCCTCGCAAAAGTTTGCGTACAAGGAAAGTTACCAGGGTGTAGTTTTTGCAGTCTGAATGAATGAAAAAGGAAGTAGCTGAGGACGGTGTACAATGGTTTGCATTGCAGAGTATAAGAATCCCAATTCCAAAGACGCCGTTCGTATTGAAGCTTGAGGATATGCTTGAAAATAACCGAGATTAGTAATTTGATTACTTTCATTGGCAGTTGGTGGTTTCACTCTCATAATGTATCTAGCAACCTTTCCAAAATTTATAAAGTTTTTATTGAGTAGCTCGATAGAGGTTGAAGTTAGGTATAAGGAATGCTTAAGTAACTCGCCCTAAAACTCGATTTTCTTTAGAGTGGCATAAAAAAACAGTGGATGCCAGTTATCCTGGACTTCCACTGCTTCACAAATTTGATTTCGTAACTTAGAACGGATTGTGAGACATGAATTATTTCGTAAACTACTGCAGCGATAATTTTTTTCAGAAAAACCGACGTAATATGTCAAAAACTATAATGGATAAGTTAACATAGCATAGTTTGTCTAAACTCGGAATTAGGACGCGAATCGAACTATGTCAGAAAAAATGCAGGTTTTCATTTAAAATAAAAAGGTTGGAACCGACTTTTGACACATCCAGTATATCTGGCGGAATAGAAATATTTTAGGTAGAGCGAATCGATTATGACAGCGTAACATAAGTTCAAGTTTATAACCCAACTGAGAGTTGCAAAACCTCTAATGCATGGTCTACGTAAAGCACCCTGTATTACTTATAAGATACACATACACATACTAACAGTATTAAAATTCATTTTACAAATTTAGCACACTTTTTCATAAAAATTGTGGCGTACTACCAATTTTTGTTAGTTTCAATCACAGTAGAAATATTGCTAAACTGTTAAACTTTACAAATTGAAGAAGAAAAGACTCTGTATTCAAATATATTAATACAGAATCTGGGAAAATATATAAAAAAATTCAACAAAAAGTATTCAAACGGTAGGTAGTAGGATTTCTATTTCAAATGTACAAAAGGACGTTATCGTCGTTAACAGACACAGAAATTCCTGTTTCGCGATCAGTTAACTACGTTATAATACATGACTGTTAAGAGGACTGTTAACGTACATGCTTTGTTAGTACAGTTGTAGAATCTAATGTTTAAGCTAACTTTGTTCATATTGTTGTCTCGACCAATATGTATACATCATAACGTATTACGTCAAAGGGTAGCTATACATATATAGCTTGCAGGACACGTACACCATACTTACTATCTGAGTTTGAATGTGTGACTACAACTGTTTATGTTGTAGAAAGTTTCAATGTACTGAACAAACATTCATTCAACTCAATTGTACATGAAATTACCCACGAAAGACTTAACAGTTGATTCATGCACGTTTCATATTATTTTTGCATACTTTATCACACTAAAACTAAAACATTTTATGAAAGATTTTATCATGCAACAGACATACATCACTGTCCATCCCCTAACTTAAGAGATAAAACTTTTCATCCAGCACACGTACCACAGATTAGTCAAACCTCGGACAACAGCAACTAAATTATAAGTTATACTGCGGATGTTAAACAATACCCGCATTATTTTCTAAATTTAACATTAGTACTATAAAAAGGAATAGTTGCTATAAAATTATAAAATATATAAACGTAAAATCTTATCTTGTATTGTTAATGGCCCTTTTCTTTGGAACAGTAGCTATAAATTATCGTTACAAATCTGGAGAAAGTTTATACAGTTGAAAAGGTACGATTTCTTCAAATCTAAATTCGAGGCGATAAAACTTTGAATGAAATCTACTTCTGAATAAAACAAACCGGAAATGGAAAAAGTAAGATAAAGGCAGACTTAAAGGACTAAAATACCCGGCTAGGGATACACGCCCATACATATATGCATGTAAGTGAATCATATGTGACATAAATACATTTCAGTTTGATAAATCATTTTCGCAAACACTATATTCAATACTTAATGTACTGATTTTTAATTTGATGTATTTAACCCTTTTATGAGACATTATAAAGTCTTTTTTTATGCGTTAATAAACATTATTTTTGTTCTAATAGTTAAGCAAGTAAAACAAAAAATAATATGTTCCTTAAAAATTAAGTTCAGAAAAATAATACCATATAATTAGATTAGGGCTTTCAGGCAAACTATACTAGTGCAAATACAGGATGTTTCAAAATTTAATGCATCACGTAACATGTAGATGGAAATAAATTAAATCACTTTTATTAATTGATTCATGTCAAAAATGTTTATTAGTTTAATCCATTGGCTGCCAAACTGTTTTCTACAACTTTTGTGGCAGTTGTGGCTTTAGTTTAAGTACCTAAGCTATCGAAAAATGTTTAAAGATATCTCCCCTTTTGTTCAAGGGCAAAGTACGAGAAAAAAATTGTTCGATTATTGGAACTTGGCTTCAGATAATGCAATGCTATGTTTCTCTTGCAGACGACAATTTTCATTTCTTGGTTTTGTGTACAGGCTGTCCCAAATTCGAGGGCAAACATGGGGATCTCGCTTATTATAAGAGATAGGATATAGGTTTAAAGTCGGCACTTTTGCTAAATTCGATGCCGAGTAATAATCTGAAAAGAAATTTGAGCTAACTCGAATGGATTTGGTTTTATGCTCAAAAAACTAAAAATTTCGATTTTCGTTTTTCGCGTTTGGCCACCTTATTATTAGGAATTTTCAAAATTCGATTAAACATTATTAAGGCACCTTTTTACGCACAATACTAATACGGTATTAAAAATATTATGTGACGTTTCGTTTATTCTGAACCATCATCAGGTTTATTTTTTCTTATGGGGGGTTAAGATATATTTTTTATGTCGTTGGATGGAGAATGTTATGCTGATTTTAGCAATATATAACACTTTATGGTTTGATCGACTGCGAACTAAAATAATGAGAAAAATACGAAGAACAAGATTCCGCCTTCTTGGATCCAGCAAGGAATAATTACACTAGTTCTAGTTATTTAATTTGTTAAACTCGTTAGAACGTCCAAAAAAATATAAAAACATTTAAACAATTTAAAAAAAAATATTAACAAACAACTCAAACAAGTATGTCTATGTAACACGGTCAACGACAACGAAAATTTATCGATAGGTAACAACAAAATAATTACACAGACAAACAAACAAAAATTATTATAATAAATGTTCGAACAAGTTTCCTCCTTCTTGAATACAGTAACGAATTCTTCTTCTACAATTGTTTACGCTTCTTTGAATGGTTCGCCTGGGAATTTGACGAAGTTCATTAACAACCCTATTCTGGAGTTCTTCTATATTTTGCGGTGGCGTCTTATAAATCATTTTTTAAATAGCCCCAGAGGAAGTAATCTAAAGGGGTTAAATCTGGACTTCTTGCTGGCCACCTAAGTGGTTTCCTATTTCCCATCCATTTATCAGGAAATTCGCCGTTAAGATATTCACTTATTATCGCAGCATTATGAGGAGGAGCTCCGTCCATTTGCCACCAGAGAGTCCATCTTTCGTTTAGCGGAACATCATCCAAAAGGTCTGATATTTCGTGAGTTAGAAATGCGAGGTAGCGTTGAGACGTTAGGATACCTTCGTAAATAATTGGCCCAAGGAGCCTATCCTTCCAGATTCCAACCCACATTAAAGGACCGGTGGCCTTATCCTCGCATTTGCCTGTTAATTCGTGGATTTTCAACGGACCAGTAGTGCTCGTTATTACGATTAAACATTCCATTAGTGGAAAAATTGCACTCATCCGTCCAAATTATTTGATTGAGAAAGTTGCGATTTTCCAGCATTTTTGTATTAAGTTGGTTACAAAAATCCAACCGTCTCATATCGTCCCCAGGCCGAAGAGTTTGACTAACGTGTAACTTAAATGGTTTATAACGGCGTTGCTTTAACACTCGCCAAACTGTCGTTTTTGGCACTTCAATAGTTTGCTCTATTTCTCTGGTAGATGTTGAAGGATTTTCTTGAACCTAAGATGGATAACATAGTCATAACTCTCCAAAAAAAATGTCTGCCGAAATTAGCAGTGAAGTGAGTGGAAATTCTTATAATTAGTATAATACTAACAAATAGTACCTGATGTAATATTTCTTCTTCGGCATCTCCGTAAAGTCTTCTACCATATGCATTTCGAGGTTTCTGAAAACATCCAAATTGCCTCTCCGGATATTCCTCTAAATATCTTTGTTCTGCTCTGACACTATTTCTATTGCAGCTATAAAATATCCTTATCATGTCTCGTTTTTCTGAATTTGAAAACATTCTAAAGAAACTTGCAAATTTTAAAGCACTAACACGAAGGATCTTGCAGTTATTACCCTTTTTACAATCAGAAAATGACATGACAAAAGCCAACTCCTGAGTTTTGTTTGATTCATGGGTATCGTGATAATGTAATATTTAGTTTATATTTAAGAGTATTTTAGTTCGCAGTCGATCAAACCATGAAGTGTTATATATTGCTAAAATCAGCATAACATTCTTCATCCAACGCCATAAAAATATGTCTTAACCCCGATAAGAAAAAATAAACCTGATGATGGTTCAGAATAAACGAAACGTCGCATAATATTTTTAATACCGTATTAGTATTGTGCGTAAAAAGTTGCCTTAATAATGTTTAATTAAATTTTGAAAATTCCTAATAATAAGGTAGCGAACGCGAAAAACAAAAATCGAAATTTTTAGTTTTTTGAGCATAAAACCAAATCCATTCGAGTTAGCTCAAATTTCTTTTCAGATTATTACTCGGCATCGAATTTAGCAAAAGTGCCGAATTTAAACCTATATCCTATCTCTTATAATAAGCGAGATTCCCATTCTTGCCCTCGAATTTGGGACAGCCTGTACATACTTTACTAATGGTACTTCTTCATTGCTACTCGGGTCTTGATAGTCTTCTGCTCAATGATGTGACACGAATGTGGCTTCAGCTGGAGCACTCAATATTTTTGAGAAAGGTTGTCTGAAAAATTCAATACGTTTTTGCTATCCGATAATTCAGAGTAACTTATTGAGACTGGCTGAGAGGGTATCTCTCTTATTTCCATTAAATGTTTTGCAATCCATTTTCTAAAAAATATATGAAAGTGTAATAGATGTAGCCAATATTGGGAGATACAAATATTATGGCCAACAAACAAAAATAAACAGACGTTAAGTGCTTTCATTGTACTTACAATAGGGTTTATTCAGGGTTCTCATGAACAGGAAGAGTAGGTATGGGGGCACTTGGGCCAGACAGTTGCGTGCGCAATTGCCTGAACCCAAATCCCCCCATGTGGGGGTTACATTATAGCAAGGGAAATGTATAGTGAGAAACTTATGTTATAAAAAAGTAAGTAAGTCTGTGAGATCCGAACCGTAGACCTCTGAACAACAAACGGGGACCTTAACCGCTACGCCATCGGACCGGTTACAGTATAAAACCTATTAATCGTATAAAACAATATATCTATATATAGCGTACGCACACACCCTCAGATAACTCCTACAAACACAGACATATGGTGGGCTCTTTATGGACAGTTTTATACAATATACAAATCTGCATTCTATAGTGTGTGTGAGAGAGAGCGAGAAAAGCAGTAGTGAGGAAGAAACACATGTTGAGTGGGGTCTATGTGGAGAGTTACTATAAAATATACATACGTCTGCACTCTGTAGTGTGTGTGTGTGTGTGCAGAGATGAGAAAGAAAGATAGGTGTTGAGGGTCTATATGGTCAGTTATTATAAAATATATGTCTGCACTCTGTAGTACATGTGAGAGAGAGATAGAGACAGAGAGTGAGAGAGAGAGAGCGAACGAGAAAAGCAGAGGTGAGAAAGGAAGACAGGGTGGGTAGACCTCTGAACAACAAACGGGGACCTTAACCGCTACGCCATCGGACCGGTTACAGTATAAACCTATTGATCGTATAAAACAGTATATCTATATATAGCGTACGTACACACCCTCAGATCACTCCTACAAACACAGACATATGGTGGGCTCTTTATGGACAGTTTTATACAATATACAAATCTGCATTCTATAGTGTGTGAGAGAGAGCGAGAAAAGCAGTAGTGAGAAAGAAACACATGTTGAGGGGGTCTATGTGGAGAGTTACTATAAAATATATATACGTCTGCACTCTGTAGTGTGTGTGCTGTGTGTGTGTGTGTGTGTGTGCAGAGATGAGAAAGAAAGATAGGTGTTGAGGGTCTATATGGTCAGTTATTAAAAAATATATGTCTGCACTCTGTAGTACATGTGAGAGAGAGAGAGAGAGAGAGAGAGAGAGAGAGCGAACGAGTAAAGCAGAGGTGAGAAAGGAAGACAGGGTGGGTAGACCTCTGGAGTAAGTAACGAGGACTTAAACCATGCGCCATAAGACCGTTTACGGTGTAAACGTAAAGATCGTATAATCAGTATATCTATAGCTTAGCGTAGGCATACACCCTCAGATGAATGTTTCCACTAATTACATTTAACCAGACAAATTAGCTGTCAATCAGATGAATAGTTATGAGAATACTATCAGGAGGGGTGACTAATGTATAAATACGCTCATCAGGTACTAAATGACTTAGTTTACTTTTATTGCTGCTACCGTACACATCGGTCTCATCGCGAGTGCACATGGCTAATTTTGAAATTGTCAGTGAGCGTTATATGAACATAAAAAAGTTTCGCTCATCCAAGCGAAAAATTTTGTTTAAACTAAAGAACAGTACTGGAAAGCTAAATGTGTTAGATTGGGTAAGAACAGGAATTAATCAAGTTATTACATACATTATGTCATCGGTTAACCCCGACGATAAAGTGGGATAACCTTTCACGCAGAAAATTTCAAATTTAAACTACCGGGATGGTTGAGTTTTCGTAAAGCATCCGAAGTGACATTTGGCTCTGTGTGGGGTATTTTGGAATCACTACTGCAGAGTAATACTGAGCACACGACCACGGACACATTTCATATGGAGGTAACGTGTATCACCGCCAACAGGGAACGGAAGACTGCGAGTGTATAACAATTACAATGAAGAATCAACCATGCGACGTGGAATAATTACTATACGCAATGAAGATAACTTATGTTTACCGCGAGCATTAGTAGTGGGCAGAGCCCTTGCAGATAAAGACCCGAGATATAATGACATTAGAAAAAAGGATGCACAACAAAACTGTTTGCGCTAAACTTAATAGAAGTTGCTAAGGTTACAATTCCGAGTAAGGGTGTAGTATTAACGAACTTAGACAGTTTCAACAATACCTTACCGGGTACAACATTACAGTATACCAACACGGCACTAAGGGACGAGAAATGTTATTCGAAGGTGTCGACCCGGGAAAAGAAAATAAGATTACTGTACAACCAAGGACATTTTAACGTTATAAAATCTTTAACATCAGCATTTTGCTGCAGCTATTACTGTGAAAAGTGTCATATCCCGTACAATACTTTAAATAGGCATAGGTGTGGAGCTACATGCCCCTGCTGTAGAAGAGCTCCAGTTTGTGAAAAATTAAGTGAAGAAGTTTATTGCCACGACTGCGGTAGAAGCTTTCGTTCGTCCATATGTCTTTTGAACCATAAAGAAGAAAAACGGGGTGTGTCTATATGTTCAACAGTACACAAATGCAGCGTTTGTTTAAAAACATTTAATATTAACAACCGAAAAACACCTCATTTTTGTGGAGAGGTGTTTTGTAAACAATGCAACGATCATAAACCGGAAAACCATTTTTGTTTTATTAGACAAGCAACCCGTATAAAGAGAATAACGACGTTTTATTTTTGTTTTATGATTTAGAAACTCGTCAAGAAAAATCTCACCCCGAAAAACCGGCAGTAAAACTTCACGAGGCGAATCTTTGTGTATTTCAGCAAGTGTGCCCTACGTGCTACACACTACCATCATCTCTAGTTATATGCCCCGATGTGGTGTTAGAGAACAAATATTACAAGGTGAATACTGTATCAACAAAATCTTTAGTTACTTGCTGGAAGTAAGAAAATTGTTCAAAAAGGTTGTTGTAATAGCCCACAATGGCCAAGGGTTTGATCACCAGTTTATCTTAAACCACACACTAACAAACACACATCTTAAACCGGAGATTATAATGAGAGGGTCTAAAATACTAATGATGAAATTTGATAACCTAAAATTTATTGATAGTCTTAACTACTTCCCTATGCCGCTCTCGGCTCTACCAAAGGCATTTGGATTAGCGACGGGTATAAGAAAAGGTTATTTCCCCCATCTATTTAACATTAAAGCAAACTCCGAGTATGTAGGGTCGCTACCTCATATTGATTACTACTCCCCCAACTCCATGAAACCCGAAGAAAGAGTTGAATTTTTAAAATGGTATGAAGAAACGCAATCACAGGGTTATATATTTAAAATGTCGGAAGAGTTAATAGAATATTGCCGGTCCGACGTAGACATCTTAAAACATGCTTGCATGTACTTTAGAAGATTGTTTTTGAAGGAGTGTTTGGTTGATCCGTTTGTCGAAGCCATTACGATAGCTTCAGCTTGCAATCTGGTGTACCGAAGACGATTTTTACAACCCGATACAATAGGAATTATCCCCAAAGCTGGTTATCGGAGAGTAGACAAGCAATCTATAAGTGCTATACAATGGCTGGTCTGGGAAGAGGACCGTAGAGGTATTTCTATTCAACACGCGGGTAAACAGAGAGAGTATGTGACGTATGGTTTGAGAGTAGACGGTTATTGCGAATCATCAAACGAAGTTTTTGAGTTTTACGGGTGCTACTATCACGGTTGTCCTATATGCTTTACAACACGGCGCGATGCACAGCTGTTTGACAATCCACACGATACCATGGAGCAGAGATATGAAAATACTAAATCAAAAGTATTCCGTCTTAAAAACTTAGGATATTACGTCACTGAAATGTGGGGATATAAATTTTCGCTAGAATTAAAAACAAACCCAAAAATGTTATACTTAAAACATCACCCCCTGATAAGATACGTCCCTCTTAACCCACGCGATGCATTTTATGGTGGTAGAACGGGGTGTACAAAACTAAAATATGTAGCAAAACCCGGCGAAAGAATTAAATACGTCGACGTGTGCTCGTTGTACCCCTGGGTTTGTAAATATGGGAAGTTTCCAACTGGTCACCCACGGGTATACGTTGGGAGGGAGTGTGACGAGTTTACTACTAGGCGTGCCTTCCCCAGCGTTATAATTAAGTGTTCAATTCTGCCACCTCAAGATCTTTACCATCCTGTGCTCCCTATGAAGATACATCAAAAACTTGTTTCCGCTTTGTCGCACATGTGTAGAAGGACTAAGTACCGAGGAATGCTTGCATGATATTCAGGAACGAACACTTCACGGTACATGGTGTACAGACGAGATCGTAGAAGCCGTCAAAAGAGGGTACAATATAGTACAGATACAAGAAATCTGGTCATATGACACAACACAGTATGATAAAACAGATAGATCAGGCGGTCTATTTTCCGGTTTCATAAATATGTTCTTAAAGATGAAGCAAGAGGCCTCAGGGTGGCCATCTAACTGTACAAATCAAGAAGACCAGACCCTTTACATTGCAGAGTTCCTTAACAACGAGGGTGTACAGCTCGAACCCGGTTCTATTGAGAAAAATCCAGCTCTTAGATCTCTAGCAAAGCTTATGTTAAATAGTTTCTGGGGTAAATTTGGTCAACGCGAAAATCAAAGCAAAACTTCAATTATTAATACTCTAAAGAGTTCTACGATTTAATGTTTTCTCCATCAGTTGAAGTTAATCATATACAGGAAATTAACGAGGACACCCTAATTGTAAACTGGATATACGCGGAAGAGGCTGCTGAGCCCTTGTTTAATGTAAACTGCGTAATAGCAGCCTACGTAACCACACAAGCACGATTAAAATTATACTCGTATCTCGAAGCGATGGGAGAGAGGGTGCTATATTACGATACTGATTCTGTTATTTACATTTCAAAAGAAGGGTACCCGGATCTACCGCTAGGAAATATGTTAGGAGATCTTACCGATGAAATTGAACCTCAATACGGTTGTGGGTCTTATATCACCGAGTTTGCGTCAGGAGGACCGAAAACATACGGCTACAAAGTTTATTTACCAGATGGGGCGATAAAGCAAACGATTAAAGTAAAAGGAATTACCCTTAACTATGAAAATTTAGGAAAAGTTAACTTAGAATCCTTAATTGACTTAGTGGATGACACAGAACATGAAATTTTAACTTCTACTAACGTCATTAGGCGTACACAGGACCACGAACTCGTGACAAAACCTGAAATTAAAAGACTCCGATTAAACATCAACAAACGTCGCAGGATAGAAAACTACGACACGATACCATACGGATATAAGAAAACGAAAATGATTTAGTGTGAAACAATAAAGTGTTATTGTATCAGTTAGTGTAAATACAATCGGATTTTAGGATATATTACAGGTGTATTATATTGTTGGAATGTTTAACCAATAAATAGAATAGATATTAAGATCAAAACATTGTTCAAAACGAGAATAAACCATGAATGTTTATATGTTTTCACTATATATTAGAATTGGAATGTTGCAATAGTACGTTATAGACTTAAATAAATCGAAAGACTATATTAAAATAACTTATAGATCTTTGATGTATGTAAAACTACGTGTATATGTATTCAATGTAATCTTAAATAGAAAAAAAAAAAAAGCATACTCGTTTCTCACTTATTTCACTCGCACATATTTACTTAAGGAATTACGCTTACATTATAAACCTATAGATCTCATATAAACAGTATATCTATAGCTTAGCGTAGACACACACCTCAGATCACCGTAAAATAGTTATCCTACAAGCACAGTTCCAAATACGAGCTTAGAGATGTTACGTAACTGATGTATGCGTGTGTGTCTGTGCGAGAGAGAGCGAGAAAGAGAAAACAGTGGTGAGACAGAAAGACACGCATTGGGGGTCTTTTGTGGGCAGTTATTATAAAATATACAAGTCTGCACTCTGTAGTGTGTCTGCGTGAGAGAGAGCGAGAGAGAGAGAGAGAGAGAGAGAAACCAGAGATGAGAAAGAAAGATAGGTGTTGAGGGTCTATATGCTCAGTTATTATAAAATATATACGTCTGCACTCTGTAGTACATGTGTGAGAGAGACAGAGACAGATAGAGAGAGAGAGAGCGAGAAAGAGAAAACAGTGGTGAGAAAGAAAGACATGCGCTGGGAACCTTTGTGGTCAGTTATTATAAAATATACCCGTCTGCACTCTGTAGTGGTCTGTCTGTCTGGTCTGCCTAGTCTGACTGATCAGTCTGGTCTGTCTGATCTGGCTGGTCTGTCTGGTCTATCTGGTCTGTCTGTCTATTTGTGAATATCGGCAGTAAAACGTTCAAGCCCAATCATCTACACATCACACGATAGTCGGTATGAAGAGATTCAAGGCCGGATCTATGAGTTGGAACTTCAAAGTGTTAACCATCCTGACATTCACCTAGTTGAACGTATAATCCGTCGTTTAACCCCGACGATAAAGGTAGAATAACCTTTCACGCAGAGAATTTCAAATTTAAACTACGTGTTGCCTTAATTCACACCACGACCTATAATACACTTAGGTATGTATTTTTGCGGTATACGGTAATGACGCATGACGGTAATTAAACGGGTATGTGAATACGGCTTATATTGTATATACGAATAATACCCAATTCTCGACTAAATCAACTGACAAGGCATTTGACAAGCACTCAATATTTTCAAAGTTTGACGTTAAAATCACACACCTCTACCCTGCGTAATGTACGGTCTATATTAAATTTCGATGTTCGTACTACAGAAGCCACCATTTACTGCTAACTAACCTATTCAAGTAGATACGTAGGAACATTTTGGTTAAAGTCCTAAACCTTATAACTGCTGTAATATTACAAGTGAGAGAAGTACATCTTTATACGCGAGTGAGAAGTTTAAAGAATCAAGATATTCCTGAGCTGAAAATCATAAGAATAACGAATTTTACCAACGAAAAGTGATCCCTCATAATCCAAGGGCGCTACACAGAGTTCTGGTGTAGACAGATTTCTGTAAAGAGGAAAGCCCATAAGAGTAGGAGTGTTAAAGTGGGAGGATTTAACACCACAATTTATCAAAATTGATGAAATGGAGAAGGAAAAATAGTTGAAGGACAGGTCTACCGTCAAATGACAGCTTTCCATAATGAGGAAATTCCTGGGCTATGATATTAAAGCTAAGCTCCCAGTGCAGATAGGTTCCTTTTGGAACATTTGGGCGTCGAATGTAGCTATGTACCGAGCGCCAACAGCCGAAACGGCTGCTTGCACATTTGGGTAAGCCCTAGGAATGACCCGTCTCTTCAACCGAGGATAAGATAGGGATAGGTTGGTGTTTAACCCTTATTAATAAAATCAACATAAACTGTATGTAAAGCACCTCATAATTGTAATATCAGTATTACCATTCTGTATACCGATTGATAGTACCTACCTGTATTATAGTCCAACTCAAATGAACTCAATACCTACCTTATTAATAGACGTATAGCTAGGAATCAGAATCGTCGATCTGTATCTGAAATAATAAACATGTTTGTGAACAGATGCTTTGTCAATCAGAATAATGAATATGTTTATACGCGAAGGTGTCCCAAAGGCGAGGTGAAAATGAATCGTTAAATTTCGAGTTCGTACCACAAAACCACCGTTAACTCTAAAAAGATTTTTGTTAAAAATGTCTCTAAATAATACGTTCTATTTAAACGCAGAACGTTTGATTAAATATCGAAAAAAATCATTTTTTTTATAAATACATACCTATTTGCGTCTGATTTTACACGTATGACTGAGAAACGTATTAACGATACACGCTAAAATGCATTATTTAAAGAAAATGTAATTATTTTTTCGATATATTAAACGCATAACAAACATATCTATTTACTAATTCAAGTAAGTTTATTTAGAGTAGACAATTTTTTAATAATATTAGGTTTTGTTGTTTTTAACGTTCGTTAGAAAACTGCATATGTAAAACCAATTTTAACAAAATATCCCTGTGTTTTTTATATTGTAAATCCAAGTCGTATTAAAATACCAGTTTTTTCAATTTAATAAAATTCGAGTTCCTTTTAAAATGTATACAATTTTCAATGTGTATATAAAATTCATCTCAATTATTAAATTAATTTACTAAATATAATTCATTCAATTATTAACGCTGGTAATTACAAATATAATCATCAACATCATTAAAATTATCCATATGTTACCTTAACATATAGTTTTTATTCTGAATTCACTTTGAATGACAAAAACACGTATTAGTGTGCGTTAGCGATGTTAGTAGAGCGATTTTTTTTTTTCAAAATAAATGAATTTATAGCTGCTAAAATGTTTAGTATTTAAACAAAATGTTCCGTACCTATTTCAAAAGGTTAGTTAGAGTTAACGGGTGGTTTTTGTGGTACGAACTCGAAATTTAACGATTCATTTTCACCTCGCCTTTGGGACACCTTCGCGTATAAACATATTCATTATTCTGATTGACAAAGCATCTGTTCACAAACATGTTTATTATTTCAGATACAGATCGACGATTCTGATTCCTAGCTATACGTCTATTAATAAGGTAGGTATTGAGTTCATTTGAGTTGGACTATAATACAGGTAGGTACTATCAATCGGTATACAGAATGGTAATACTGATATTACAATTATGAGGTGCTTTACATACAGTTTATGTTGATTTTATTAATAAGGGTTAAACACCAACCTATCCCTATCTTATCCTCGGTTGAAGAGACGGGTCATTCCTAGGGCTTACCCAAATGTGCAAGCAGCCGTTTCGGCTGTTGGCGCTCGGTACATAGCTACATTCGACGCCCAAATGTTCCAAAAGGAACCTATCTGCACTGGGAGCTTAGCTTTAATATCATAGCCCAGGAATTTCCTCATTATGGAAAGCTGTCATTTGACGGTAGACCTGTCCTTCAACTATTTTTCCTTCTCCATTTCATCAATTTTGATAAATTGTGGTGTTAAATCCTCCCACTTTAACACTCCTACTCTTATGGGCTTTCCTCTTTACAGAAATCTGTCTACACCAGACCTCTGTGTAGCGCCCTTGGATTATGAGGATCACTTTTCGTTGGTAAAATTCGTTATTCTTATGATTTTCAGCTCAGGAATATCTTGATTCTTTAAACTTCTCACTCGCGTATAAAGATGTACTTCTCTCACTTGTAATATTACAGCAGTTATAAGGTTTAGGACTTTAACCAAAATGTTCCTACGTATCTACTTGAATAGGTTAGTTAGCAGTAAATGGTGGCTTCTGTAGTACGAACATCGAAATTTAATATAGACCGTACATTACGCAGGGTAGAGGTGTGTAGATTTTAACGTCAAACTTTGAAAATATTGAGTGCTTGTCAAATGCCTTGTCAGTTGATTTAGTCGAGAATTGGGTATTATTCGTATATACAATATAAGCCGTATTCACATACCCGTTTAATTACCGTCATGCGTCATTACCGTATACCGCAAAAATACATACCTAAGTGTATTATAGGTCGTGGTGTGAATTAAGGCAACACGTAGTTCATATTTGAAATTCTCTGCGTGAAAGGTTATTCTACCTTTATCGTCGGGGTTAAACGACGGATTATACGTTCAACTAGGTGAATGTCAGGATGGTTAACACTTTGAAGTTCCAACTCATAGATCCGGCCTTGAATCTCTTCATACCGACTATCGTGTGATGTGTAGATGATTGGGCTTGAACGTTTTACTGCCGATATTCACAAATAGACAGACAGACCAGATAGACCAGACAGACCAGCCAGATCAGACAGACCAGACTGATCAGTCAGACTAGGCAGACCAGACAGACAGACCACTACAGAGTGCAGACGGGTATATTTTATAATAACTGACCACAAAGGTTCCCAGCGCATGTCTTTCTTTCTCACCACTGTTTTCTCTTTCTCGCTCTCTCTCTCTCTATCTGTCTCTGTCTCTCTCACACATGTACTACAGAGTGCAGACGTATATATTTTATAATAACTGAGCATATAGACCCTCAACATCTATCTTTCTTTCTCATCTCTGGTTTCTCTCTCTCTCTCTCTCTCTCTCTCTCTCTCTCTCCTCTCACGCAGACACACTACAGAGTGCAGACTTGTATATTTTATAATAACTGCCCACAAAAGACCCCCAATGCGTGTCTTTCTGTCTCACCACTGTTTTCTCTTTCTCGCTCTCTCTCGCACAGACACACACGCATACATCAGTTACGTAACATCTCTAAGCTCGTATTTGGAACTGTGCTTGTAGGATAACTATTTTACGGTGATCTGAGGTGTGTGTCTACGCTAAGCTATAGATATACTGTTTATATGAGATCTATAGGTTTATAATGTAAGCGGATTGGTGGCGCAGCTGTTGAGGTCCTCGTTTGTTATTTCAGAGGTCTACGGTTCGATTAGAGTAATTCCTTAAGTAAATATGTGCGAGTGAAATAAGTGAGAAACGAGTATGCTTTTTTTTTTTTTCTTTATTTAAGATTACATTGAATACATATACACGTAGTTTTACATACATCAAAGATCTATAAGTTATTTTAATATAGTCTTTCGATTTATTTAAGTCTATAACGTACTATTGCAACATTCCAATTCTAATATATAGTGAAAACATATAAACATTCATGGTTTATTCTCGTTTTGAACAACGTTTTGATCTTAATATATATTCTATTTATTGGTTAAACATTCCAACAATATAATACACCTGTAATATATCCTAAAATCCGATTGTATTTACACTAACTGTACAATAACACTTTATTGTTTCACACTAAATCATTTTCGTTTTCTTATATCCGTATGGTATCGTGTCGTAGTTTTCTATCCTGCGACGTTTGTTGATGTTTAATCGGAGTCTTTTAATTTCAGGTTTTGTCACGAGTTCGTGGTCCTGTGTACGCCTAATGACGTTAGTAGAAGTTAAAATTTCATGTTCTGTGTCATCCACTAAGTCAATTAAGGATTCTAAGTTAACTTTTCCTAAATTTTCATAGTTAAGGGTAATTCCTTTTACTTTAATCGTTTGCTTTATCGCCCCATCTGGTAAATAAACTTTGTAGCCGTATGTTTTCGGTCCTCCTGACGCAAACTCGGTGATATAAGACCCACAACCGTATTGAGGTTCAATTTCATCGGTAAGATCTCCTAACATATTTCCTAGCGGTAGATCCGGGTACCCTTCTTTGAAATGTAAATAACAGAATCAGTATCGTAATATAGCACCTCTCTCCCATCGCTTCGAGATACGAGTATAATTTTAATCGTGCTTGTGTGGTTACGTAGGCTGCTATTACGCAGTTTACATTAAACAAGGGCTCAGCAGCCTCTTCCGCGTATATCCAGTTTACAATTAGGGTGTCCTCGTTAATTTCCTGTATATGATTAACTTCAACTGATGGAGAAAACATTAAATCGTAGAACTCTTTTAGAGTATTAATAATTGAAGTTTTGCTTTGATTTTCGCGTTGACCAAATTTACCCCAGAAACTATTTAACATAAGCTTTGCTAGAGATCTAAGAGCTGGATTTTTCTCAATAGAACCGGGTTCGAGCTGTACACCCTCGTTGTTAAGGAACTCTGCAATGTAAAGGGTCTGGTCTTCTTGATTTGTACAGTTAGATGGCCACCCTGAGGCCTCTTGCTTCATCTTTAAGAACATATTTATGAAACCGGAAAATAGACCGCCTGATCTATCTGTTTTATCATACTGTGTTGTGTCATATGACCAGATTTCTTGTATCTGTACTATATTGTACCCTCTTTGACGGCTTCTACGATCTCGTCTGTACACCATGTACCGTGAAGTGTTCGTTCCTGAATATCATGCAAGCATTCCTCGGTACTTAGTCCTTCTACACATGTGCGACAAAGCGGAAACAAGTTTTGATGTATCTTCATAGGGAGCACAGGATGGTAAAGATCTTGAGGTGGCAGAATTGAACACTTAATTATACGCTGGGGAAGGCACGCCTAGTAGTAAACTCGTCACACTCCCTCCCAACGTATACCCGTGGGTGACCAGTTGGAAACTTCCCATATTTACAAACCCAGGGTACAACGAGCACACGTCGACGTATTTAATTCTTTCGCCGGGTTTTGCTACATATTTTAGTTTTGTACACCCTGTTCTACCACCATAAAATGCATCGCGTGGGTTAAGAGGGACGTATCTTATCAGGGGTGATGTTTTAAGTATAACATTTTGGGTTTGTTTTAATTCTAGCGAAAATTTATATCCCCACATTTCAGTGACGTAATATCCTAAGTTTTTAAGACGGAATACTTTTGATTTAGTATTTTCATATCTCTGCTCCATGGTATCGTGTGGATTGTCAAACAGCTGTGCATCGCGCCGTGTTGTAAAGCATATAGGACAACCGTGATAGTAGCACCCGTAAAACTCAAAAACTTCGTTTGATGATTCGCAATAACCGTCTACTCTCAAACCATACGTCACATACTCTCTGTTTACCCGCGTGTTGAATAGAAATACCTCTACGGTCCTCTTCCCAGACCAGCCATTGTATAGCACTTATAGATTGCTTGTCTACTCTCCGATAACCAGCTTTGGGGATAATTCCTATTGTATCGGGTTGTAAAAATCGTCTTCGGTACACCAGATTGCAAGCTGAAGCTATCGTAATGGCTTCGACAAACGGATCAACCAAACACTCCTTCAAAAACAATCTTCTAAAGTACATGCAAGCATGCTTTAAGATGTCTACGTCAGACCGGCAATATTCTATTAACTCTTCCGACATTTTAAATATATAACCCTGTGATTGCGTTTCTTCATACCATTTTAAAAATTCAACTCTTTCTTCGGGTTTCATGGAGTTGGGGGAGTAGTAATCAATATGAGGTAGCGACCCTACATACCCTACATACTTACCTAAGTTTGCTTTAATGTTAAATAGATGGGGAAAATAACCTTTTCTTATACCCGTCGCTAATCCAAATGCCTTTGGTAGAGCCGAGAGCGGGATAGGGAAGTAGTTAAGACTATCAATAAATTTTAGGTTATCAAATTTCATCATTAGTATTTTAGACCCTCTCATTATAATCTCCGGTTTAAGATGTGTGTTTGTTAGTGTGTGGTTTAAGATAAACTGGTGATCAAACCCTTGGCCATTGTGGGCTATTACAACAACCTTTTTGAACAATTTTCTTACTTCCAGCAAGTAACTAAAGATTTTGTTGATACAGTATTCACCTTGTAATATTTGTTCTCTAACACCACATCGGTGGCATATAACTAGAGATGATGGTAGTGTGTAGCACGTAGGGCACACTTGCTGAAATACACAAAGATTCGCCTCGTGAAGTTTTACTGCCGGTTTTTCGGGGTGAGATTTTTCTTGACGAGTTTCTAAATCATAAAACAAAAATAAAACGTCGTTATTCTCTTTATACGGGGTTGCTTGTCTAATAAAACAAAATGGTTTTCCGGTTTATGATCGTTGCATTGTTTACAAAACACCTCTCCACAAAATGAGGTGTTTTCGGTTGTTAATATTAAATGTTTTAAACAAACGCTGCATTTGTGTACTGTTGAACATATAGACACACCCGTTTTTCTTCTTTATGGTTCAAAAGACATATGGACGAACGAAAGCTTCTACCGCAGTCGTGGCAATAAACTTCTTCACTTAATTTTTCACAAACTGGAGCTCTTCTACAGCAGGGGCATGTAGCTCCACACCTATGCCTATTTAAAGTATTGTACGGGATATGACACTTTTCGCAGTAATAGCTGCAGCAAAATGCTGATGTTAAAGATTTTATAACGTTAAAATGTCCTTGGTTGTACAGTAATCTTATTTTCTTTTCCCCGGGGTCGACACCTACGAATAACATTTCTCGTCCCTTAGTGCCGTGTTGGTATACTGTAATGTTGTACCCGGTAAGGTATTGTTGAAACTGTCTAAGTTCGTTAATACTACACCCCTTACTCGGAATTGTAACCTTAGCAACTTCTATTAAGTTTAGCGCAAACAGTTTTTGTTGTGCATCCTTTTTTCTAATGTCATTATATCTCGGGTCTTTATCTGCAAGGGCTCTGCCCACTACTAATGCTCGCGGTAAACATAAGTTATCTTCATTGCGTATAGTAATTATTCCACGTCGCATGGTTGATTCTTCATTGTAATTGTTATACACTCGCAGTCTTCCGTTCCCTGTTGGCGGTGATACACACGTTACCTCCATATGAAATGTGTCCGTGGTCGTGTGCTCAGTATTACTCTGCAGTAGTGATTCCAAAATACCCCACACAGAGCCAAATGTCACTTCGGATGCTTTACGAAAACTCAACCATCCCGGTAGTTTAAATTTGAAATTTTCTGCGTGAAAGGTTATCCCCACTTTATCGTCGGGGTTAACCGATGACATAATGTATGTAATAACTTGATTAATTCCTGTTCTTACCCAATCTAACACATTTAGCTTTCCAGTACTGTTCTTTAGTTTAAACAAAATTTTTCGCTTGGTTGAGCGAAACTTTTTTATGTTCATATAACGCTCACTGACAATTTCAAAATTAGCCATGTGCACTCGCGATGAGACCGATGTGTACGGTAGCAGCAATAAAAGTAAACTAAGTCATTTAGTACCTGATGAGCGTATTTGTACATTAGTCACCCCCCTCCCTGATAGTATTCTCATAACTATTCATCTGATTGACAGCTAATTTGTCTGGTTAAATGTAATTAGTGGAAACATTCATCTGAGGGTGTATGCCTACGCTAAGCTATAGATATACTGATTATACGATCTCTACGTTTACACCGTAAACGGTCTTATGGCGCATGGTTTAAGTCCTCGTTACTTACTCCAGAGGTCTACCCACCCTGTCTTCCTTTCTCACCTCTGCTTTTCTCGTTCGCTCTCTCTCTCACTCTCTGTCTCTACTCTCTCACATGTACTACATAGTGCAGACATATATTTTATAATAACTGACCATATAGACCCTCAACACCTATCTTTCTTTCTCATCTCTGCACACACACACACACACACACACACACACACACACACACACCACACACACTACAGAGTGCAGACGTATATATATTTTATAGTAACTCTCCACATAGACCCCCTCAACATGTGTTTCTTTCTCACTACTGCTTTTCTCGCTCTCTCTCACACACTATAGAATGCAGATTTGTATATTGTATAAAACTGTCCATAAAGAGCCCACCATATGTCTGTGTTTGTAGGAGTGATCTGAGGGTGTGTACGTACGCTATATATAGATATACTGTTTTATACGATCAATAGGTTTATACTGTAACCGGTCCGATGGCGTAGCGGTTAAGGTCCCCGTTTGTTGTTCAGAGGTCTACCCACCCTGTCTTCCTTTCTCACCTCTGCTTTTCTCGTTCGCTCTCTCTCTCTCTCTCACTCTCTGTCTCTATCTCTCTCTCACATGTACTACAGAGTGCAGACATATATTTTATAATAACTGACCATATAGACCCTCAACACCTATCTTTCTTTCTCATCTCTGCGCACGCACACGCACACACACACAGAGTGCAGACGTATATATATTTATAGTAACTCCACATAGACCCCACTCAACATGTGTTTCTTCCTCACTACTGCTTTTCTCGCTCTCTCACACACTATAGAATGCAGATTTGTATATTGTATAAAACTGTCCATAAAGAGCCCACCAATGTCTGTGTTTGTAGGAGTGATCTGAGGGTGTACGTACGCTATATATAGATATACTGTTTTATACGATCAATAGGTTTATACTGTAACCGGTCCGATGGCGTAGCGGTTAAGGTCCCCGTTTGTTGTTCAGAGGTCTACCCACCCTGTCTTCCTTTCTCACCTCTGCTTTTCTCGTTCGCTCTCTCTCTCTCTCACTCTCTGTCTCTATCTCTCTCACATGTACTACAGAGTGCAGACATATATTTTATAATAACTGACCATATAGACCCTCAACACCTATCTTTCTTTCTCATCTCTGCACACACACACACGCACACACACTACAGAGTGCAGACGTATATATATTTTATAGTAACTCTCCACATAGACCCCACTCAACATGTGTTTCTTCCTCACTACTGCTTTTCTCGCTCTCTCTCACACACACTATAGAATGCAGATTTGTATATTGTATAAAACTGTCCATAAAGAGCCCACCATATGTCTGTGTTTGTAGGAGTGATCTGAGGGTGTGTGCGTACGCTATATATAGATATACTGTTTTATACGATCAATAGGTTTTATACTGTAACCGGTCCGATGGCGTAGCGGTTAAGGTCCCCGTTTGTTGTTCAGAGGTCTACGGTTCGGATCTCACAGACTTACTTACTTTTTTATAACATAAGTTTCTCACTATACATTTCCCTTGCTATAATGTAACCCCCACATGGGGGGATTTGGGTTCAGGCAGTTGCGCACGCAACTGTCTGGCCCAAGTTCCCCCATACCTACTAGGAAGGAACCTAAAATCCAACACAACTGAGACATTGACGGAAAGATTTTATACGATTCTTGGATAGAGTTAGGGAGCAAATACGCTATAACAACAAAATGATTAAAAAGAAAAAAGAGGCTCTAGTAATATGCAAGTTCAATAACAATGGCACGAACTTCCACGCAAGCTTGTGTTTTCATAAACCACGCGTTCGTAGTTTGGTAGTTACGTAACGTATCACACTCCACTTATCTGGCTTGCAGTGTAACGTACACTGGAATCGTTTTTATTGGCTGGAAAGCTAAACAAACTGTAGGAGGCTAGGCACAAGTCGTTTTGGGTTGGTTAACGCTGGACCTTAATACTGTCAAAATGTAGCAGCATATCGCGAGAGATTTTGGCGTAAAATTAATACTGTGTGAATAACATATCGCTTTGCGTATAATATAGAACCATTTACGTTTCTACCAATAGATTTATAATTTTATTGCTTTCGTTTTGGCACGTTTAGTTTTAATAAGGGCGGATTACGTTTACGTCTTGGCCAAATACCGCTCTGATTAAACAGGCACCTAATTTCAGAGAGAAGCCGACGTTGGTATACCGTGCCTTGTCGTTGATTATGAAGTGTAATGTGAAGAACCGTATCGTATTTGGTTATTGGTTTTTTGCAAATCCCATTATTTGTTATATTGTAACTTCCCGTGTGAATGGACTGTTGTTTTTTTTATTTTCAATATAGGTTTGTTTTAGTGTAATTTTAGCCATTTATAACATATCCAAGTCACGAGGATTGTTTTTACAGGTATTTGAGACCAATTGTAAGTCATTTTGCAATTTGGCAACCCTTGTGTACACTGTACCTTTTTCAACTTAAACTAAGTGTTTTAGGGTTTTTTCGTTGGTTTGAATGTCTAAGCTCCCATGACATCTTAGATTAAGTAAAAATAAAGGTATATATCAGAAAAAAATTGATTATGTATAAGAAGTACTCACGTTTTATCCATCCAATCTTTCAACTGCGTTCCCTCACGGATAGCGTGTACCTTGTTACACGTTATATGTACATATATATATATATATATATATATATATATATATATATATATAGTGTGTGTGTGTGTGTGTGTGTGTGTGTGTGTGTGTGTGTGTGTGTGTGTGTGTGTGTGTGTACAGTGTGTCCCAAGACGTTTTATACAAAAAAATATATATTCTTGATAAAAATCTCTACATGACTTGTACATCCATAATCAGGTACAAAATTTTTAAAACATTGGATGGAATACAGGGAAAATAGAAAATAATGATTTGGACGGAGAGCAAAATACGTTAAAACTGTAGTGGGGAGCAAAATCTTCATTGAAATTGTGATTAAGTAGCAAAAACCCGTTGCCAAATCTGCCATAATTCTTTCTGATATGTGTAAATAAATAACTTCAAAGCCCACAATACCTGAATTTGAATCATGTTGGTTTTTAATCACGACAATCCCCCATTTTTGATCTGCCATTTTGAATTGTTTAATTTTGACAAATTTTTTATCCTTAACGATCTTAAAAACCCCCAATACCCGTCTTTCAAAAAAATCGGTTGAAAAATTAAATAAACACTATAATCCCCCATTTTTGATCCGCCATTTTGCAATTTTAAATTTTTGACAAATGGTTTATATTTAGCGATCTTAAAAACTCCCAATACCGGACTTTCAAAACAACCTGTTGATAACAAAAAATGTACAATTTTGTACCCTAAAAACGGTGCGCCACACGTTATTATATATTTTTTTATTTTTAAATTATATAAAAAATATTATGTTAATAATGTAACTTTTTAAAACAGCATTGCATTTTTTTTACTTTTCTAATCCCCTATAAATGCCCCGCCAATGGTTGGATTTCGATCATTAACGAACTTAACCTAGACTTTCTGGCATAATTTTTTGCTACTTAATCACAATTTCAATGAACATTTTGCTCTCCACTACAGTTTGAACGTATTTTGCTCTCCGTCCAAACCATTATTTTTTATTTTCTCTGTATTCCAGTCAATGCTTTAAAATTTCGTACCTGATTATGGATCTACAATGGAGAGATTTTTATCAAGAATATATTTTTTTGTAAAATGTAAGATACACTTTTTCTCCATTTGTATAAAACTTCTAGGGACACACTGTATACATATATATATATATATATATATATATATATATATATATATATATATATTCTGAGGATTGAATTCGTTTTACTAGAATAAAAATGAACTTTATCAAAATGTAATATTTTATTGAACCAAAAATTACAATTCGCAGGTTTAACATTTAGAAATCGTTTCTGTGTATTCGTCGCAAATCGGACGATTACGTACTCGGTAAGATTTTCTTGCTGTTCTTTGTTCTTGTCCCTGGGCGCGAGATATGTGTAGAGTATGAACCCACAAGTTATGTAGGTGCATTTTTACCTTGGCGACCAGTACCCGATGCTTCTGGTATAGTTCACACAAGTGGGTGACCAATCATTGCTTCTATGGCAATCTTTGTCGTAAATTCTTTCACAACATGTGAATTCCCAGTCATTGTTTTATGAAAGCTACGTCCTAGATCCTGATAAAACGTTCGGCGGCTGTGGGGAGTCTTTTTAGCCGAAGGGTCAGGTATCTGGCTAGACATCCAATATCAGTCATGTTATAAAATAGAGCAGGTGGCATCTAAGGGTTCTCCGTTTCGTAGAATAATCTGTTAGCCTTTTGTCTGTGTTATCTACCCCACCCTTGGTGCTATTGTGGTAGTGAATGATATCAGGTTTTTCTTTTGGTCCACTGACACTTATCGTTATGCATAGTGGAAATCAAGATGACAAGCACATTGTTTCTCTATTATCGAATCGGATAAAACGGGATATTTCACAAAATCTAGCAATTGGCAAAGTCGCCCGATACAGTGGGTACGCATCATATTTCCATAGCTCCCGTACATGTTCTGAACTAGATTCCCACACGTCATCAATTATTATAACACCCAAGTATCCATAGAATTCTGTTTCAATAAGAATGGGCCGCTTTTTCGTTAGTTTATCGGGATTATAACCATTCCATTCTTTCTATTCGTCTATTCGTATTATACTATCACATATTGCATGAGAAAATATGCACTTAAACATATGCTGTAAAGAAAGCTTCTGTGTAGATCGTACCTGCCCAGGCCTCTTTTGAACGATGAACATCTACATCACACCTACCTGTAATATTTAAGTATTGAAATTGAGAGTAACTTACATGTATAAATAAAACCAATGTTCCGAACCATCTGAAATGTAAATTTTGGAAGGCAAGACCTCAGCACTATTTGGGATTGAATTGGCCTGTGAAAGCCATTCTGCGTCAGAATGATTATCACCATATATTTCATGAGCCACATTATAGGCAATTGCAGAATTGCTTTTAACCAAAAGCGATTGCAAATATGCTTGTTGCTCCCTATAGGCTATAGCGCATATTAGTAATAGATGTAAAAATATTTAAAAAGAAACTATTTAGAAAAAGAACCTAAGCTACAATTGATTTCAACTGAATAACTGAACTATTAACGCGAACAGGTTTATTCCTGTTTGTGCATGTCTCGCATGCGCAATCCGAATTAACCTCTACTAGTTACAGTTTAATAGGAAATAGCTACAGGTATCAACAATTCACACTATCTTATTCTAAGTGCAAAAGAATACATAACAATTATATAGAGGTACGCCTGTACCTATCCATGTATTAGTAGGTGCATTTTTTCCGTGTTCACAAGGGTTAATAAACTAATAGGTCGGGGAAAAAGTATTTTTGCATATAGTATGTATAAACTTGTAATAAAATTTCTTTGGCTGTACTATTTGTGTCTGGCAGGTTTTGATGACATTAAAAAGGTTACATTTAAAAACAAACAAATTAGTAAACTGTTGTTTACATCTATTAATCATTTGTTTTCTTTCTGTTAAAATGAGTGTATCTAATGAAGAAATTCGATACATTCTAAAATTTTATTACAAAAAACGAAAAAATGCAACGCAAACCGCGTAAAAATTTTTGACGTTTATGGACCTAATGTAGTGTCAGTAAGAGTAGTACAAAGTTGGTTTAAGCGTTTTCAATCCAGAAATTTTTATGTCAAAGATGCACCTCGCTATGGTCGCCCTGTTACGGATAAAATTGACGCCATTTTTGAAAAAGTAGAGCATGATCGACATATCAGTAGTTAAGACGTAGCTGAAGAACTGGAAATTGATCACAAAACAGTTTTGAGCCATTTGAAAAAAGTTGAATACACAAAAAAGCTCGATATTTGGGTGCCACACGAGCTCACTAAAAGAAATCTAATGAACCGTGTACTCATTTGCGATTCTTTATGGAAACATAATGGAACCGAATCATCGTTTTTGAAGAGATTGATAACTGGTGATGAAAGGTGAATCACATACGACAAGAACGTGAGAAAAAGGTCGTGGTCAAAGGTCGGTCAGGCTTCACAAACTGTGGCAAAACCAGGGTTAACTCGCAATAAAGTGATGCTGTGTGTATGGTGGGATTGGCAGAGCATCGTTCATTATGAGCTTTTACCGCGGCAGAACTATCAATTCGGATCTCTACTGCCAACAACTGATGAGATTAAGGCTAGAAGTTGAGAGAAAGCGTCCGGAATTGATCAATAGAAATGGTTTGTTTTTTCATCACGATAACGCTAGACCACACACATCTTTAACCACTCAGCAAAAATTAAGAGAGTTTGGCTGGGATGTGTTAATGCATCCGCCATATATCCCTGACCTTGCCCCTTCAGATTTACACCTATTTCGGTCTCTTCAGAATTCTTTAGGCAGTGTCAGGTTAACATCAAGAGATGACTGCCAAAACTACTTGTCGTGTTTTTTTTTATCAGAAGTCCCAAAATTTCTACAGCAACGGGATCGTGTCACTGCCTACAAGATGGCAAATCATCGAACAAAATGGTTACATATATACTATAATTAAATGTAAATAAACTTTGAAAAAAAATGTCTTGAGTTTTCATGTAAGCTCTGTCTAACTTAATAATTAGTCTGCCTCTGTTCTTTCTGTTCGTCGGGAGATAGACTGTACTGTTTTTGCTTCTTCACCAAGAGGCTTAACGAGTTTGAAGAATCTTCGACATTGTTCTGGAAATAAAGAAAGAAGAATTAGTAAATATGTAAACTAGTGTTAAAAAGCAGCATTTCCTAAAACATAACTTACAAACTATGTGGTATGTTTTCATTCATATTTATCTAACTTACAAAAAGACATGGTTTCATTCAAAATATTCACTAAAACTTTCAGCAGCAAATTTTGTCTAATTTTTGTTGTCTTTCGGGTGTCCACTGGTGGCCATTTTGGAAATGGCCACCAGGGGGAGTTGGCAGATTTCTCCACATGTAAATTTGTTCATATTACATCTGTCTACCTCTGTGCCAAATTTAGTGCTTTTATCAAAAAGGTTAGGGTAATCCGCTGTACTAATCCTAAAATATTCGTCCAATCTATGGAGTGACGATTATACAAAAAATTGGGGAAAACATTACTATTTTAAAGTTTGGAATATAACTCCCTGTGTAAATGATACATAAGATCCAAAATTATTCATATAGCTTGATATAATATCCCAACACATAGACTCTTGATATTTCAATTAAAAAGAATACAATATTAATTTACGTAATTAAGGAAACATCTCGCTTCAGGATCACCGACTTTACTGTATTACATGATGATAGTATCAAAATTAATGCCCTTACGTTTTCTTAGGCATTTGTGTTTATACAGAACCGCCCGATAATTAATCATAACCTACCCATAAATTATGATAATAATAGTTTTTAAGTTAAATTAAGGTTGATGCACAAACACACCTATGTGTCTACATTTACCCTATTGGGACTATCTGTGTCTTCAGAATCTGGAAATTGTAAATAAATGATATGTAACGTTTAGATGTCCATCGTCAAAAATAATACCGAAAATTAAGATGAAATACAAACTTGACGAATAAAACGACAGACCAACATTGGTACGAGACGTTATACAGGTAATGAGTGAATAAATAAAATTACTAATTAAAAATGTCAGGCTGGCAAATTGCAGATGAAGTTGATGAAGTCATTCACAATTACAACTTTCATCGTTGGAGTCTATATGTATATATATATATATATATATATATATATATATATATATATATATATATATATATATATATATATATATATATATATATATATATATATATATATATATATATATATATATATATATATACGATAGAGTAAAGTAAGTTAATGCTTAACTAGAATTATTTGTGTAAATATTGTATGGACCATAGGGTAGAGGTAAGAAGTGTGCATTTTTAAAATATTGGAAGTTATACAGGGTGTGCCAGAAAAGCAGGACATGAAAAAGTATGATTTTTTAAATAGAACACCCCTGTATTTGATTTTAGTTTTTAATTCTACGTGTCCATACAAACATATTTTGTCATACAAAAGATTGGCTGAAAGTTTTTAGTTCTTGAGATATTCGCGTTTAAAGATTATTATGGTCATTTTCGTGGGGTTGATGAATGGGAAATTGTTCCGTTATTTCACAATAAAAAATTGATATTTCGTGTGAAAAATGAGTGATATTATATTAACGTTTAGACCGAGTAGTATTTCTAATTTTCTCAACAGGGTATTTGTTATAACCATTCAAATTTGAAAATTCTCAAATTAAAAAAAAATCGGTTTAATTGCACACCCTATATATTTTTATTTCATTTTATTCGGGATTAAAAAATCTATCATTTTTTTCAAATATATCCTATATCTATCTTTGATAGTTTTCGAGTAATTTCGATTTTCTCACTAGCTACGTTACATACGATACTATAACATTATTGTGGATCGTGGTAGCCATGGAAAACAATTGCGACGAAATAAAACAAACCACCTAAGCGAGAATATTAACAGTTTTTATTAATGAGAAACAGTAATTCAATAATTATTCAACATTGCGTCTTAGTAAATGCTCTCATGTTCTGTCTCACTTCTTTATGGAGCACAAAAAGTTGTTATTTAATTGCAGCCGTTGATTAATGATATTGCAGAATTCAATTCGTCTTGCAAAATCCTCTTCTCGCAATTCTTGATGAAGCTCAATGTGATAGGGATGGTACTTATACTTCAGCGTTGTTCGATTCACGTTTGATTTTGAGGTATCACATATCGTCGCTAATGTTCTAAAACTCACTTGGGGATTTTCTTGAATATTTAATAATATTTCAAGTTCTTTTTCTTCATTAGCTGCCCTTTTATTAACAATTTTACGTTTGAAGTATTTAACACTACCGCTAGAATCAAATCTATCCATCAAATTTTCCAAGCCAACAGTAGTAGGGATTCGACGTTCAGGATATTTCATTTTGTAGATTCGTTGTGCCAATAAAGGGTTTTTTTCAGCCTCGCCCAACACGTATATCATATCAATTAATTCATTTGTCGAATAATCCATAATTGATACAAGAATTGATAACAAGTTAAATGCGAAAACGACAAATTTAATATGTGTTTATTTTGACAAGTAGGAAACCTTTGTATCTTAGTAACGCAATTATTATTTTCCATGGCTACCAAGATCCATGCAATGCAATGTTATCGAAAATAAAGTAGTATCTATCATTTTTGTCAAATATATCCTATATCTATCTTTGATAGTTTTCGAGGAATTTCGATTTTTCTCACTAGCTACGTTACATACGATACTATAACATTATTGTATCTTTTGTATGACAAAATATGTTTGTATGGACACGTAGAATTAAAAACTAAAATCAAATACGGGGTGTTCTATTTAAAAAAATCATACTTTTTCACGTCCTGCTTTTCTGGCACACCCTGTATAACTTCCAATATTTTAAAAAAATGCACACTTCTTACCTCTACCCCATGGTCCATACAATATTTACACAAATAATTCTAGTTAAGCATAAACTTACTTTACTCTATCGTTGGGACACCCTGTACAATGTGTCCCAAATTCGCTTCTCTATAAAGTGATTTCGGCTCCCGTTATACTTACGGTAAAGGTTAAATAGGGAAAGTTTTAGAGGAAGCTTAGAGCATTCGATATCCGGTTTCAGATTTACGATCGGTCAATTGGTTTTGAAAATATCGGCGAAAAACCGAAAATGGCGAATTTCGTTTTTCGCCAGTAAATCCGAAATGGTTAATTTGACAGCTGTCACAGTGTGAGATTATTCGGACAATTTTTTAAGACGAATAAGATGGTGTGTATGACATGTCACAATCGTCTTTTGTTATCCCACAATCTGCCTCAACTTTCATTTTTGTTATGGCCGCCATATTGGATTTTTCGATTTTTGGAAAGAGCGCAATATTTCCAGTTTAGTGATGTCTCACAAGTGCATAAAAGATTAGAGTTTCATCGAAATATCTCACTTTCTAAAGTTAGGTCTTATTTATTATTATTAGTAGGACATGATTTATTTGTCAGTAAAATTGGATTTCATTTTTTCCATATAAGGTGGCTCTGACTTTGACGTTAAATAATTCAAAGTAGTGTTTTCATAAGTAGTACGCTTTTCTGCCATTAAAATCATAAACGTGACACACAAATTGTAAAAGCCTGTTGAAAATGGCCGGTATTCCCTATTCAAATGAAGAAAAGTTTAACATGTTAGCGCTTTACTTGCAGTCAAACAGAAACGCCGACATTACGTCAGCGAGGTATTTGGAGACGTACCGCGAACGACGGCAGCCTCATAAAACCCACTTCAGAAAAATTGTAATTAATTTAATTAACTATGGGAGCTTCGAAAAACCTAAAAGCGGATACAATATTGATAATGAAAATCGTGACAGAAACATTTTACAAGCAGTCAACGAAAACCCCAGTGTATTAGTAAGAACGGTTGAACGGGAAATTCGTGTGTCAAAATCAACGGTACAAAGAGTGTTAAAAAAGAATAACTACTATCCATACAAACCCACAATAGTTCAAGGACTTAAGGAAACTGATTTTCTGCGAGTGGTATACTAGAATGTGTAATGAAAATCCCGATTTTGTTAATCATGTCTTGTGGTCTGGTGAGAGTAGGTTCACGAATTGTGGAGTTTTTAATAAGCACAACATTCATCATTGGGCTGTAGAAAACCCTCACGAAGTGGCAGAGAGACATCTAAAGACCACATTTGGAAGTAACATTTGGTGTGGGATTATTGGTAATTTAATCTAACTTACCTATTTTAATTGGGCACCTATGTATTATAAATTATTAATCATTGCAGGAAATCGACTTATAGGACCATTTTTGTTTGACTATAACTTAAACGGACAGAGGTACCTAGAGCTTTTTCGAAACCAGGTTGTGCCGGCTTTACGAGCTACTCTCACCGAAGATGAGTTCAGAAGAACCTGGTTTCAACAGGATGGATGTCCGGCACACAACACCATTCAAGTCAGGAACTTCTTAAGGGAGCAGTTTGATGAAAGAATTATTGCATTAAATGGTCCAATATCTTGCCCTCCTAGATGCCCTGACCTTTCGCCCTTGGATTTCCACCTCTGGGGTCACACAAAGAATGAGTTCTACGAGTTTGATCCTCCTGCGACCATAGAAATCCTGAGACAGAGAGTTTTGGATACATTTAGAAATAGTGTTAACGGAAATACACTTGCTAGGGTTGTACGAAAAACAGTCACCAATTGTCAAAAATGTCTCGATGTAAATGGACGTCATTTTGCAAATCTGTAAATTAATTGTAATTGTAATTTTATTGTAGGTTGTTCAAAGGTTCAAGTATTAATTAAATTAATGGCGATTTTTCTGGCTTTATTTTTAACACACTCATAGCTGGGAATTTGTCCCAAAACATCTGTCTTGTTGAGAGGTCGTTATTTAATTTCATGTTTTATTGAAAATCCAAAGAATTTTATACATTATTTATTGAGGTTATTTTGCGACAAGTAAATCATGGCCTACTAATATTAAATAAGACTTTAGAAAGTGTGATATTTCGATGAAACTCTAATCTTCTATGCAGTTGTGAGACATCACTAAACTGGAAATATTGCGCTCTTTCAAAAAATCGAAAAATTAAATATGGCGGAAATAAGAAAAATGAAAGTTGAGGCAGATTGTGGGATAACAAAAGACGATTGTGACATGTCATACACGCCATCTTATTCGTCTTAAAAAAGTGTCCGAATAATCTCACATTGTGACAGCTGCCAAATTAATCATTTCGGATTTACTGGCGAAAAACGAAATCCGCCATTTTCGGTTTTTCGCCGATATTTTCAAAACCAATTGACCGATCGTAAATCTGAAACCGGATATCGAATGCTCTAAGCTTCCTCTAAAACTTTGCCTATGTAACCTTTGCCGTAAGTGTAACAGAAGCTGAGATCCCTTTATAGAGAAGCGAATTTGGGATACATTGTATATATATATATATATATATATATATATATATATATATATATATATATATAATACACTCTTACGTTCACTTTCATCATCACCCAATTGAGCTGGCGAAGGACATGCATAAGAATAATTTGTATTGAGTTTATTTGGGTTCTCTTTGCACATTTGTCTCGCATGAGTATCATCAGATGCTGACATACATTTTCTTCGTGCTTCTTCTCTGGAGATTTTTAAACACCTCCAAAAAGTCTCAATCATATAATTGATCATACCACATATACGTTCGCATCTGACCTTATGGTCTGTCCATTCAGGTTTTGGAGCTGAATATTTTATATGTGGTAAGTTTCGTGTGTAGGTGGCCATTTACACGTAGTTATTTGAGTGTAGTCAAGTAAGGGATTTCATAGACTACTTGCTCATCATCTGTAGATTCGTCCAAAAATTTGAAAATTTGGGCTATTTGGGGGTACCCTGTATCTCTACTATTGCAAAAGTTATCAAAAAGGTAAGAACGTTAATTCATTGGCGTACTCTACTTTTAGGGTACCGTTTTCAAAGTATAACCCAAACATGAACTTTTTTTAATGGAACTGTAAAATATTAATTTTTTATAGGTTGGCCATGCTATTTCTCGTTCTCTTTAATATCTTTGCCTTAAAAATAAAAAAAAAGTAGTTAATTCTCTATTTGCATTTGTTGTGGTAAGTATCCAAAAGTTATAAAAACTTTATTTTATTAAAATAGCTCTAATTCTAATTTAAATTCATTATGATAATAATAACACATTTATCAAGTGGTTAGGGAAACAAATGAACATCTACACAGATATTGTTGAATCTGTCAAAGAAAATATTTAATATTTAAATTCTTGTTTATTTAAAATTATGGCCGAAATAGAAATATTTTCAAACCCTGAGAAGTATGATGTAATAAACTGTTTAAATCAGTGCAACGACAATGTCACCGAAGCATTAGAAAGGTATTTGAACAGATAGAAAAGTAATTATTAAATTTAATAGTTTTACATAAGATTTGTTTCTTATTTTAATTTTAGATATCCAGAAAGACACCAACCAAGCCGAAATACTAAGTATAGACTAAAATCAAGTTTAATAGATTATGGATCATACTTCAAGCCATGATCACAAAATTACGTAAACAAATTTAAACCATATAAGGTCAGTCTAGTTCAACATTTACATCCCGGTGATCCAGGGAGAAAGATCATTTTTTTTCAACTGGTTTTTGGAACAATGTCGAATTGATGATAATTTTGCACGAAATGTGATTTGGTCAGACGAATCCTACGTCAACAGCGCTGGAGTTTTTAATAGGCATAACACTAGGCATTGGTACCAGAAAAAGCAACACATTACTTTTGAACGCCATTCAACAGGGAAGGTTTGGTTTTAGTGTTTTAGTTTAGTTTTAGTTCCTGTTTCATAATTGGAACGCATATTTATTATTATATTTTTGAAGGAGGGCTCACTTCAAACAAAATATTTAGATATCTTGGAAGAGATTTTACCGCAAGTATTAGATGATGTGCCGCTGACTAACCGAAATTCAATATTCTTTCAACAAGGTGGAGCCCCTGCTCATAATTCTGGAATGGTAAAAGAATGTTTGGATCGCAACTTCCATGATTGTTGGATTGGGACAAATGGTTCAATTCGATGGCCTTCAAGGGCACCAGAATTGTCAATTTTGGATTTTTTATATGGTGATATTTAAAAAATCAAATATACAAAAATCGTCACAATAATATTAACGAACTTCGTGAAGCAACAGAGCAGGCGTTTCGCGATTTTGATGCATTATCCCTAAAACTGTCAAATGCGTTAAGAATACGAAAAGTATGCGATTTATGTGTAAGAGAAAATGGTCATCACTTTGAACAGTTTATTAATCATATTTTATTCAGTATTTCAAATTGTAAATTTGTTTATTTTTGTTGATTAATTGAGTATTCAAGTATGTTTAGTGTTTTATATCATAGCCAACCTATAAAAAATTAATATTTTACAGTTTTTAGTGATTTCGGAGATTAATAATAATAATAAATATAAGTATATAGTGCTATACATCATTTTAAAGTGAAAAAAATAAAAAAATTAACGTGCTATAAATATACAGGGTGTTCCATTAAAAAAAGTATAAGTTCGGGTTATATCTTGAAAACGGTACCCTAAAAAATTTTTTTGAATACGCCAATGAATTGTTTGCAAAAATATCTATCAGTTAACGTTCTTACCTTTTTGATAACTTTTGCAATAGTAAAGATAGAGGGTACCCCCAAATCGCCATGTAACTTATAATGTAAATGCACTGAAGTTGTCCGGAGGTCCAATTTTTTACATCATAAAATAATTCAAAATTTTCAGTAAAATAAATTAATAATCTATGAGAATAAGAATAGAATTTTTGGTTGTCTGAACAAAAAATTCTAATAGCTACTCTAAAAAACAAAAAATGCTTGTATCGATCAATGATGAAAATTTCTTTAAAAATAACTGGCCCAGTGTATAACAATACTTGCCGAAAATCAATAGCTTTCCAACGATCTGATTCATCAAGTGTTCTAGGTTTGCGGCAAACCTCGCTGGACATATGTTTTTACGATTATTCAGATTAGCTGAAATTTGAAGTAATTTTTCCTTTGGCAATCTTATACTAATATTGCCTTTAACTAATAAATTTAAAACCTTTTTCATGACCCCTAAACAAACTGAGTGCATATAGTCAATACAGAGTTGGGAAACCATTCCTATTAGTAATAATTCTAATATCGATGTTCCTTTATGATATTCGTCATCCACTTTAACTTTAAATGTTTCGTCTGTACGTAAAGTTCTATTTGTTTCCGGAAAAATGACTTTATTTCCATAATACTCACCTTCTGGACAAGAATGATAGCCAGTATGTTTTTTTACGCAAGTAACCTAAGCTCTCGCTGGAGGATCGCAAATAAACACATGTGGTATTATTTTTATAATAACATTTTGGTAAGCTAACCCTGATAATGGCAGTTCTAATTCATCCACAAACATTCTTAAAAAACCATTACAACTATCTGGCTTACACATTCCATGATAAATACCTACTATGAAAGGTTCAGTATAAGAATTTGTCCTCGCTATTGCAGATAGAATCGGCTAAAATTGACTTGAACTACTTTTGGAAATCGGCAGGCCATCGATATTAAAATCTAAGTAAATAACTGCAGGAGTGTCTAATGTTGAGTAATATTTCTGTGAAGAATTTATTAATCCATATTTAATGCGAAAATGAACATAATTTCCAGATGGAATGCAAAATATTTCAATAACTGGAGGGGTCTTAAGAAGACTTCTCACATCTTTTGGGATGTTTTTTTATGTCATGTCTACTTAATAACACAAGTAACTTATTGGCACTCTCTAATATTGGATTCTGGGTTTTTCATTAAGAGCGGCGCATTTTGATTCTTCAATTAAAAACTTGTGGGTTAGTTATGAAAATTATGTTTATATCAGATGAAAGTACAATCGATTCCGTTATTTATGGAACACGACATCGTTCAAATGTCCGCCGCGGAAGCGCTGGCACGAGTGAATACGCTGGACCCAATTTTCCATGACTCGAGCACACAAATCGGCCTAAATACCAGAAATTTCGCATTCGATGTTGGCCTGCAGCTCTTCTAACGTTACTGGCTGGTTGGCATAGACCAGTGATTTAATGTAACCCCAAAGAAAAAAGTCTAAAGGGGTTAAATCGTACCAACGAGCGGCCATTCAGCTATCACCTCTCCGAACTTGGTCTTCAATAATTCGATTGTGTCGTACGCTGTATGGTACGTTGCGCCGTCCTGTTGGAATCACACATCGTCCAAGTTCATAACGTCGATGGTAAAAATACTGATAGCATGACCCTGTAGCGATCGCCTTGATTTGTTGCGCCGATGAAACCGCACCAAACACTTAATGATTTTCTTGTGAAAGTCGGCATCAGCTTGTATCTGGTCCAGAGCCCAATTAGTGAATGTCCGACGCTTAAAATGGTCGGTTGGCTTCAGTTCAGCCAAATCCTTCCGAAAAATTCGCCACAAACTGGTCACACTGACGTTCAACGCCTGTGATCGGCGTGGAATCGACATTCTGCTAGACATTCTCGAAGCACGATATTTTCTTCAGTTAGCATTACGTCATCGCAAGTTGTTTAATTTTGCAAACGTTCAATAGTCCGTCTTGTTACGGTTTCGTCGACCAAAATTTGTAAGACGCAATGTCGCGATAACGAACTTTGATAAAAAGTTGAATTAGCAAAAGTTGATAAAGCGTGTATACCTCCATGATTCAATGGCATAGACTGACGTTTCAAAATTTGAAACAATTACGAAGCTAATTTCACTCCTATTCGAGAAATGTCTCAAATCTGCTGATAAAGTTTGAGTGGCATTACTGGACGTTGCACGTGCTCTAATTACTGAATTATAAGAATTGTCCTTAGGTTTATCAAATCAATCCAAATTAACGCTGATTTCATTCACTACAGTAAGACTATTGGAGGGCGAAATTACATTTCGATTTACTTCAAAAGCAGGAGATAAAGGCAATGGTTGTGGTACAGATAGTGAATCTACATAATCTTTTTCTGTAACACAAGATGTGGAATTATTAATCGTGTTAATTCCAGTAGAGCTGTGGCCAATTTTAAAAGGAGGTTGTGATAAATGTGTAGGTGAAAACGAATTAATAATATCCAGCTTACGTCGCTTCATTTGGCGGTAACTTAACAAGCCGATAGGTTTGAGGTTATTTACAACTTTATTCTAGTAAAATGATATTACATATATTAACAATGACCCGCTGTTATTGACGCTCCTTACTTCAAATAAATAAATCCATAAACGTCGTCTAGTTCACATCGATGCGAACTTGAGGATATTATTCACATTGTGAGATTCTAAAACAAGATTTGCGAAGTCTGCGTATTCTCTAATATTATTTTAACTGGTTTTATATATATATATATATATATATATATATATATATATATATATATATATATATATATATATATATATATATTTTTTGACAAGAAATAAATAATAATAATGGTTAATAAAATAATTTATATTTGAATACTTATCCCATAGCTCTTTATCTCAATTTGGGGATAGAGTTCATCTAGTGGGAAATAATATCTGGTTCAAAATATATTGGATTATACTTTATAAAATTATCTTATGTGAAAATGTATCTGAACAAAATTTTAAATCGCATGCGTTATAAAGTTACTGAATAAATTGTCAAAATGTCAAATTGTCAAATAATGACTTGTTGAATTTTGGTTTAAATTTTAACTGGATAAATGAAATTTAAAATTTAAATAGTTTAAAAGTATTATAAAACATTTACCCTATACATATAACAAAAATAATTAGGAAATTCAAAATATGAACAAAATAACCTTATGATCATAATTTAACTCACAAACAAATGCAAAGGTTTTTTTTTTTACCATTAAACCAGCAATATAATAAATTAAATTTTATATTAAAATTTTCAAAATAGTTTTGAATAATTTTTCTTTGAGATTCCCTTCTTTGAACACTTGGGTTATTAAGGTCATTTTTTTTTGTAATTCTAAAAATTAACTGTCGAGTAAATTTTTAAATAACCCCGTAAGCGAAATCCAGATTAATCTAATCTCGATATTATTTAATAGATGAAAATGCGTTTAAGAACTTTAATACAACAGCATATTTATCAATTTGTTAAAATGAATATTCACTTCGAATAATTGGGTCATGTTCAATTTACTTCATCATCCATGATATATATGCTAAACTTTAAATAATTTCTCCATTTAGCTATTGTAAAAAAATGAACCAATCATTTTATTACCTGAAGTGTTATAATAATTAATAAATAGTTGTGTTAAAAATAATTTTAATCCGAATATAATAAAAAATTTGGCCAAACGTTTAATTTCAGGATGTTTTATGTGACATTTTTATTCTAATTACTATTAAAATCCACAATTTGTCGATTAATTTTCCATTTAAAAGAGGCACTATCATCGTGAAGCCAATGTTGTATAAAATTCCTAAATCAAACGTTGAGTCATAATGTAAAATTAGTGATCATTCATCTTCAAATATAAAAGACGTAAAACATTTGAATGGCAATTTCTTTAAGCAAATGTTTCCGAGGAAACAAAATTAAAACAGTCTTTTCAGCTGCAAAAGCCCTTTAATTTCCACAAGGATGTACCAGGTGCGTTCAATTGAATAGAAATCGATGAAGCTCTTGTCCTAAAATCAAGACAGAAAAATATCTTGCATTGAATGCCGTAAAAATATCATAACAGGAAAGAAAAAAAAATTTTCAAACAAAATTCGTGATTCTGTAAACTTCAGAAGCGACATTTTTAAATAAATTTTGTTTTCTTTGAAATATTAAACACTAATTCTTTTTCTTGGGTTAAATTTTATTATATCACAGATTTATTTTAATTATAGTGAAATTTTCTTTAAATCTGTCAATAATGTAAACAATAGTTAAATAAATTTTCTGGCCTCGTTTGTTATTTATTGTTAATAATTCTGTACAAAAACTCACAATATAACATTGTACACCGAAATTCACCCAAATGCGTAATATAGTATTTTGGCTACAACCGAAATCTTCAAAGATTAGTATAAAAAAATTAAAATGTTAAATAGCGAAAATATTAAACTGTATTATTGATATTTTATAGAACGGGTTTAATTTTTTAACGTGGATAAAATTCTATGACATTAACTTTTAAACGTCATTATTTATATTTTGTTTGTTTTACAACTTAGTTTTCGTTATATATAAAAAGAGGTTGCATAGTTATACTAAAAAATTACAATTAAATTATTTCATTTCTTTTAATTCTTTAAGTTAGCATCTATTAACCTCTGTCAGATATGAAGTTAAACGTCTGACATATAAATTATAAAAAATGTTAAAAATTATTACATTTCCCTTAATTTCCATTTTGTATTAACTGTAGTTACCAGATATTTTTAATTAAAATAGGGTTTATGTTAATTAATGGTAACATTTGTATGTACATACCAAATTGCATTTCTTATAGCTCAAATATAATACAAAATCACTGGCGCAACATAACAATTTTAATTTTCCCTATTTTAATTTAATCGATTTCTTTAATGCCCCATAACTTTATTATTATTAAAGATAATTGATTTTGGCAAAATCTTTCTTCGAGCACCTTTGTTACATAGTCTACCGCGATACACAGTTTTCATACAGTGTGTTTAGTTTTTTTATACAATCCTAAACTACATTTTTTCATATGGACCACAACTATTATTTGCAACATTACATTTTGTACACTAAAATGGAAATTTCTATTAGCTTCAAATACTGTTAATTTAAAATAACAAACAAAAAACAAGGAACGTGATACAAAACTTATGTGAATAAAACAAAAAAACAAAAAAGTATTATAAATAACATAACAAAGGTTACTAATTAATTCTGATAAATAGCAACAACAAAAAGAATGTAAAAAAACAATTTTTGTTAGTAAATGTTCAAACTGTCTCCCATTCTGTTCCAAACAGATTCTACTCCTTTTCATTATCCCATTTGCAGCATTTATTAATTTCAAATATTTGGTTAAATCTAAAATCTTCTAATTCTTTGGTATTAAACTACTTAAAATTCTATGTAAACGAAAAACCAAGTTAAATCTTTTATTATTATATAGTTTCCTAAGCTGATTTAGATAATTTTAGATGATTCATAATGCTTTTTGTTGAAAAATTTTTAACAAATTGATTGGTTTTTAATTATTATATATATATATATATATATATATATATATATATATATATATTGAGATGTTTAGATAAGAGTAAGACAAATTGGATAGTTTTAACTAGTAATTTCTTTAAAAAAGGTTGATTTCAAGCATAATTGTGCGAGACATTTAATTTTGTAATTTGGTTCACGATGGGTGAAAGTGGATTTGTTTTGGTTAAAACAGTCTAAATAAATTTATACATTTTGGTTTAATCATAAAAACATTGTGCTACTTACAAAATGTCAGGAATGTTAAATAAACTTATTTCCGTAAATTCAATTCAGTATTTAGTTTGTTTCAATAAATTTCAATTTTTCGAAAAATTTTGGCATGTGAATATTTTACAGGTGTTTAACAAGTGTAAAGTTAGATTTATATTAGGAATTTTGTATAAGTAGATAGAATGCAGGAAATTTGGTAAAATTTAGAAAGGGTTATAATATGAACTTAATATGATCATTTCTCACATATTTTGGAAGCGATTGTGTGACAAACATAGTGATGCATTTTAAATATTAAGAACAGTGCATAGAACATATCACACAAAGATATTTACATGAGATACATTTTTATGGTAGAATTTTAAAAAGTGTGTTAAACGATATGACTTCTTTGTGACAAAAAATTATATAATGGCAAGATGAACAATAAATATAATAAAGACAGTTATTACAAGTATTTGGATAACATTTTAATTTACATGAACGTTTTTAAAGCAATTATTTTATTTTTAGAATTAAGTTTGGTTATGTCTTAAATTATGTTTTTTTACAAATTTATAGTTTTTATAAATTAGGCTTAAATTATTTTTAAAGTGATTAATAGGAGGTCTTCCTCATATTTAATAGTAATTAATTTAAAAGCATTTAAACGCAAAATTTATGAAATTGGGGTTGATTATAATTTTATTGGAAAAATAAAATTCCTTTAAATTTAAGATTTGGACTTTAAATGTGTGTTTTCCAATGTAAATTTTGTCAGGATTACATATATGTAATTAATTTAAGTGTAGTTTGTAAGATTAGTTAGATATAAGCAAATTTAAATTAGAAATATTATAATATTTAAAAAGAACCATATCAAGTTGGATATCTATTATGCGTTTTTACACAATTTCATTTCTGTTATTAAAATTTAAATCTATAATTGTATAAGAAAGTTATCGCTAAATTTCTATTTAGTTAAGTTTTCAAATTATTTTCGACCAATCAGAAACATGTTACATATTTGAATTGCTTAAAAAAATTGAAGATTGGTAACCAACAAAAGGGTATAAAAGGAATTGCCCTTGATCAGATTCTCTCTATAATTTTGCCAGTTGTTTGAAAAGGTTAAAATAGTGTAGTGTTTTTGTGCATCAAGTAAGTTTTAACCTAAATAATTATCGGGAAAAATTTAATATAAACGGGAGACGAAAAATCAGGCGCAATTGTTTTTAAACCGACAATTGTTTAAATATTTTTAGGTTACCGATACCTGTGCCATTCGTAAAGTTCATTACGAATTATTTTCTTACTTGTGACGATTTATGTTGAACGTTTAAAATTTCGTTTGTTGAATTTGAATATTGGTTACGTTTTGCCAAAATAAAATCGTAATCATTTTCTTCATTTGTGTTTTATTTGCTGCTGCGATTTTTTGAGCCGGAACCTAAAAATAAAGTGACATTAATTTAAACCTTTACAACCTTTAAATATTATTTAAACGATAAAATTAGAAAGCATTAATACATTTAAATAAAACATTATCGATTTAAAATTTGTGGTTGGTGAAGCCGTAAATTAAAATATTAGCAGTTACCGAAGCAAAGTGACCAACAACCGAGGGAGTTGCAGCTGTGGGTGAATGGTAGCAGTGAACATCATAAAGATCTTCGATCATATTGGAAAGTGCCTGCATCTATTTGGAAACCTTGTGAAGACATCGTTTGAGTTGGAATTTAATGTGAGTTTTTTGATATAACCCTTCTATTTGTTCATTTGTGTTGATTTCCTGCAATTATTATTTTTTATGTATAGGTGTAAATGTTTATATAATACTTTTAAATATTTCCAAATTTTAAATTTCATTTATCCATTAAAATTATAAACATAAATTCAACAAGTCATTGTTTGACAATTCTGACATTTTTGAAATTGTATTCAGTAACTTTATAACGCATGCGTTAGTATAAATTTTGTTCAGATACATTTTCAATAAGATAATTTTTTAAAATAATCCACATATATTTTCGAACCAGATATTATTTCCACTAAATTGAACTCTATCCCCAAATTGAGATAAAGCTAGTCCGGTGCATAATATTCAAATATAATTATTATTTTATTAACCATTTTTATTTATTTCCTTACGTCAAATATATATATATATATATATATATATATATATATATATATTATAATAATATAATAATTATAAAATTAATATTTTAATAATAAAATTTTTAAAGTAAAAAATTTTAAATAAAAAAATTTATAAAAAATTTAAAAATTGTTTTTTAAATTGATATTTTTTTTTTAACTAAAAATTAAAAATTTAAAAATTTTAAACAAAAAGGAAATTAAACAAATAAATTAAAAAATTAAAAATTAAATTGCCTTTTATTTCATTTATGGTTTAAAAGGAAAACCCAAATATTTAATTTTTTTTAAAGTTTTCGTTTAAATTTTTTTTTTAAGAATTTTAAAAGACTTTTCTTAAAATTTTTTTGGTATTTTAAATTAAATTTAAAAAGGAAAATTTTACAAAAACATTTAAAAATCATTTTAAATTTCCTTTCAAATTGAAAAATTTGGTTAATTTACTTTTGTTTTCCTTTTCAAGAAAATTTCTTTTTTTTAATTAATTTAAAGGATGGTCAATTTTTTTATTAATTTATTTTATTTTAACTATTACTTTTGGGTTAAAATTTAAAAAATTTTAATATTTCTTTTTTTAAGTTATAAATTTTGGTTCCAAAACCTTGTTTTTTAATTCCAACCTAAAAATAAAGTTTTTCGAAAAGGGTTTAAATTCTTTTTTTTGGTTTTAAAATTTTGTTTTAACTCTTTTAAATTTATTTGTATTTGTTCTTTGTTCTTTTTTGGGTCGTTTTAATTTTTTTTGTTTCTACAAATTTTGTTTAAATTAACCCATTTTCCCTGGGGTTTAAAAACCGTTTTCTAATTTTACAAATTTTTGTTTTGTTTTTAACGTTAAAAAACCTTTAAATAAAGGATGACCTTTATTGATTGTTTTTTGGGGATGGGAAAATATTTTGACGGGGATTTAAAATTTTCAAATTAACCCTTTAAGGAAACCCCAATCGACAAATTTTTTTAAAATTTTTTGAAATAAAATTACTGGACCACAAAAAAGAAAATTCGAAATTTTTTGGGTTAAAAAATTTTTCAAAAAGGCCCCGCATTATGAACATTAAAATTATCTAAATGGGGTTGGAAAACGGTGGGGTCAGGGTAAAATGGTTGGTTCTGTCAAATTTAACGGGTTTTTTGGGGTGACTCAAGATTACATTAATAGCCTTTTAAACCAAAAAAAAGAGGGTTGCTATCCCAAATCCCTTTGAAATTAATAAATGCTGCAAATGGTAATGAAAAAAATCTGTTTAACAGAATAAAGTTTAAATTTTAACAAAAATTTTTTTTACATTCTTTTGTTGTTCATTTACAAAAATTAGAACCTTTGTTATGTTATTTAAATACTTTTTGTTTTTTGTTTTTTCCATAATTTTTATCTTTTTTTTGTTTTTTTTGTTTGTTTTAAATTAATTTAAAAAATTTCCATAAAAAAATGTAGTTTAGTTGAAAAAAATAAACCACTATAAAATTATCGAACTTTAAAAATGCTCGAAGAAAGATTTTGCCAAAAAATTATCTTTAATAATAATAAAGTTTCATTAAAGAAATCGATTAAATTAAAAAGCCCAAACGATTAGAGATAGCTGAATTATGTTGCGCCAGTGATTTTGTCATTATATTTGAGCTCCATAAGAAAGTGTCGAATTTGGTCCACCCTGTACATACGACAATGTTACCATTAATTAACATAAACCCTATTTTAATTAAAAAATATCTGGTGGGGAACTCCACACGACCTTCCAACCTACAAAATGGAAATTAAGGGAAATGTAATAATTTTAGTAACATTTTCCTTATGCAACCCCTTTTATATGTCAGACGTTTAACTTCATATCTGACAGAGGTTAATAGATGCTAACTTAAAGAATTAAAAGAAATGAAATAATTTTAATTGTAATTTTTTTAGTATAACTATGCAACCTCTTTTTTATATATAACGAAAACTGGCAACGTTGTAAAAACAAACAAAATATAAATAATGACGTTTAAAAGTTAATGTCAGGTAGAGATTAATATATCCACGTTAAAAAATTCCAAAGCCGCCGCTTCTATAAAATATCAATAATACAGTTTAATCATTTTCGTTCTATTTAATTCATTGTTAGACTTACCTTGTGTTATACTAATCTTCCCGTGGCCAAGATTTCGGTTGTACCGCCAGCAGCCAAGCGGGGTATCTCCGATATTCCACGCATATTAGGCGTGAATTTCGGTGTACAATGTTATATTGTGAGTTTTATGCTACAGAATGTACTTATTACAATAAATAACTAAACGAGGCCAGACAATATGTTATTTAACTATTGTTTACATTATTGACAGATTTAAAGAAAATTTCACTATAATTAAAAACTAAATCTGTGATATAACTAAACATTTCAACCCAACGAAAAGAATTAGTGTTTAACTATTTCAAAAGAAAAACAAAATTCTATTTAAAAAATGTCGCTTCTAGAAGTTTATTCAGAATCACGAACTTTTGTTTCCTGGCACTCCGAGCAATAAGTTTTTTCTCTTCTTTCCTGTGTGTGATGCATATTGCTTTACGGCATTCAATGCAAGATACTCCTTTCTGTCTTGATTTCTAGGACAAGAGCTGCATCATCGATTTGCGGCCGTATTCGAAGTTGAACGCACCTGGTGGACATCGCTTGTGGTGGGAAATTAATGGCAGCTTTTGCAGCTGAATGAAGACTGTTTTAATTTTGTTTCCTCTGTGAAACATTTGCTTGAGTAAGCGAAATTGCCAGTTCCCGTAGAGATGTTTTACGTCTACTTCTATCATTTGAAGATGAGATGATCGCCGACTGGAATTTTGTGACATTATGACTCAACGTTTGATGGTTAGCCCGAATTTACTATACAACATTGGCTTCATCGATGATAGTGCTCTCTTCTTAAATGGAAAAATTAATCGACATAATTGTGGATTTTGGAGCGATAGTAATCCTAGAATAACAAAGGTGTCACATACACAACATCCTGAAGAGTTAAACGTTTGGCCAGGAATTTTGCGTGGGTTACCTTATATTCGTTGCACTTAATAATTATTTCATACTCAACACAACTATTTATTAATTATTATAACACTTCAGGTAATAAAATGATTGGTTCATCTTTTTTTGACAATAGCTTAAATGGAGATAATTATTTAAATTTGTTGGTGGAGCATATATGATCATGGATGATGAAGTAAATTGAACATGACTCCAATTATTCCGAAGTGAATATTCATTTTCAACAAATTGAGGCTCCACCACACTATGCTGTTGTAGTTAGAGAGTTCTTAAACGCAGCGTTTTCAGGTCAGTGGATTGAAATAAGGGGTCGAGTGGCCAGCGAGATCTCCAGACTTCACACGTCTGGATTTCTGCTTACGGGGTTATTTGAAGAATAAGGTTTACTCGACAGTTCCCAATTCTTTAGAGGAGTTACTGGAAAGAATAGTTAATGAATGACGCTTAATAACTCCAGAGATGTTGACAAATGTGCGAAGGGAATCTCAAAGTAGGCTGCAAAATTATTACGAAACCACTATTTTGAAAATTTTAATATAAAATTTAATCTCTGTATGGTATACTTGCATGGTTTGCTATGGTAAAACTAGAGTGAACAACGTAACATAACTTACCACTTAAGGTTTGAAAGGATTACGCCAACAATTGGCACCTTTTACCTTTTAGAGATGTTTAAATATGTAAAAAGCTCCCTTTCTTTAAGGCCTCTGGGATTTTGGTATATTTAAAATAGTAAAGGACAACGTACACAAAACATTAATCATTTATGGATAGTCTTTCTACATAATAGTAAAAAATGGTACACTTTAGTCTGTGTGTTTTTCCTTTTCAGCAGATTTTGCTTTTTCTTCTTCCATTCAGATCTCATGCACAACGTGCATGAGATCCCCTATTTAGTGCAATATTATTAAGTATTATTATTGTATACTATATACTGGCGTAGACCTGCAATAACAAATTCTTAATACTATACATTTATTGTTACGGTATCAGCGTGGATTGGTTACCACCTTGTCGGTAATCGCAACTCCTAAGTATGCTACACGTTATTCGAAACCACCGGGAGATGAAATTCTTCTCCACCAAGACCTTTGCAGTTTATGAAACGATGGTTTTGTTTAGACATCTTACAATTATTTGAATATTTACCAAAGTTACTCACAGTAAGTTCGATGACCGGTCAGTTTTAATTGTCTTTTAGTTTTCTACTACCATTTAAGTTTAAGGACTTCAAAAGCCATTTTTCCCTGGTAAATCACCGAGGTTTCTAATTTTTACGTACAATTACTTGTTACGTGTACAAACCGCCGGTGGCCCCAAATAGGAGGGTGAACACTTATTAAAGATAGGCGGTGGCTCAGGCGGAATGCAGAACATTAGGTGCATGACTGGATTAAAAATTTTACACTTATTACACCCTGAAGACGAGAGACCCAATCGCGACAGTTTCTTTTAAATAGTTGAAATAATATTACTGGTACCACACAGATTAAAGAAAAATACAGATCGCTTCAAACAAACTATTTGTTGCTGAACCTCAGAGAATGCAATGAAGTGCAAACACGATAAAATACTTATCTTTTTTGGGTTTTTGTGTAATATGGAGTGCAGATCTTTAGTGTTCTCGTACGTATAACTTAAAAACTAGTTACACATAAAAATATTACTATATACCCGTCACTGCATAAACCGCTTTCAATTTAGTGAAAATTCCAAAAATTTACTGAAACAAAATAAACAAAAAACATGCTCTCGCAGCAGCTCGAAAACGCGAGCTCACAGAATCTATACCTGAAAGAAAGCTAAGGCCAGAAAGATAATCTGATAAAATGGTGAGAGAGGATTGTATGTATTTCTACATTTAATGTCACGTGGTTACAGAGAGAGCTCTGTCAAAACACTAGTAGCCAGCAAAAACAACTTCACCAAGAAAAATAATAAAACTGAGTTTAAAACGCAAACTCTTGAGCTCCTTAACCTCACATAAGAGTAGAATGAGGGCAGCCTAAGCCGTGACGTCATTATTAATAAAGGGGGGTTAGATATATAATTAGAATTAAGAAACATGTTGAAATTAGTTAGCACATCGGATATGATTGTTAAGTATGTTATGTAGAGCAGGTCAATTATAGTAAGCAATTGCAAGGTAGACATAAAAGCGCTTAGGTAAGATAAACATGACCTACGATAAAGGATGAAAAGAAACTACGTAATATTAAGAACTGTATATAAACTTGTAAGTAGTGTAAAATAATTCAGTTTTTGAATGAAAACCATTTTGTTCAATTTCTCAAAGGGGTTGTGAGGCATGGTCTACAATTGGTACGAATGACGGCGTACACCTCACATCAAAACCCGAAAAATACTCAATCTCTTTAATCGGAGATTGAGCATGGTCCTTCGGCCGGATCTTCCAGTTCCTACTTCCATTATTCCATACGTCCCGTTCTTTATCCTCAGTGGTATTGGCGTTATTTTCATTACTATATACTGCATGATTTCTGCCATGATGAAGTACCCTGAAACGTAGATTTGTTGTTCATCTTGTTTTACAGTCATCTTTATTATTGGGCGCGTTAGTATTTCTATGTTGGATGGTAGCTTTCTTAATGCTGATGTCACTAGTTCATTTATATGTACTTCAGTGATCAGGTCGTTAAAGCTACCTTGACCACGGTTGACGTTCAATATTCTGTTGTAGTGGGTGTATATTTCATTGATGATATTCACTGCTATTTGATATGAGCTAAGAATGTGCAGGTTTATCTGGTTTTCATCTATGGCCTTCCAGCGCCAGGTTTAATTTTTTCATGAAGCTCTCGAGCTGTCTGTTGATTCTAATTTCGGTGTTACTAAATGTTGATGGTGCTAATAGCATAAATTTGGTCTGACGATCTGCTGTCTTCATTAATTCTTACTGCTTCTTAATTAACGTGTTGATGGCCTTATACACTTCGTTATTTACTCCAAATATTGAAGTCAGGATGTCCCCTAACATTCCCCTTTTCTTTCTTGAGTGGATGATAGAATGTATTCCTTCTTGTAACCATTTTAACTGCTTGCCTAACTCACTCGTGTGGTAAGTTAGCTCCTTGCAATGTATTTCTTCTGATATTTTTGTAGCTTGACGGCAGAACTTGTCGAACCCTTGTGCGGTGTTTATTGCTTCCATGATGTTCTTTTCAATACTAACTGTATTGAATTGTAAGTCGATCCGGAATGTACCTCTTCCGATTCGCGTATTACCTATATGCTCGACATATAAACCTGGATCTGGGTGTACAATCGTGAAATTCGCTCTTGCAACTGCTAACAATGTTAGCAATCCAAGTGCTGCTTGTAGTACGTGAGATTGTTTTGGTTTTTCCCTTGCCTGGTTGTCTTCGTGTTCGAGTTGTGCTTTGGTCGGCGAGTGTACGGGAATCAAGTTTAGAATGAGCTTTTTACTGGTTTTACCAACTGGTTTGCGGGTTGTTACGAAGCGAACCTTGTCATCTGCTGCTGTATGGACTTCTGTTATACTTTCCAATGGACACTTAACGGGGTGCAGATTACCTTCCTTTACTAGTACTACGTCATCTACTGTCACGTTGTCCTTGCTTTGCTTCTATTTGTACCTTTGTTGAAGGCTGCTCAAATACTCCGATGACCAAGTCTTCCAAAAATCTCCCTTCATCTTCTGAACTAGTTTCCATCTTGTACTTAAATACTCCACGATGTTGTTTTTGTATTTTAATGGACCTACCATTGTTTCTCCAATTAAGAAGTGGCCAGGAGTTAGTATTATGCCTCCTGGTTCCGTGGTGATTGGTATTAATGGTCTTGAATTAAAACATGCTTCTATTTGGTGTATTAGTGTAGTTAGTTCCTCATATGCCAACGTTGTTTCTCCAATGACTCGTCTCATATGATGTGTGACTGACTTTACCCCAGCTTCCCATAGGCCTCCAACATGTGGTGTGGACGGTGGTATGAAGTGCCATTTTATCCCAACTGTTGATTCTCGGGTTCCCACTTCTTCTATTATTGCCTGAACTTCAGTTTGAACTAAGTTATTGACTCCTACAAAAATGGTACCATTGTCACTGTATATATGTGCACAATGGCCTCCCCTGGATATAAATCTTCTCATGGCTGCTAATAACGTTTCTGTAGTCATGTCACTTACTACTTCCAAATGTATTGCCCTGGTTGTTAAGCAGACGAATATCGCAATGTATCCATTATATGCTTTGTGTTCTCTTCCTTTCCGCGATCTTATTTGAATTGGACCCGTGTAATCTATTCCCGTGTGTGAATGGTGAATTTGGAGTTACCCTAGCCGCGAGCAGTTCTCCCATAAGTTGTTGTGTAGTCTGTTTCTTGTATCTGACGTATGTTTAGCACAAGTGGACGGTTGACTTTACTGCTTCCTTTCTGTTTATTATCCAGTACTTCCTGCGCACATATGCAAGTGTGATCTGGGTCCCCCCATGCAGTGTTTTTTTGGTGAGCCTCTACTATCAGTAGTTTTGTAAGTTGTTGCACTGGTGGTAATATTATGGGATGCTTTTCGTCGAATGACAATTGTGAGTTATGTAGTCTTCCTCCCAGTCGAAGAATACCTTCTCCATCTATAAATGGGTTGAGTGTCGACAGTTGGGTATTTTTCAATACCTGTCGTTGTGCTTGTAGTGTTTCTACTTCCTTGCCGAAGTGCTGGTGCTGTCATTATGATGACTTGATGCATTGCTCTGACTAGTTCTTCTAATTCTAAGTATTTGTGTTCACTTCGCTGTCCTGTGTATGCCTTACTGAATCGGTTGCAGTAGGCGATCACCCGTTGCAGTCTTTGGAATGACGAGAATCGGTTTATGATGCTGCTATTGTTTTCTATTTTTGTGGTTGTCAGACATCTCTTCAGCTCTAGTTCCGTGGTTGTATGTGGTGTTTGGTATGCTTCCCATTTGTTTGTTTTCAGCCATTCCTGACCATTCCACCATATAGATTTAGTCTTTATTTTGGATTCTGGGTATCTCCTTTACAAGATGTCTGCTGGGTTTTCTTCTGTGCTGACGTAATTCCATTGTTGATGTGGCATGAGTTTATTGATTTCCATAACCCGATTGGCTACGAAAGTTTTCCATCTGGATAGATCCCCTTTGATCCATGCTATCGTTATCATGGAGGCGCTCCATGCAAACACAGTTATGTGTGAAATTTCTAGTGCTTCTGCTGTTCTCCTTAATAGCTTTGCCAGTAATACTGCCGCGTATAATTCCAACTTGGGTATGGTCGCTTTTGTATTGACAAGTTCTACTTTAACTTTGCTGTGAATAACGTTACTTGCCCTTGACTGGTTCTCGCATGTATTGCCGTCGAATACAACACTCAACTTTACTACCAATTATCAGATAAGGAGCTAAGAAACAGTATATCCATTGGAAGGCACACGATGGTATGCACACCTACCGTAGTAAACAGCATAGCGCAGAGCCCGAATTTTATAATATATCAACTGTATCAAAGAGTGAAAGAGAGTTCATGCTGAATATCAATATATAAGGGAGATGGAATAATCTGGAAACAACCATACATGCCCAACACGTGGATGTTCATCACAAAAGACGCGGTCAAAAGGGCAGTAATGTGCAATGGACTCAGACAAGGTATTACGCTAAACCAAACCGGCTTCTTCCAAATATCATTAGAATGCTTGGTTAAAACAAAGCAGCGTACTTTAAGTCTTATACGCCAGGACAGTGTGTCGGTAGTTACGAGATATCATAAACCAGTACGCATAAACATGGCAGAAGCAGTTCAACACAAACTTCAAGTATACACTACTTAGAAAGAAACCATACTAAACGCAACAGATCAACTAAGTGAGTTGAAACAGGAAGAAGAAGCGATCCAACAAGATCTAACTAACATTCACTGGGAGAAGATATCATCACATTCCATAATAACCAGTCTCGCAGGTACAGCAATATTATTAGGAATAGCCCTAGCCATCTGGGGGGCATACAAAGTATGGACACAAATACTTCGAAAGAAGAAACCCGGAGCAACAGGAGAAGAAAGATTCCAGATGGAACCACTGTACGCCACCCCAATTGCCACCACTTCGTCGCGGCAGAATGTTTAACCTACAGCTGAACATGAACTTCGTGAACGGGGGATATTTAATCATGCAGGGATTAAACAGATTTATCTGGTCACCAAATTTAGATATATAATTAGAATTAAGATACATGTTGAAATTAGTTAGCACATCGGAAATGATTATTAAGTATGTTATGTAGAGCAGGTCAGTTATAGTAAGCAATTGCAAGGTAGACATAAAAGCGCTTAGGTAAGATAAATATGACCTAAGATATAGGACAAAAACAAACTACGTAATATTAAGAACTGTATATAAACTTTTAAGTAGTGTAAAGTAATTCAGTCTTTGAATGAAAACCAGTTTGTTCAATTTCTCAAAGGGGTTGTGAGGCATAGTCTACAATTGGTACGAGTGACGGCGTACCCCTCACATAAAAACCCCAAAACACTCAATCTCTTTAACCGGGATTTGTTTTTAATTATGAGTCATAATTAAATTGTGGAGGTAGTCGCGTGGAACAGATCAAAATCCAATTATTTTAATTATGAATCATAATCAAAGCCTTCGACCATTTTGTTTTTGGCGGGAAATTTCAATTGTACTCCAATAAGGGGGGCCTAACACTAACTTTCAAGACAGGTGTATGACGCAGGAACTTGCTCTCGGGTCTTCGCCCCCTATTACAGGACCCTTATTTTCATTTTAATTATGAGTCATAATCAAAACCCTATCACAGTCCTTTTGTTTTAATTACGAGACATAATTAAAGCCATAATTAAAAACAAAATGGCAGAAGACTTTCATTATGACCCATAATTAAAAATAAAATGGCGTAGGAATTTGATTATGACTCATAATTAAAAGCAAAATGGCGGACGAATTTGATTATGACTCATAATTAAAATAATTGTCAACCCCTTCCTTCCCCCCACAGCACCCGCGTTTGCTTACCCTTCAGGGGCTGGAGTGTCAAAAAGGTCAAAAGGACCCTAACTAGGGGTCAAAATTTCATCAAGGTGCTGAAAATGCTGCGAAGGGGTGGAAAATAGCCCCCGAAAAGAAGCCGACTGTTGAGTCATAACGGGTTTGTTGTGTTTGTATACATAAAATAATAGTTGCTTTCCAAATTGTAGTAGTAAGGTAAAACCAAAAGTACTAAGTATTCGAATCAAGCGTAAGTTGTTAGCTATCGGATTCATGCAACTAACCTTATAATACGTATAAAGTTCGTACAAACCGAACTGCCCAACGGATACACTAAGCGTAGCAGCTGGTGTAATTGTAATTAGTTTGTACTCTAAATTCCATGAGGGTGGAGGCAGAAGAACGGGGTTGCCATCAATTACTTCTACTTGCGTAAGTACATCACATCATCTCCGATTGGTGTTTGAGGCTGTGGCGCAGTAAGCCGTCATTGCAAACGAAGGTAGCGGACACCGAAAGAGGTACTAATATTACTGTAAATAATATTCCATATATGCGGCTTAATCATGTTTCAACTAAACGGTAAAGTACTCTAGAAAGAGTAAACAAACAAAAAATTTAAAAGGGCTTACCTCTTAAACCCTTTATTAAGGAAAATGTTCGAGATTAAATAAATCTTACAACCAAAGGCGATCGGAAGGGTTAGCCCCTGCATTTAGTAAATAAATAAGTAATGCAAAAATCCAGAAGCTCTGATACATGAAAGATAAAGAATGTATTCAACTTAAATCATTCTGACAGTAAGGCCTATGAAGAATTTACCGGTCCGTAAGTTGAGTAATCAAGCTCACTGAATAGTACGAATTACAAGAAGCAAAACGAAATTTCTAGAAGCTCGGTAATTTCAAATGGGACTTTCTCAAAGCGTTGCTAAACCAGTTCTATCCGGATCAACAATAGATGCAGAGCCCGGAGGAAACTTCATCTCACGCACATCTTATGTTGGTCCATTGTAGTTTTGGATAAAAATAATTTGGTGATGTTTCGGCAAAATCCCATTTGTCATTATCGATATTACAAAAAAATTAACAACACTTTTCTGAATAATATAATCTAATTAATAACAAAGAAAGGTTGTTGCTTAAAGTAAGTGTTCGAATTGTTCACCACTGACAATGAGCTATACGATTATACAGCGCATTTACACTATTTCTGATGTACCCTTATCGTCACTATCTCAATACGGTCTTTTTCCGAAAGTAACATATTATTTATTATTATTGAAAAGGTTTTGTTGTATCACTATAAGATCAAGGAAATTTAACTCGGATGAGCCAAGAAAAGTATTGACTATGTGTACAAAATATTTTAACTGTTAGCATGTAATTCCTAATCAACCCTCTTGTTCTAATAAATTTTAATGATTCAGAAATATCTTGTTCTCATTTTTTTATCTCTCTTATTAATGAAAATGACAATGTCAAATTGTATATCAATAAAATTCTGTATTAAATCTTATAATATATGTGTGTTCTATTTGAAATAATGAAGATTACAGAAATTTCGGAAAAACTGCAAGCATGTGTCACGTTGAGAAACACAATCGTAAAATGTAGTGTATTCGTTACTTTGCAAGTACATGGAAATTTTGATACCGTATGACTCTAATAAATAAGCAACAAGGTTTTGTTTGTTCAGTAATATTTTAATACTTTATTTGGTTTGGCTGTGATGGTGAAGTCGAGGTAAATGTTAAAGCCATTATTCATGCATACTTGATGCGAGTGCTGGTGCATATTTTAAATGCGTCATTGCGTTGTTTGATATTACATAATTTTTAGAATGACAAATTTTATTAACTTAAAACGTATATCGCTGTATACTTTAACATATTTACAATTCATTCATCCTGATGTGTAGATGAATACAATTTATATTATTATAAGTTTTGTTATATATACGAATAGGTTCAAATATGTAATTAAAAATTATTATTAATTTTATTAAATACAAAAAAGTTTACCTCGAGTAGGATTTGAACCTACGGCCTGTAGTTTGCTAGAGTAGTTTTTAATTACATTTTATATTGTTCCTATTTATTTTTATTTTAGTAGAAAAAGCTCTGGATGTATACGTTCTAATAGATGAGATTTAATAAGTTAATTATAAATAGGTTATATTATTATAAATTTGAATAAAATTTGCAGTTAAATTACATAAGCTGAGGTACATGTACCGGGTGCGACTCGACAGTATTGGTATTCCATTGTAATATTTTGCTTAAAGGAATTTAGGTATAATATCAACATCAATGGTACATTGATCATTTTCGAGTTAATTTTTTTTTATTTGTGGGCCAAGATTTACACCTTTTTCAATTGTAATTCAAAAATTTTAACTTGTAATTCAGGTTAAGAAATTGGAATTCAGAAAGTGTCACACTGTACAAATCCTTAAAGTTCTATAATTAAACTTCTGCACCCATGGCTATAAATTTTAGCTACTTAACAATTTCAGTAATAACTAGAAGATTTAGTGCCTTATGCTCAGTCGTAGATTAAAGTGGGCCAGGTTCATAAAATTATCGATCGCCTTGTTAACCAAAAAATATTTACATGTAGCTGGATATGTTCACTTTAAAATCGGGGTTGCTTCTTCCTGAAACTAATTGTTAAATACTCGGACGCCAACTTGTTTATAAATATGGAATAAACTAGGAAACCATTATACAATAAAGTTAAAAAAAAATTTCTACAATAACAAATTTTATTACACAACCATTATTTAATTATAGACTGAAATACTTAATGCTAATGTTAGTAACGTTATAACCTAATGAATAATTAAAATTGTGAGTAATTAATGGAATCCGAATACCTTATTCTTGGTCACACTGTAGACAACGAAATGGATTCATGCTTAGTCAGCGTTTTGGAATATTGCGTTATATTACTTCATGGTTGAAATAAATCTGGATATGTATGTCTTATAATTCCCAAATGAATAAATCTCACTCTTAATTAATCGTACTAATACCGTAAATTGGATTAACGGTAAAATAAGTAATTGCGTATATGTGTATAAACGTAAAAGTAAAAGTAAAGGTGAAGTAAATAAAAAATAAAGGTTCCTGAAAAAGCAAACGTCTCAAACTTTATATAATAGTTTAAAACAATACAAATTATATAGCACTTTTAATAAAAAATATTTAACAGAGCAAAATGGATGCTCTACTACCTTTCAGTATCGCACAAAAACGACGCTCTCAAAAGGTCTTTTCGCCTGAACATGTCTGAAACATTCAGTTTCAGACATGTTTAAAACCTTTAAATAAGTAAATTATGTTTTATGCAGCTATGATATGCAGCACACATGGCACGAAATGCCCGTTAGTTGCCTGCAGAGAGGTGAATTATTAACAATACGTTCGAAGTTTGTCACAACATGTAATTCGTATTAGTAACTTGTAATTCAGAAAGTGTTACATATAATTTAGGTTAGTAACTTGTAATCCAGAAAGTGTACTTTGTAATTCATAAAGTATAACTTGTAATTCAGAAAGCGCAACTTGTAATTCTGATTAATAAATTGATATTGTATACAAAATTACGTATACAGTAGTGAATTCTGTGCATAACTTTAAAATATCTATTAGCTTACTGGCATATCCTGCAATGCCAAAGCTGGACCATGCTGAATCGTGGTATGTGCAGCCCGTGGACAGTCACCACCAACTATTGTATCCTCTGCTCGAGACACACGAGTCGTTGTTCTCCAACAGCCGGGACTGCAACTTGGGAATGCAGACTTATACATGGCATTTAATTTTGTACCATCTTAACTCGATTTGGATCCACATTGGAGAGTATGGACTCAAACGTAAAAGACGTTTTATCTATATCTTCTAATCTTGAGTGGCAAGGTGTATTATCACACACAAAAACTAAATCGGCCAATTGATTTCTTTGATCTTGCCACTGCTGCTGTCACCCAAGCGTTGGGTTTAAAAGAGCCCCTCTTTCTTTACATGCCTACAACACCTGCTGCCAATATTGCCCCGATTAGATGAACATTTAGTCCTCTCACATAAGGAAGTATTTGAATGATTCTGCTTCCCTTTCGGGCACGTCTCCTTGTACGACGGCAAAAAAATTAAAGTTCGTCTCATCCATCATTAATCTGTTTGCCATCATCAATATAGTGATTAAGTGCTCGGACATACTGCTCTCGTTTCCTTTTATTTTCTACGTTATTCGTTGTTATTGGTTTATTATAAACCTGTTTCACTGTAAACACACTGCCTTTTAAATAGTTTCCTGTCGTTAACGGATAATACTTTGCGAAAATGTTCATTTATCTTTGTCTATAATTGTTTTAATGTAAATCCGTTATTATCTTCCACCCAAGAGATAATATATATATATATATATATATATATATATATATATATATATATATATATATATACATATATTACGATGATCTCTCAAGTGTATACTTTAATATATTTTATTTATTATATTTATTTATTGGCTAAAACTCTAAATATTAAAAACATTTTCGGTAGAACATGAGACTCATCAAAGGGATAGGGATCAAAATTTAGAAGAAACTTTACTTTTAAATTATAAAATAAATGATTATTAATTTGAATTATATTGATTTTTTGAATACAATAATCATAGTTAATATGATTAAAGCACATTGAGTTAATGTCCAATTATTTTTATCGTATCTAAACTGATTCAAGTAAATTGAATTATAATTTTAATTCGCATTAATACCAGTGTCACACCCTGTACATAACAAAATTCTCTAAAAGTAGTGGGCATGCGCTGTGAATACGCAAACATGTGATTTGACTACAATAAAAGAAATTCGACATACAAGTAAGTATAACTACGTTTGAATTAAAAAACAATATTATTATTAACCATTTAAATTTTTAGAACAAATAATATTCCCTTTTGACATGCATCCATGTTGTTGCACATCATGATTGTTACAAAGGATTGAAATTATGAACATAACAATAAAGTATCAATGTCAACAATAAAGTACTCACATAAAATGTCCTCCTTTTGTGGGTTACTGCTGCTGAAGTTGCTTGTAGACAACAGCTCCTGCGAACTGCAACTCTGCTCCTCGCACATCCAAATTTTCTTTTATATAAACAGCTTATACACTTAGGTAAGTTTCACTATTGTTATTATAATATTGACGAATCTTTATTTTTAGGCTCATCACTTCTTCTTAAATTAATTTCAAAATAAGTTTTGAAAAGCATGGATCGTTGAAGGATATTATAAATTAAACACACTTTCGATAAACAAGGTGTATAATGATAAAAACACGAAGACAACACAATTAAATATCCATACCAACATAAACAATATGAATTTAAAAACAAACAATGTCGAAACTGCGGAAATATTTTTATAAACTATCGAAAACCTCCGATTTGAAAATTTAAAAAGGTAAACTAACCTTAATTTAATTATTTCCCGACAAAAGACTATCACTTGTTTCGTTAACACTTCCGATACTAAATCGCACTTTGTTCTTTTACCGAAGTGACGTATTTTGTATAAAAAAAAATATTTTCAAAAAAATTTGGCAACACCTTACTTTGGCAAGCTGTTGAAACAGAGGAAAATTAAGAGAGTTTGTGAACCTAAAGCACTTGTATTTATATGATTTTGGTTGACGACCAAATCTTCGAATTTCTCTATAGTTACCAAGAATATTTCCTAAATTCTGATTGGCTACTGTAATTTTTACATTACGATATTTTTAAAACCCCATAACTTTCGCCCCTTAAACATTTCTTAAAACTAATAACATTTTCATGTTCTACATAATTTTCTATAATTTGAAACCAAACACGAACTAATTCCTACACTTAATAACTACGTTAATTTTACACTTATTTATTGAATTTACGCTAATTGTATTAATTTTACAGGCCTGGAATGACTCTACATGAATAGGGGATGCGACTACACCCAAATATTCATCTTATACATGCCTACGGCCAATTTGAGAGGAAAATTATTTAAATTTACCAATACTCTTAAAAACTAAAATTAACAAAATGGACATAAATATAATGAATTGTAACATGAAATTGAGGCTACCTTACTATTTTTGCCTCTACTAATTTATTTTATACAAATTGTCTCAATTTAAAATACTTTTTACAAAAATTTTATGCGAGGAAATAACATAACCTCATATTGTTTATATAATTTTAATGTAAAATTTCACACTTTTAAACACAATAACTGTTAGTGTAAGTGTTTAAACTTAATGTTCAAGTCACCAATTAATTTATTTTACCACTTTCGTAGGTTCATAAGTTCTTCTACGACTAGTGTCGAAATGTTGTCACTCACTAGTTTAAGGTCATCAAATGTTGATTAAACACAATAATCCCAAATCTGCTGCTTGATTTATGTTTTGTAGTTACTCACTAATGTACTTGTTCTGTTTTTTCGAAATTTTTGCACTGATATGTGTTAACGCACTAATACGAATATTTTCAATAATCTTGGCTGCGTACATGTGAATTGTGGCATTGATACCAGCCTAAATCTAGTTTTAACATTATTTCTGTCAACTACAACCTGTATCACATGTCGTCAGGGAATATTGTTTAAATAAACTTACTAAACTAAATAAAAACTTGAATTAACTCAAACGATAACAAACATACCCTATACTTCAATGTACTGTGCTGTCGATTACTTATATTAACATTACTAAAATTATATTAAGAAATATTTAAAATTTACAAACATCTCAATGTTTATTAACCATTCTTATCTATAATTATTTAATGATATGTACCATTTCGTACCAACTAAAGAAATACTTCACTATGCGACTTAGATAGCTACTTGCATGTAATTTGAATCATCTCAATATATATATATATATATATATATATATATATATATATGTATGTGCAGTCATGTATTTTACCCCCAACGATTCAGCTAAGGCTATCCACTAAATGACTATGTTGGCACATGCTATCGTCCTGCTCCTATCCTGATTAGTATGCTTTTTATACCTGAAAAAATAAGGCACGAGATCTTTTGTAAATAAAGCAATAAAATTTTAATGATTATATTTACCTTTTTCTTTCAACTTTCACAATTCCAGTGAAAAGTGTTCTGCAGAGTGGACAGGTCACATCTGGTACATTTCCTAACGGTTACGCATACCTTTTATGAAGCAGATGGTGGCATGGTTGAAGTCTCATTACTGAACTTCGAGTAATCGAATTTCTACAAATTCCGCAATTACCTTGAAAATTCGTATTTAAGTACGAAAACACCAATGACAACAAATACCTGTTAGACTGAGTTTATTTGCCGTTTGTTCGATAGGTGTTGTTTTCCATGGCATGACATGATAGTTAACCAAGATTACTACTTTCTGAATTTCAATTAATGCTTTCTGAATTACAAGTTACACTTTCTGAAATACATCTTACAGCTTTTGAATTACAATTGAAAAAGGTGTTGACACAAACGGAAATGTCATGCGTCTCTTTTAAAAACAGTAGTGGTTATTAGCACTATCCGTTACTAAAATTATGACCTACTGAGGGAATTGAACCTCTGTTCCATCTTGTTTTAAATAGAGCAAGCCATAATATTTTTTTTCTGTAGTGGTATTCCCATTTGTCAAAATGACAAGAAGTCAATTTAAAAGCATCCTGTTAAAAGTAATTATGCTGTGTTGCCTATTTAAGTAACGCATATAATGGTCAAGTCTCATATGGAATTAATAATAATTTGTTGAGAAAATGCCAAAATTCATTGCAAAGAGTACAAAGTTGCAAGTTTTGCGGTGCTAAAAACACCTTAAACATAGTGCAAGTGTAATGGGGAACCTACTGTACTGGTGTCGGATGTATTTCAGGTACGTAAGAACTTTTCGTGCGCACATTTAGTATGTATTTGGTTCTAGGTTTCACAGCGAACCTTCCAAGGCATCATAAAGGCAAGACCTCAAAATTTAAAGTCGATATATTGTGGGTTTTGGGATTTCACCTTTCGAAAAGGTCTACAATGACTAATTTAGCAATTTCATTCGAAAAATGAATATTTTACTTTAGAGAAAATTGTATCATCGCGTTAAAACAGACTTCAATTTTTATGGGGGACGAACAACGTTATTTAATCAATGGGTTACAAACACAAACGTGTCTATGGACAAGAAAATTTTATGTGAAATGAAAGACGTCGTTGTAACCAAAACTAAATTTTAGAGAAAATTCCTGCAGTTGCAAAGTTCAGGCCACGATGTCAGATTTGTGTATCTGGGCGAGACATGGATTTATCAAAATGGCTCTAGTATCCATCGTTGGGTGTACCATTTTGACATCAAAAGTAATCCATCCAAAATCAAAGTGAAGGTAAAAGATATACTATTTTACATATGGGAAATTTATCGATTGAAAATACCCCACCTGACAGAATCCGGTTCAGATTCAGATAGTGATATGGATGTTGGAATAAGTCCCCACAGTTTGGTATCAAACTTTTAATTTAAAATACACTTAAATATTTTGTTTTTATCAAGTCTTGTCCGTGGATACGCAAGAAGCAATCTTGTGGTCCATTCCATTTAGCTACGAAGAAGGGCTACATTTCTGGTTATTTACATTCATGAGAACGTAACAGTCAAGAAAAGAACGACGCAGAAAATTTTATTAGAAAGCAAGGCTTCACATTGGATTACTTAAGAAATTACGCTCAAGACTTCCTGGATATTTTACCACTGTTTTTTGTTTTGCAAGAGTGAAAAAAGGAGAAGGCATTCTTATTAATGTTTACGTAGATTTGGTTAACAGAACCAATATAATGTACAATATCCGTTTCATCTAGGTTTTTAACTGAAAACTAAAATTTACCTTTCTTCTTAAATAGGTTACTCGAGATTCAACGATTTTCGTACAAACAAACTCTAAATACTGTATTATAAGTGTTTTGTAACTGTCGTACCATATCAGTTGAGCCGATCGGCCTATTTCCACAGTTTTTGCTTTTAAAACGCGACGTTTCGGAAGCGGACTTTGCTTCCGTCATCAGGCTTAATCCTGAAAAGGACTGTTTTTGTACTTGAGCCAATTCATGTGTTATGATTTTTTCCCAAGCACTTGGATACTCTCAGATTCGACCTTTGGTACCTTTCACTTACAAGTATATATATATATATATATATATATATATATATATATATATACTAACATAACTTTTCGTGGTTGCGCAGTAGTTTATTGTGGATGTTGCGCCGTAACCTATTGCGCAGGTATATTGCGCTTAAGCTCTTCGCCCATTCTTGGAATTCATGTGGGTTCCACTTCCAATCTAGCTTGGCTTATTGGATTTCTGCTAGTGCGATGTATGTGGCTTCTTTGAGTTTCCGGCAAGATGTATTTTCGTCCTCTGCCACTATCTGTATGTTATCCCATAGGATGTGGTTGTCGGCGTTCCAGACATGTTCACCGATTCTTGATCTTTCTGTTGCGTCCTTGCGGACGTTGTTCTTATGTTGCTGAGTTCTCACTTTGAGTGGTCTACTGCTCTCTCCTATGCATTCGCCATTCTTTGAATTCTGATGTTCATTATGTGATTTGGTTTTGGTTAGTATCCCCTAAGCGTTCTGGTCGAATTGAAGTTATTGCGTACCTTGTGTTTGCTGCGTATCCTTCGTATTTTGTCTGAGGTACCCTGCATATATGCTATTATCGCTGTATATTTAGTTTCTTCTTTTCCGGTTACCTTTTCCCGGTTTTCTTTAAGAGTTTTAGCGATATTTTTTTTCCAGGTCCTCTTGTTTTGAATATATTATTTTCGCTCTACCGTACAAGCATCTTGCCACGCCTAACTTTACGCTTTTGTGGTAATCGGAGTTGTAGTGTAGGTACTTCCCGGAGTGGCTAGGTTTCCTGTATACACTTGTCGTGAAAGTGTTGTCATTCCCGTATTCAAGACATCCAGGAATGGCAGTTTTTGTTCCGAATCCAATTCCATTGTGAATATTATGGAGGGTGCGCGGCTATTTATATGATCTAGGAATTCATCTAGCTTATGCATGTCGTGTTGCCAAACTACGAAGATGTCGTCCACGTATCTAAGCCGCATCCCTGGTTTTCCCGTGAATTGGGATATCGCTTGGTCTTCAAAGCTTTCTATGTATATATTACTTACTATTGGTGATGGTGGAGAACCCATCGCCATCCCAAACTCCTGTTTGGTAGAATTTGTCTTCTACTTGGTAATATGTAGTTCTAATGCATATTGTCAGAAGTTCCATTATTGTGTTTGCCGAGAGTGGCGTACGTCCGTCTAACCTTTCATAATTTTCCAGCCGGTCCCTGTGATAGTGCCTTGTCGATGGGCACATTTGTGAATAGGCTCACGATGTCGAAGAAATACTGTCAAGCTTCCGAAAAGTCGCGCTATAAAAGCAAAACTGTGGAAATAGGTCGATCAGCTCAACTAAAAATTCTAAATAGCGTGAAAAACTATAACATAATTCTGCATTAGTTTCACTTTAAAAATATAACCTACAATTGTAAGTTTTTGTTCTTTTGATAGTGATACCACATTCGCCCTAGATTTCCATGGCAAGTTTTAATGCAAAATAAGATGTAACAGAGTATATATATATATATATATATATATATATATATATATATATATATATATATATATATACACACAACAGCTGCCTGATATTGATGTACGAAACAATTCAATTCATAACTACTTCATGTACATGTAAAGTTATAAATATACAGGGTGTCCCAATATTGTTGGGCCATGAAGCTACCACGTATTGTGGAGGCCAAAAAAGTCGATTGGGTCCAATTTACCTATACACCAAAATGCACGTTTGTCCGTGAGAATAGTTTAAAGTTTAGTTGATAATTACTTGAAAATGTTATACGTTGTACAGAGATGCGTGGACCAAATTCAATGAAATTTGGCGGAAGTGCATTTTAGAGAATTAACGTCATTATAATGATCGAAAAAAGTCAGGGGAATTTGTAGTGTCAAAACCACCCTCGCTCCCTGGTAATCTTTTCAAAATTTTCTTAGGGGTGGTGATACGGTTGTAAGAATTCTTGAACGGGAAGGCTTACTCATCATCTTCATTTTCTGGCTCTTGCAAAAACCCCGTATTTTGCAAAGTTTCGAAGGAAAAAACGTTTTCTCAACACTGATAACCGATATTCGTAGGACAAGTACAATAAAATTTCAGTACAAAAATCGACATCCAGACCAAACAAAAGTCATGATTTTGACAGAAAACAAATTCATTGTGCTGTTATTGTTGCTGTTACTTTAGAAGCTATCAAATATGGATTTCTCTTTCGATGAGCAGACCCACATGATATTTGCCCTTGCATACTGCGAAGTAACTGCCCCGAAAGTGTCCGCGTGTATCAAGAGAGGTATGCAAACAAGAGAATCAGAACACTAAAAAATTACATGTTTATACGCTGCACATAGGTACGTGGAACAAATACAATGAAATTTGGCCGAAGTGGATTTTAGAGGATTGCCGTCATTCTAATAACCGAAAAAAAGCAAGAGTATGAAAGCCACCCTTATCCCCTGGTAATTTTTTCAAATTTTATTACGGGTGGTGATACGACTTCTTCAACAGAACGCTTACACATCATCATCAACACCTATAACCGATATGCTTAGGACAAGTTTAATAAAATTCCAATACAACATTTAGATAACCATGGACACAAAGACAAAGCTATTCTTATAACAAGTGTTGAATGTAACCTCGACCTCAATTGAGATGCAGCCTCCTCAGAACATCGTCGTTTTCTGGTAGTTCGTTTACAATTGATTTCTGTTCTACAGTTGTTCGGAATTATTATTTTGAACCACGTACACGTGTGTTTTAATGCTCCCCAGTTGAGGAAAACGCAAGTGTTCAAATCTGGATACAGTTAAAAACATTGAAGCAGCATTGAAAGAAGATATTTCAATTTAAATTTGAATTAGATGTCAAAATCAATTTTTGGACTTTGACAAAAAAAAATTAAAATTATTGTCATAGTTATAGGAAAAAACAAAGAAAATGGTTATGAAATCAATGTATAAGTAGATTAATATGTTGAATGTGATTGTGTGATAAGTGTAAAAGTGTTATGAATAGGACTATTTAAGATTATTTGAATGTCTATTATTACATAGGACTTTTACTTCTATGTGGGACATTCTGGAGATTAATACCAAATAGACCCATTCGTGATAACTCTTTACACTAAACAAAATGGTAAAATCCACACAAAATAAATCCTTCTGCCACTAAGGGTAATCCGTTAATGGTTCATCCTATGATTTCTGTGTTTATCTAGATAAAGTATGTTAGAATAAATTATGTTTAAATTTTGAGTGTCACTTCTCTTATTCATTACATAGTCTGTACAGCGTATATGGGCCATTTCTAAAAACTTTCTTTTGAATAAATTTGGTTCAGAGGTCAAGACTTGCACTTTGTCGAAATCAGGGCTGTGTCCAGTGGAATGTACGTGTTGTGACAAAGCACAAGCATCTTTTCTGACTCTTATGTCACTGCGGTGTGATGTAAGTCTATATCTAAGATTCCTTGAAGTCATGCCGATATATGATTGGTTACAATTACTACAAGGGATCTTATATATAACATTTGTTTTGTCTAAAATGGCGGTCTTATCCTTAAGCTGACTGAATAGATTGTTAACTCTTTTAATGTTTTTAGGGCTATGATGATGTTCTTATCTAGTTTGAGAATTTTATTAATTTTAGGAGTAAGAGTACTAATGTAAGATATTGAACTGTACTTTTTTATTTCAGTTTCCACCTCTTCGTCATCCAATGGTTCATTGTTACGTAAAAGAAGACTATTATTGCTGATATTGTATTGGTCTTCAATGTTAGGAGTAGAGTATAGCAGTTTCTTTAACATAGATTCAGGATACGAATTGTCTTTGAGTAATATAAACAGTAAATCTTGATTGATAAAAATTGATTTTGACATCTAATTCAAATTTAAATTGAAATATCTTCTTTCAATGCTGCTTCAATGTTTTTAACTGTATCCACGATCGTAAGTTATTATCTTATCTTAATTTATATGTATTATCAACGCATAACTTCTTGTAGATTGGTTGACAAGGTAATAAATTTACCAAAGCTTCCTTTGAACAAAGGATCTTTTCTTTATTTTAAACTAGCCCCACAACCTTGGCTGCTACCCACTAAATCTTTCTTATTGTTTTTTAACTTAATCAGCCACGATTAACAACTTTGATTAAATACATAGAATGGGTTTCTACGAAGATATCCGCAAGAGGTTTGGTAACCGATGCAGTGGACTCTTCAAAAAATGGGCAAATGGTAACATCAAACTAGCAGCAGCAAAGAATAGGAAGATTTTTCTACTTAAAAGCAGACAACTTGGACTTACACCGCGACACATCACAGACCAGACAAAAGGAATTATACGTCTTATCAATGCTACAGATGATAGAACAGAACAAGAAATACAGAACATGATCAAGAGGTTTAATATAAAAATACTAAATCTAGAAATTAAAGTTAACCATAGGAATGTCCAAGAACTAAATAATTTTACACCAAACAATTATGGAACTTGACAATTTAATTCCTAGAAATATTATGACCGAGTTTAGCAATAGGCAAAACATATCTTATAATAAACATTTCCATAATTGTAAACTAATACAAACCAACAAACTTAACACTCTCAAATCACATAATAGATCTATCTTAAAGTCAAAAGCAATTGGCTCAAGAATCTAACTCAATTGGATATTCCTTTGGAAATTAGAAAATTACTGTCATTAGGGCCTAAATTCTGTTTACCAGCTAGTAGACAAGATATTTCAATTAAACATCTCTTAGCTGAAATCGAATTTGCCATTAATCACATTCAGGATGAGGATAAACGTAACATTCTTAGTTTACAAATTTCTAATGTCATTACCAATTTCTTGAATGATAATCATATTACATTCAATGAATTTAATCATTGGTATAAACTAACTAAAAGTTTTTTATCAGGTCACCCAAATATTATTGTCACAAATGCAGACAAGGGGAATGTAACAGTTATCATGTATAAAGAACAATATAATGAACTTTGCAATCAATTATTACTTAATGATACAATCCATTACAAGCAAATTCCCAAGAATTTAACAACACATATTCAGAATAAATCCAATAAGTTAGTTTCAAGTCTAAAAGAAAAAAGAGAAATTACTAATGAACTAGCCAAATCCTTAATGTGCTATAGTGGTGTAGCTCCTAAGTTCTATGGGTTACCAAAAATACACAAACCTATATTGTCAATGAGACCAATTATTTCTTGTATTGAGGCTCTAACATAAAATTACAAAGTTTGTAACCAAGATTTTCACAGAGGCTTACAATTTTAATAACGATTACTATGTCACAGATTCATTTGAATTCGCAGAATTCATCAACAATTCAAACTTCCTCTCAACTTTAAGCTGATTAGTCTGGATGTTGAATCTCTTTTACTAACATACCTATTAATTTAGTACTTAAAACTATTCACAACCACTGGGCTAATTTAGAACAACATTGTTCGCTTACCAAAGATAATTTTATTAAATTAACAGAATTTATTTTTGACTCCACCTTTTCTCATACAACGGTCAATTTTTAAACAAATAGCAGGAACGCCCATGGGTTCCAAATTAAGCCCCATCGTGGCTCAATACGTCATGGATGACTTACTTGATACCTGCATCCCTAAACTAAGTTTTGAGCTTCCATTTTAAAAAATATGTTGACGACATCATATGTGCTGTTCCGCAGATCACTATGATGAAATCCTTGAAGTCTTCAACAGGTATAACGACCAACTAATTTTACAATCGAAAAGAAACTGATAACAGTGTACCTTTTCTGGACACTCTATTAATCCGAGATGACTCTAATGTCATAATCCTAGACTGGTTCAGGAAACCGACGAGTTCAGGAAAGTACCTCAATTATTATTCAGATCACACATATAAAATGAAAGTCAATTTAGTTCTGGGTTTAAAAAACAGGATCACAAAAATATCCCATCCATCATTAAGACAAAAAAACTTAGATTTACTGTTTATATTACTCAAAGACAATTCGTATCCTGAATCTATGTTAAAGAAACTGCTATACTCTACTCCTAACATTGAAGACCAACACAATATCAGCAATAATAGTCTTCTTTACGTAACAATGAACCATTGGATGACGAAGAGGTGGAAACTGAAATAAAAAGTACAGTTCAATATCTTACATTAGTACTCTTACTCCTAAAATTAATAAAATTCTCAAACTAGATAAGAACATCATCATAGCCCTAAAAACATTAAAAGAGTTAACAATCTATTCAGTCAGCTTAAGGATAAGACCGCCATTTTAGACAAAACAAATGTTATATATAAGATCCCTTGTAGTAATTGTAACCAATCATATATCGGCATGACTTCAAGGAATCTTAGATATAGACTTACATCACACCGCAGTGACATAAGAGTCAGAAAAGATGCTTGTGCTTTGTCACAACACGTACATTCCACTGGACACAGCCCTGATTTCGACAAAGTGCAAGTCTTGACCTCTGAACCAAATTTATTCAAAAGAAAGTTTTTAGAAATGGCCCATATACGCTGTACAGACTATGTAATGAATAAGAGAAGTGACACTCAAAATTTAAACATAATTTATTCTAACATACTTTATCTAGATAAACACAGAAATCATAGGATGAACCATTAACGGATTACCCTTAGTGGCAGAAGGGATTTATTTTGTGGATTTTACCATTTTGTTTAGTGTGAAAGAGTTATCACGAATGGGTCTATTTGGTATTAATCTCCAGAATGTCCCACATAGAAGTAAAAGTCCTATGTAATAATAGACATTCAAATAATCTTAAATAGTCCTATTCATAACACTTTTACACTTATCACACAATCACATTCAACATATTAATCTACTTATACATTGATTTCATAACCATTTTCTTTGTTTTTCCTATAACTATGACAATAATTTTAATTTTTTTTGTCAAAGTCCAAAAATTGATTTTGACATCTAATTCAAATTTAAATTGAAATATCTTCTTTCAATGCTGCTTCAATGTTTTTAACTGTATCCACGATCGTAAGTTATTATCTTATCTTAATTTATATGTATTATCAACGCATAACTTCTTGTAGATTGGTTGACAAAGGTAATAAATTTACCAAGCTTCCCTTTGAACAAAGGATCTTTTCTTTATTTTAAACTAGCCCCACACCCTTGGCTGCTACCCACTAAATCTTTCTTATTGTTTTATATATATATATATATATATATATATATATATATATATATATATATATATATATATATATATATATATATATGATATATATATATATATATATATATATATATATATATATATATATATATATACATACAAGCTGCCTGATATTGATGTACGAAAACAATTCAATTCATAACTATTTTATGTACATGTAAAGTTATAAATATACTGGGTGTCCCAATATTGTTGGGCCATGAAGCTACCACGTATTGTGGAGGCCAAAAAAGTCGATTGGGTCCAATTTACCTATACACCAAAATGCACGTTTGTCCGTGAGAATAGTTTAAAGTTTAGTTGATAATTACTTGAAAATGTTATACGTTGTACAGAAATGCGTGGATCAAATTCAATGGAATTTGGCGGAAGTGCATTTTAGAGAATTAACGTCATTATAATGATCGAAAAAAGTCAGGGGAATTTGTAGTGTCAAAACCACCCTCGCTCCCTGGTAATCTTTTCAAAATTTTCTTAGGGGTGGTGATACGGTTGTAAGAATTCTTGAACGGGAAGGCTTACTCATCATCTTCATTTTCTGGCTCTTGCAAAAACCCCTCATTTTGCAAAGTTTCGAAGGAAAAAAACGTTTTCTCCAACACTGATAACCGATATTCGTAGGACAAGTACAATAAAATTTCAGTACAAAAATCGACATCCAGACCAAACAAAAGTCATGATTTTGACAAAAAACAAATTCACTGTGCTGTTATTGTTGCTGTTACTTTAGAAGCTATCAAATATGGATTTCTCTTTCGATGAACGGACCCACATGATATTTGCCCTTGCATACTGCGAAGTAACTGCCCCGAAAGTGTCCGCGTGTATCAAGAGAGGTATGCAAACAAGAGAATCAGAACACTAAAAAATTACATGTTTGTACGCTGCACATAGGTACGTGGAACAAATACAATGAAATTTGGCCGAAGTGCATTTTAGAGGATTACCGTCATTCTAATAACCGAAAAAAAGCCAGAGTATCAAAGCCACCCCTGGTAATTTTTTCAAATTTTATTACGGGTGGTGATACGACTTCCTCAACAGAACGCTTACACATCATCATCAACACCTATAACCGATATGCTTAGGACAAGTTTAATAAAATTTCAATACAACATTTAGATAACCATGGACACAAAGACAAAGCTATTCTTATAACAAGTGTTGAATGTAACCTCCACCTCCAATTGAGATGCAGCCTCCTCAGAACATCGTCGTTTTCTGGTAGTTCGTTTACAGCTATTGAATTCTGTTCTACAGTTGTTCGGAATTATTATTTTGAACCACGTACACGTGTGTTTTTAATACTCCCCAGTTGAGGAAATCGCAAGTGTTCAAATCTGGTGAGCGAGGAAGCCATCGAATGTGTATTTCTGGTCCTCTACCAATCCATCTACCCTCAAAGTATTCATTAACTTGTTCTCTTACGGCAAATGCAAAATGAGGTGGTGAACCGTCGTGCATCTATCTGCTATCTAGAAGATCAGGCAATAACGGTCCAACTATAAAATTGCCAATAATTCCGATCCAGATATTGATTTTAAATTCTCGTTGATAATGTCTGCCTTTAATAGCATGGGACTTTTCATCTACATAAATATGCTCATTTCGCAGGTTTGTCATGCCACGACGTGTAAAACAGGACAGACAGACACAGACACAGAGACAGACACAGACACAGACACAGACACAGACACAGACACAGACACAGACACAGACACAGACACAGACACAGACACAGACACAGACACAGACACAGACACAGACACAGACACAGACACAGACACAGACACAGACACAGACACAGACACAGACACAGACACAGACACAGACACAGACACAGACACAGACACAGACACAGACACAGACACAGACACAGACACAGACACAGACACAGACACAGACACAGACACAGACACAGACACAGACACAGACACAGACACAGACACAGACACAGACACAGACACAGACACAGACACAGACACAGACACAGACACAGACACAGACACAGACACAGACACAGACACAGACACAGACACAGGCACAGACACAGACACAGACACAGACACAGACACAGACACAGACACAGACACAGACACAGGCACAGGCACAGACACAGACACAGACACAGACACAGACACAGACACAGACACAGACACAGGCACAGGCACAGACACAGACACAGACACAGACACAGACACAGACAGACACAGACACAGACACAGACACAGACACAGACACAGACACAGACACAGACACAGACACAGACACAGACACAGACACAGACACAGACACAGACACAGACACACACAGACATCGACACAGACACAGACACAGACACAGATACAGACACAGACACAGACACAGACACAGACACAGACACAGACACAGACACAGACACAGACACAGACACAGACACAGATACAGACACAGACACAGACACACACAGACACAGACACAGAGACAGACACAGACAGACACACACCTATAATTACAGCTATCATGTATTATAAACTAAAATATATCTGAAAAATGTACCACTGGGTTTAAAATATAGAGGATAACGATAACAACTGTTAAAGTGGTAAAAAGACTGGTAGAGTATACTATAATCTAAAATATAAAATTAGAATCCCAGGGTTAAAATATAAAGGGTAAGGAATGGAGATAAGGATGGTCACGTGGCTGCTGAGCTGGATTTTTAAGACTGGGGCAGGACCGTAAGGCTTTGTGTGAGCCACGTAACCGCAAGGAGGCGTGTATAACCAGCCTCCAATCGGCGACCTTTACTGTACTGCACCTGGTAAATCTTACTTTGACACAACCTCGTATGCGGCTGTCCTAACAAGTTTACGGTCTGTTTGCGCGAACACGGTTTCTATACCGTCTAACACTAAAGTCTTTAGCGTATCAAAATTAATAGACTGAGAATTTTATTATTTAATGTGATGCCATTAGCCTCACAGACGGTCTTGTATTCATTTTTTAGTTTAGAGAACACCTTGTACGCGTAATTATTAGGACCGTCGCTTACGAACTCCGTGATTCTACTCCCGACTCCGCAGGCCTCCACCTCATCGGTCGTGTCACCAAGGAAATCACCGACAGGTGGAGCCCACCCACCGGGACTTTGTGTAAAAGTCACGGAGTCTTTATCAAAGTACAGAACCCGTTCGGTAAGATTTTACATCACCAGACGAGCATTGGTGGTTGTGTAAGCTGCCAAGACGACATTGACGGTATTGAGCTGTTCTACCCCATCATCGAGTCTAATCCAGTTTACTACCATAACTTCCTCGTTTAGGTGTAAAATGAACTGGACCTCCTTGGAAGGATCGATCATAATTTTGAAAAAATCATGTGGTTCAGAAATAATAGTGGTTTGTGTTAAATTTTCCCTCTGCCCAAACTTTCGCCAGAATGAATTTAAAAATAATTTTGAAATATATCTTAAGCAAGGATTAGCGCAAATTTTGTTTCTGACCAATTGGACCCCTCTCTTTCGCGGATGTATCGATCCTTCGTCTCGTCGTCGTTACACAATAAAGGCCAGTCCGAGCACGTTTGTTTGATCTTGAGGAAGTTATCGACGTAACTCGAGAAAAACCCCCACTCATACTAGCCCTGGCGTATTTTTTCTAATATACCATACTATTTTAATACAAATAATGTAAGGTTACTTATTTTAATATTACAAGGGGCGGCATTTCGAAAACTGCATCACACTAAAAAAATGCACCGCACGGTCCTTTTCATAAGGAATGAAACTTTAGAAAACAAAGAATAGAAAAACGTAATGTCTACCTTGTTGTATGTCTAAATCATTACCTGAAATAACAAAAATGATTAAACGATTATTGTTATCTTTGTCGAGACAACGCGTACAATTTGTTTTAATAAGTTTAGAAAAATGTCTTAATAAACATTTTAAAAGGAAATGTTGTACATAGATGGAAGGGCTGAAGGATTTAATTAAAAACATGTCAATAAATGAATATATTTTATCTACCCCTAACTTTATTGCTTTTTTTTAAATTAACCTTTGTTAAGGTATCGCTCCTGTTGTCAATCGTTATGAAGGGATAACCTTTCTGTTTATTGCCCTTATAATTTAATCAGTAGGTTTAGCAGCAAGAATGACCTTTTCAATTTCAATTCAATTTCATCATAATATCACGACGACATTATATAATATTAAAATCTACCAACTAAATACTTAACAAAATTAACGTCTTTCTAGATTATAATATATTGCAAATCTTTATTTAGAATTTTCCGGTGTCCCCTGAGTCGATGCCCTCTACAGCTTTTAATACTTCTTCCGGTCAAATGTTCAGGTAACAGTCGTCGGTCACGATATAAGCTTCGTCTAAGTTCTCCTTGGTCGTACGTTTAATTAATATGGTAATATTATGAAAACTTTGATTAGAATCAATTTCAAAATGTTCTTCTTAATAGCACACTTAAAATTTTAGTCACGCAAATTTATATTCTTGTTCAAGCTAATTTAAGATAAACTGTACAAATTAACATTTGTTACTTTATTTAAATAGCAGGATATTATAAATTCGAACCTTGACAAGTCTTTTGCAATAAATAATTAGTTTTACTAGTAACAGTGGTTCCTGAATTCCCTCATGAAATACATGATAATAGAATAGTCCGCATTGAACGGAAGGCATCTAACGAGACGTTAAGCATGATTAAATGCATAAACGCTTTAATTATATGCAGTAAATGGAAGTTTAACTGAATCACGAGATATTTTGGTTATGTAAATTTCTATGATATCAAACTTTATATTAATTCAGATAAGAAACAGCATGGGATCTTTCTGAAATTTGGTGTATTTGAGTGAAAGCACGAAATTGTGTTTTATTAAAAAAAAACACACTTTATCTTATGTAATAACGAGTAGGTATATTAAATAATTTCTGCATGTTACTAATAAGACCTCACACAGTCTCTGCATGAAGTTCAACAGCATGCTAAATTAGACATCAGCAAATACTTAATATTATATTGCTGATTAATTCATACTTAGTTTGCTACATTGTTCGAAATTAACCCTTTATAGGGCAGTACTATTTTTATTACAAAATTAATTTTTTTACCGGATTCATGTTTAACACCTTAAATGTGAAAAATGTTGTACTAACTTTTTTTTTGTAAACACTACCGATTAGGAAGGCACTAATGGGTGGTCGATTTTTCGACCAGCGGCCGTCACTTACATTTTGTATGGAAATAAGATAAAAAAAAAGAAACTTCTTTAGTGCGTGAACAGGAAGTAAATTTTCACAAATTCAGGTTTATTACACTTTTTCACAAACAATATGGCACATAAAAAAACAGTATTCCACAATTACACAAGAGATAAATTCTTAATAAGTAGTAAAATAAAAATATTATGTCTCATGGAAAGGCACGAAACACTCTAAGCACAAAGCTAATTCACATTTGCAGCATGTCATTTGAGACCGTTTAGCCTTTTTTGCCGTGCTACAAAAGGCACATCTTCTGCTTGAAGATTTGACTTGTAGGTGCTCACCAACGTTGACTTTTCGACATGCGTGATCCATAATGACCATTCTCCCATCAGATTTTTTAATTTTTTTTTGATGTCTGAGGTATTGGGCCTTTCCTCTTTCTACTCTAAAAATTGCCAATTAGTTCATTAGCTAATCAGCTTCTGAAAGATAAGTGTGACATTGGCTTGCCCGTAGATTTATTGACTTTTTATATAAATTATATGAATTTACTATGACGGAATGTATATAAGAATTTGACCAACCAACGTTTAGATTTCCATCCAATAAAATAACATGCTATTTTCTTGTCAAACCTGTCTACCCCGTCCATGTAACGATTATCGTCTCTAACCACTGAAGGACAGGCTACTTCTTCTTTTTCTCCGGCTTTATTTCTCAACGTTACTTTAGTGGCATCTGCCGGATTATGCATGTTGCTTAACAAGACTGCAGACTTTTTAATCCCGCCCCTCCATTTTACAACGGACGAATCACCACACTGTGCGAAGTTTGAATCCCATGTTTTCAATTCTTTATCATCTTTCATTTCTTTAAGTTATCCTTTTCGGAATGTTCCATTGGTAAAGCTATTCTTTGAAACTAAAATATCCATTAATTCTATTGTGCTAAGAAGTTGTCGAAGTAAAAACAGTACCCCATATTCCAAAATGGTTTTGGCAATTCGAGGATCACCTTTTCGCCAAGAGTATTCTCTGATTGACTTCGTGCAGTGATTTGCCCTCATACACTTGAAATGACTACTTATAACCAGTGTTAGAATATTGCTGATTAATTCATACTTAGTTTGTACATTGTTCGAAATTAACCCTTTATAGGGCAGTACTTTTTATTACAAAATTAATTTTCGATTCATGTTTAACACCTTAAATGTGAAACATGTTGTACTAACTTTGTAAACACTACCGATTAGGAAGGCACTAATGGTGGTCGATTTTCGACCAGCGATTACATTTTATAGATTTAAAAAAAAAACTAAATGAATTTATTTCTTAGTGCCGTGAACTTAAGAAATTTTCAAATTCAGGTTTATTACACTTTTTCACAAACAATATGGCATCTTAAATACAGTTATTCCACAATTACACAAAAGAATTTCTTAATAAGTAATAAAATAAAATTATGTCTCATGGTAAGGCACGAAACACTCTAAGCACAAAGCTAATTCAATTTGCAGCATGTCATTTGAGACCGTTTAGCTTTGCTGCTAAAGCCATCTCTGTTAATTTGACTTGTAGGTGTTCACCAACGTTGACTTTTCAAGACATGCTGATCCATAACCGTTCTCCCAGTCAGATTTTAATTTTTTTTTATGTCTGAGGTATTGGTCCTTTCCTCTTTCTACTCTAAAATTCAATTAGTTCATTAGCCAATCAGTTCTGAAAGATAAGTGTGACATTGGCTTAGAGATTTTGATTTTTATATAAAATGTATGAATTTACTATGGCGGAATCCTTATAAGTTTGACCAACCAACGTTTAGATTTCCATCCAATAAAATAACATGCTATTTTCTTGTCAAACCTGACTACCGCCCATGTAACGATTATCGTCTCTAACCACTGAAGTAAGGTTAATTCTGTTTTTCTCCAGCTTTTATTTCAAACGGTTACTTTAGTGGTATCTGCCGGATTATGTTTGCTCAAAAAGACAAATGACTTTAACCGCCCTTCCATTTTCGACGGAAGGAATCACCACACTGTGCGAAGTTTGAATCATGTTTTCAATTCTTTATCATCTTTCATTTCTTTGGGTTACCTTTATCGGAATATTCCATTGGTAAAGCTAAAGTAAAATATCAATAATTTATGGTAAAAGTTGTCGAAGTAAAACAGTCTATTCCAAAATGGTTTGACATTCAGGACCACCTTTTCGCCAAGAGTGTTCTCTGATTGACTTCGTGCAGTGATTTGCCCTCTACACTTGAAATGACTACTTATACCAGTATTTGAGCAAGCTTAAGACCCAAATCTTATCTCGCTTAGTGGACTTCATAGGCATATTCTTAAAGCAGATCTACGAAACCCACCATTTTCATCGAAATTGATAAGCATCTGTTCTGAGTTATAATCTTTTATAATTTATATTCAATTTTTCAATTACCCGTCGCAACGGTTATAGAACTTGTCAGAAATTTGGATTCATCCTTTTTGGCATCTTAGAATTATCGTTAACATGCAGATAATTTTCCAAATCAGAAATCTTTTTGAGTCATACCTCATAATTTCTAGTTACCCTAAAATTGTTGTCTAAGACCAAAATCTCTGATACTAGGTAACTAGTAACCCAAATAATCGCAACCAAACAATGTCTTAGCCCATTCAAGGTCAGATTTCTATGTTTTATTCCAGATTCGGTCTTTGTATATATATATATATATATATATATATATATATATATATATATATATATATATAAAAAGAGAGTAGAGCAGAGAGATGATTAGAAGTAAGCATAATACAGGGGCTAGAGTTGTCAAGCCGATATCCTGTATAGTGTGCAAATTTAATTAGATTTGGGAATGTATACAGTTCATTTTTATAAGAAAATTAGTAGACGAGAGGGAAATATGGTTTCGATTTAACAAAACAGGCTTTTTGGGATGTGCACGAGTTTGTTTTATTCATAAAAGCAAATGAGCTATACCAGCAGTGTGCGAGGAAGGTCAAAACGATTGATATTTGTGGGTACGATTAGTTTCGTTGAACATATTTCAGTAATTTTACAGTTTAATCAATATATTTGAGCAGTTTAAACACTTTACTGGTATGGATCACATGATGTAGGTTAATTCTAAAATGTAGAACATGTATAGATGTAGGTACAATGCAGGAACTATATAAACTTTAAAAAAGGGTTATGGTGCGAACTCTGTATACTTATATTTCACAGACAAAGTGTACAAAAAGTGCAGGAGAAGTGGTAGTGATGTAGAAACATTGATAAAAACATGAACAACATTTCTACAATGTGAAATTTAATATAAAAATACATTTTGTGTACAAAATTTATATAAATGTGTTAAACAATATGGATTTCTGAGATGACAAAGTTATGAACTATGGACTAAAAGTAAACAGTACTTGTGTTAAAGACGGTTATAAGAACATGATAAATTAACATTTTACGTGATTTAGATGTTTTAAACGCAAGTTACAAGTAAAAATACATTAAGTTAGGTTAAGTGCTATATATAAGAATTTTGAAAAATTTTAGTATTTTTAGGATAAGTTAAGTTTAAAATAAATTATAATAGCACATATTAGTAGGTTTCCTTCGTTTTCATAAAGAAATTTACAATATACAAGTAATATGAACATAAAATTTAGAAAAATTGGGTCAACTACCTAAAATTTAAATATGAAAATAGAATTTCTGTTAAAATTAAGTTAAATGATTTGAAATAATTGTATTTTGATATAGTCTTTCATGTAGATTCCGAGTACGTAAGTAGTTTAGGTGTAGAATATAGATTTTGTTAGATATAGGTAAATTTAGATTTTGAATTGTCAAAATGCAAAGCTTCGAAGCAAAATAGGTCTTGTGGGGTGTCTTTTTATGCGGAATCTTGCCCTGATTCCAAATCTGTTTTCAAAAAGCAAATCTGACTTGTTATAAAAAAGTTATATCATATTTTGTATTTTAGTTAAATTAAGAATTTTGTTCAGACCAATCAGATGCTTGGTTCTTTGTGTGTAATGTAGAAAAAAAGTTGACAATTTGGTATCCAAGTGAAAAGTATAAAAGGAATTGCTTCTGATTTCTCACTCTCTATGTTCTCCATGTTTTCTGTTTTTTTGTGACTAATAAGTCATAGTGTAAATAGTGTTGGTGTTTAACGAGTAAGTTACAACTTTCGTTTACATTTTCGGTTTTTGAAACGCGATCAACATAGAATCGAGACCTCAAAAACAATTGTTTTAACCTATAACACAATTTAAAAATTAGGTTACCGATCCTAAGTGTCGATTATAATATAATTGTTTCAAATTTGAATTCGTGTTCAAATATCGGTTGATGTTTTTTTTAGTGAATGAATTCATGCAATTATTTTGGATTTGATGTTTATTTTTCTTAGAAGTGACGCAGAGTATTATATAAACTGAATTCCATAACGGCATTTAAAGTAAAAGTGCAATCAATTAAAATTTATATGCAAATAAAACCTAATTTTAAATCCGAAAAATTTTGTAAATATTTAAACCAACATCTAAACATACAATTTAAAATAAAGTGCTTATCGAAAAATATTTGAGCAATATTACGTTACATTATATTTACCACGAGGAAGAGTCGTTCAGCAGTAATTTGGATTTGGATGAAGTACGGAAAATTAAGCATCATCATCGTGAACAGCAAAGCAGTGCCATCATTACATTCGAAGAAGTCTACGTCCAACATTTTAATATGGAACCAGCTTAATGAAAACATCATTTGGAAAATGCAGCAACACATGTGAGTAAAATTTTACTATCATAACCCATTATTGCATTGTTTATTCTTTTGATATCCAAGCCAATATAACAAGTACACGGGAGGCGAAGATCAAATGGACAATAATATAACTGATTATAGAATAGGTTTTCAGGGTAAAAAAAATGTTATACGCCAATGCTGTCGATTTTTGATGTATATATGATCAATGCCTGGGTTTTATCCAGACAGTATGGTATCAAGCTTGACAACTTGGAGTTTAGATGACAAATTGTTACAGCAATTTTACAAAAATATGGAAAAGTTGAAAATGGTATGGGCCGAAAATCGTCTAAACCATATACCATTCCAGAAAATAATCAACATTTAATTCTTACGGGTCGAACAAGAAGAACGTGTGCAGTATCTAAAAATAAAACTGATAAGTCTTGCCAAAGGCGTAATCTATCCCTGCATGACAAATGTTTCCGTGTATTTCATTCACCACGGTAACATTTTTATAATAATTTTTTTTAACAAAATTTTGTATCGAGTATTGATATCAATAAAGTTTTCTTTCGTATCTACCCTTATTTGCCTAGCGGGTCATTAACAACCCACATCAAATTTCCAAAACTACTGAATATTTTTCATTTCTGATGTTAATTACTTGATATGTATCCATTAGTTTGATTTTTACTAATTTTAAAGAAAATAACTTAATTTGGGCATACATGGGTTAAGGGACTCTGGCATCTAAATTAAAATCATAGAAAAACTGAACTAAAAGGAGCAACTCGTTTAATGTGCCGTATTCTGAGATTAGACTAGTTTATAGTGTATCCAGAATTTTGTTAAGAAAGATTCAGGAAAATTACATGTGTTTGACGTAAACACGAGTCAGCGTTGGAAAAGTTTTTGTAGCATGTAACATTTGCGTGAAGAAGGTATGTGATATTCCTATTATATTTCCTGCCCAAGTCATCGCTCAAAACCGTCAACACAACAAAAATTAGATCATTGAAAGGTTTATATATTTATATACTTACTGAAAATGATGTTTTATTAATTTTTCCTAAATGTGAGGTTCGTATTGCAGAAACTCTGGTTAAGAGAAAATTTGAATTTTAAAAATTCTGAAAAACTGTAAGATATTATTAAAGTAAATATGACATATGCCTAAATTAAGTAAATTTTATGATTTTCCTTCTATTATGTCTTTAACACGTTAAGCGCCACGGCGGTCCCTAAGAACCGCTGTGTGTACTGTGGCACAGGGCCACACCGCGGCGGTCCGCACGAATCGCTATGTATTTCGTTATTGATGGAAGACCTAACCGCCAAGGAACCGCTATCAGCATAAATTCAACAATCAAGGCGGCTCGCTATGATCTACATCTACAGGCAACATAAGCCAATACTGGGTTTTACAATTTTTAGACAACGCATTTGTGTAATCAAGAAAACAATACGAGCGGGCCAAGTTAACCCTAAATTGAACATTTTAGCGGTCCTGCTGCTGTAATAAGTATAAATAATAAAATAAAAGTTGTTTTTTTTATTTTTCATTCTATTGTATGCAATAATACAACCATTATTATGTGAAAAATGCATTTCTAATGATAATTGACAAAACATTCTAAACAAAAATGAGGATTTCCTTCACAAGTAGCGAAATATGTTGTCACTTTGGGAACTTTATTTTTTTCTATAAAACCTTTTACTTCTTTTTCGTGGTACCCTTTGCAGTATTTGCGCACACTATGAGTTGATCCTCCTTTCCTTTCTTACTGAATATGTCTGTTCTTTATTTCTTGTTTCTTGGTCTATTGTAAAAAGTAACTACATTTACCAGTAGCAAATAATAATAAAACAATAAAAAAGTAACTCACCGTGAGCAGTATTATCTAGTGCCACAGTAACGATCCTCTTACTTCGAGAAGACATCCTGACAACTTAAGAAAAACCTCGATAACTTCAAAGTTATAGCGATACGCACTCATGGATTGTTTGATTACAACTAACTACAACAATTTGCCGCTCTTTCGTTTCCGCTATGGCGTGTCCCACGTGTCTGTGAACCGTCATTAAGGACCGTTGTGGCTTGGTGAAGTTAAAACATAATTCTGGGCCGCGGCGGTAGCTAGGGATCGCTAGTAATTTTTTTTAACAAGATGAACTCAAAGTAAGTTTTCTTGACAACTAGCTAACTTGTATTTAAGTAAAGTAACGATTAAACAAAGAAAATCAACTTGGTCCAGAAAGAAAATTTCTACGAAACTGCCTTAGCGCTTAACGTGTTAAACTACAAATTTTTTTATAAAATATTTTCATTTTTATTTACCATGGTCAAGTGTGCCAGTGGTGGACATGCTATCACCAATAATGAACGCATTTTGGGTGCGCAATGGACACATTATAAATTTTAAACTAGATTGGTATTGAGCCATTGCAATTCCCTGTAGTGACCTCCCCGTTTTTTTGGCTTAGGATCATTAATGTTACATATAGTATCGTCTTTAAGGCAATATAATATGTCGTGTTTGGTAATTGTAACCTAACATGATTAGATTAGACAAACGAAAGTACTGTAACCGAACAGAATTAGATTACATAAACAAGACTACCGCAACCTAACAGATACATTAGATTAACAAAAACAGAATTAGATTAGATAAACAAGACTACTGTGACCTAATAGAATTAGGTTAGTTAAACAAAACTACTGTAGCCTAACAGAATTAGATTGGATAGGCAAAACTACTGTAACCTAACAGAATTAGATTAGATAAACAAAATTACTGTAACGTAACAGATTTAGATTAGATAAACAGGACTGCTGTAACAACTGAGTTAGATAAGATAAACAAAACTACTGTAACTTAACAGAATTAGATTAGATAAATAAAACTGCTGTAACCTAACAAATTTAGATTAGATAAACTAAACTACTGTAACCTAAGAGAACTATATTAGATAAACAAAACTACCCTAACCTAACAGAATTAGATTGGATAAACAAAACTACTGTAACCTAATAGAATTAGATTAGATAAACAAAACTACTGTAATCTAACAGAATTAGATTAGATTAAAAAACTACTGTAACCTAACAGATTTAGATTAGATAAACTAAACTGCTGTAACCTAAGAGAACTAGATTAGATAAACAAGACTACCCTAACCTAACAGAATTAGATTGGATAAACAAAACTACTGTAACCTAATAGAATTAGATTAGATAAACAAAACTACTGTAACCTAACAGAATTAGATTAGATTAAAAAACTACTGAAACCTAACAGATTTAGATTAGATAAACTAAACTACTGTAACCTAAGAGAACTAGATTAGATAAACAAGACTACCCTAACCTAACAGAATTAGACTGGATAAACAAAACTACTGTAACCCAACAGAATTAGATTAGATAAACAAAACTACTGTAACTTAACAGAGTTATATTACATAAACAAAACAACTGTAACCTAACAGAATTGCTACGGTGACATTTTTGCTACCCGACCTTTAAGTTCGGCGACTTTTTGGTGACGACATTTTAGGAAGGGACGTTGTTGTGCGGCGCCGTTTATCACCGCGATGTTTTGTCGCGGCGACTTTTGGGCGGCGACTGTATGACGGCGATATTTTAGCAGCGACGTTTTGACGTGATACCGTCGTGTTTCACAGACAACTTCCATGAATCCAGTCCTGCAGAAACCATCGACTGAACATCTGCCCCTTCTGTATTACTCTTCGGGATATTTCCTAAAAAGACATTTTATAATAATAATTAGGTACTGCGTAAAGAAGACATTGCAATCAAACATCGAAACTCCTTTTAAGAGTGATCTTTAAATAAGTAGGTGACATACTATGTATTTAATGTCGCTCACGTCTAGACCCTCGTCATTGTAAGTGGCACTTACATCCAAATCAGAACTTTCAGTGACAGTAGCTTATTTTTTTCTTTTTTGTCTTAGGAAGCAACTTCTTATTCATTTCGTTTTCATAATATTCGCTATGCTTGTCGCTTGATACGACAGCAGGAAATGTTTTTTGTTTGCGTTTTGAAGTTTTCGATTCTAAATCACTAGAGCTAGGAAATATTAAACATTTCTTGAATTGTGTCCGTACTTGATAACTAGTTTTTTCATTGCTCTCATAACAATTCTTGTTGATACTTTCAGGGTTTGCCACTGTGAACTTGTGGCGGGTTGCGGAACTGGCGAAATCTCTCTTAAATTATTTTGAGTTTCAGATTTTCCAGTTCCTGGATCACCCATATGCATTTCTGCTATCAGAGATATATTATGGTGCCTGTTGGCTGACTGAGATCATATCTTGGTCGTTTTAGTCGTTTTTTTATTGGAAACCACACTTCTCTACAAGCTAACTGATTCAATTGATTGATTCATTTCTTCCTTTGCAATGCTTTCAAGTACCGTGTTATTCTTGTTGTGATTGTTTAGAGTATTTTCAGATGTTTTCTATTTGGAATACGTTTACTGTAGTCTACAATATTTTTACTGAACGGGAACAAACCACTTTTTCTAAACCTGTTTTGGATTTTGTTCGCTGTAGCAAATTAATTAGAAACTGTTTTTAAAATTGCCCCAAATGTATACCGTATGAGGAACATTTTGAAATTTACAAATCCTAACAGTAGATTTCTACCCCCAGTTCAAAGGTTCAAATACAGCTACATCCGTCGGCTGGACAATATACGTCGTGTTTGGAAAAAGGGATATTCTCGTCACAAAACTAGCTTACTTGTTGCGTCATCTTAGAACGATTTATAAAAAGTATAACTGGTCGAATAATCTGCGATAATTTTAGTAAAAGTATAAAATGATTTGAAATATATTCATAGAATACTTCAGAAGTGATCCATCCAAAATTTGACCCAAGAGTCTGGAACAGTTTTGCTTTTAGCATCTTTTGAAAAGTGAAAAATGAGAAGTCACTTTTTCAAAAACCTTCTGTCGTTCTGTTTGGCCACAAAGCTTTGCCACTTTTTGTCTAATCTCAGGATGTCGCTTTAGACCATGATCGGCGGGGGATTTTAGATTTATTAATGTATTTAGTTTCTCTACCATTGTCTTCTAGAAATTTTCTGACAGACAGAAGATTAGTTTTGTGGACTGGGAAGCCCTTCTTCGTCATGGCAAGAATCCATGTAACTAACGTATTTTCTTCTGTTTCAGATGTGATCGAGGTTCCATTTTTCTCTGAAGATGATAGTAATTTTCTGATGAGGGTACTCCGGGAAATCCCCAACTGTCAGAAGTTTTTTTCTACTTAAGCCGTTTTCCTTCACCGCTTGTATTGACTTTTGCATATTGTTATCAGAATATGCATATCACTTTTTTCCCTGATTTTTTCGATTGGGTCCCTTTTTTTGTTTTTGCCATTGCTCTACAAATACAAATCTAAAACAACGTCTTAATAGGATACATACCTAGGGAAACAGTTTCAGATTAGATGGGTATCCATTACACATTTCTTTGCTGCAGAATCTATTACTGGTATATTGTTGAATTTCGTGTTTGGATAAAATCTTGTGTTTTTAAAATGTATAATATATATTTGTCTTACCGTATCCAAGCACAGAACGTCACAAACCTCTGTAACACATCTCTGCAACAAAAAATTTCAATTTTAATATCGTCCTACACCAAGGTTTGTAACACTTTGCACAGCTGTTAAATAGCGCAAGTTAATTAAAATTTCCACCACTCCTATAAGAGTGAAGTTAGATGCGCAAGGGTGATGTGTACTAGAACTACATGAACAGCTTAGTTACTAAAGCAAACTATTTTGGCGTTCCTTTGAAAATGAATGCTCATTTTCAGGCAAGAGTGTTCATTACTGGGACAGTCATCAAATACAATCATAAAAAAATACTGGAAGAAAACGAATAGTACATTAAGTTGTAAAAGGAAATTGAATACATTAACTTACACGTAAACTATTTCAAAAATATAAATTACTTCAAGATTTTGGTATTTGTTCTTAAAATTTGAGCAAACGTGATGTATCTACAGGGGATAACTCTTAACAATATGATGCTTCAGAACAGAGAGCGTGTTGCAGTACATTTCCATTTACCTACTGGTCCAGACGTCAAATTTTAGTACTGAAGTGTATGTCTTGATAGTTTGGCCCATTCAATTATAATGTTGTGGGTGTAAAGTGGTTTAAAAGCACCAGGTGTAAATAACGTTTAATAAATTAATGGGTGTAAATGTTCTCAAAACATTTCGTTAAACTAACCAGAGATCCAAACACTCAATAAAGATAATGCCGTTGTCCCAGTCGGTAAATTAAAGTAGGCCGGTTCAATCTTTTGATTTGCTTAATTACACATTTCTAGTTGTTTATTTCCACTTAACATAAATATAGTAACTGCAATGTAACAATAATAAAAATTATCTTGGACGCCAAGTTTTTTTTTGATTATGCTCGGAATAACTAAACCGAGTATACAATAAAAAATTCACCACAATGTCAAAATAAAAAATATACAAACTATGTTTATTAAATATTTAAATTTAGAATTATATAAAATATATCTTAAAACCTAGCCTTAAATTACTAAATTATCTGAATATAAATACCTGTTCGAAATTCTTGTACACAACTTTTTAATAACATCTGGAATCTAAACAAATACGGAAATGTAAACCAAAGGTGATGTAATCTTTACACCAATATTGCGCAATATCTCGTAATAACAATGTTGTACGTTGTAAACCATACTAAAGTTGAATTTTACTTCTTATAAATTTATCTTCATGAAATTTTGAATAATCCAATGTTTATTGCATTCTCTCGAAAGTTCAAATAAAAATGGTGATCGAAATTTAGATCTGTATTAAAGGCAAACTTGCAATCATAAGCATAAAAAATACCAAAAGTGGTAAAATGATAAAAGTAAAAGTTCTAAAAGTGTAAAAGTAGTAAACGTGCCTGAAAAAGCAAATGTTTTAAAAATGAAGAAAAGGACTCGTAGGATGTCAGATGATATAGCGGTGCGCGAAAACATATGTGCAGAAAATAAGTCAAAGGTATGGAATATAAACCCCTAAGATGATATGCACTTAAGTTACACCAAAATGCAAATTAAGTTGCCTACCACATACTTATAATTCATTAATAATTAAAAACTTTTTTTTTCTTATATTTGCAACTAAATGAACGAAGAACGTAAATTACGTTATAATTTAATTCAACTCAAAATGGGTTGTTACACAACATTTGAATAAAAAAAATGGGATACACAGCAAAGTATTATACTGTAGTATTTATGGCTCTAAAAATAGTTGTGCCTGTCTCGCCGCTAAAGATGGCAGAATTGTTATGTAGTAGTGCAATTTATTAGTTTATGTTATTATTAGTTATTATTAGTTTATGTAGTAGTGCAATTTACAAATTCGTGTGCAGTAAATTTTGAGATGATTTACATACGATAAGCAAAAAATTTCTTCAAGTTAATCATTTCTGCTAATTGCTAGCTTTATTATTAACAATTTACACTGATTCCGTCGTTTAAACCTAAATACAATATTTAAACAAGTTCAAAAGGTGCGAAATCTTATAGAATTCTAATTCCAACTAACTTCAAAACTGTAACATGATGATTTTCTATGTTCAGTATTATTATATCTTAAAAAAATTATTATAAAAATGACTCCTTATATCTTAATATCGAAATTTTGGTTTTAACGGCCTCCCTATCGCGAACAGGTGATTAGATCAAAAAATCTACCAGAGATTGGGAATCATCAAAGAATGTCTATAAGATGACACCGCTTCCAGCTTTCTAAACCCTGTAACATCGTGCAACGCACAGACACACAGACAGACGCACAGACAGCCAGGCACACAGACATCCAACTTTTGAAGTTGGTTGATGACTCCTCATACATTAATATCGAAATTTTTGTTTTAACAGCCTCCATACCTCGAACAGGTGATTAGATCAAAAAATCTACCAGAGAGTTGGAATCAGCAACGAATTTCCTATGAGATGAGACCACTTCCATCTTTCTAAGCCCTGTAAGATCGCGCAACGCACAAACACACATACAGACATCCAGGCGAATTAATTAACCAACTTTTTGAAGGTGGTTGAACACTTAAAACATCCGGATTGATGTAAACACCTGCTAGGGTCTCTATAACGCTTTCGTTAGAAGAATCATAGAATCTACTCTTTCGGATACAGAATGTTTCAAACCGTATTTTCAAAATTGTATAAAATAGGATTAAAAATTTGTAATTTTCTGATATTAAATCATTTAATCTTAAATATCATTTTTACAAAGCTAGCGCGAACGATCTTTAATAACTATCTTTGATTTAATTGTATTATTATAAATCTAAACTTTATAACATTACAATCTTCGTAACAAGAAAAATAAAGATTAGTAAACAATTTTGTCAAATTTGAAAAATTCAAACAATTTTCAAATTTGACAAAATTTCTACATTCAGTTTCTCACAATTGTTAACAAGATACTGAATTTGAGAATAATAATAAGCAACCATAATCAATTTAAATTATGATTAATTGAAGTTTACAATTTCATTGATCATTTTATTGTTTAATCAAAACTATTTTTACTATAACAACCTTCAAATCTAAACCAAAACAAAAGAGTATTAAATATGCAGGAATTCCCTAGCCGTCTTCCATCTCAGTCAAGGAAGGGTTACTACCTAGAGTTAGTGCAGGTTTCTCTGCACAGAGTTGTGTACAGAGAATCTGGAACATTTAAAGGAATAACTAATCCAAAGGACAACACCATAATCGACCATTTAAGCAATGCATCCAACCTTTTTCTAATATAGAGGTGATTGTGTGGGTCGAGAACTTCTAATAGCACGACCTATATTGGTTACCACATGAACGTTATGAAAATTTTGGTGAGCATAATTTCCAACTTTAATATTTGAGTTGCGTAAAAACTCCATCCAGTTGCTGAAAAATACTAACTTTAATTCAAAATGGTTCTTCACATCCAAACCCTTTTGTTCTTAAACTGATTCCTTTAAACCTTTTGCTCTATAAACATTACACACAAAATTGATTCTCTGAGCACCTTGGTGTTCGATGACTTTTAATATGTATTGATGGAATTCAGTTAGGTAGGTATTCCGCATATATTACGAACGTGGGAAAATAACATGTATTATCGCTGTTATATACAAAATCTTCACAATGGTATGTATAAACGGATGATGAGGGAAAAGTTTGTAGTAAAATATTCACAATTTCCGACAATTTCAGTACCTTATTTCACCCAAACATGTTAGGGTAGGTGGGGTACCTGATTTTTGTATGCAAAAAAGGTATTTAAGTCCAGATTCTTGTTTAAAATAATAATGAAAAGACTGTAAATGGACCGGCATTGTAACTTAAAGAACTAATACCGCCGTGGACCTTGAATCGTTTTATCCGCCATTAAAACGTGTTTTTGAAAGGAATTCAAAAAGATATAAAAACCTTTTCTTCACAAAAGTTTCATCCGTATCGTGATGTTTGATATTTTCATCTTTCATAAGCTTTGCACCGCGTTGAAATTGGTTTAACAAATGCCACATCTCTGGTTTACCTAAGCATCAACTTGTTAAAGCCAATGAGTCTTGTGTAAGCCCGATATCTGCTCAATGGCAAGGGCAGAAAAACGTAGTGTTGCTCACCTATCCACAAAATTTCCTATTTAGAAAACTATTTAAAGGTGCCTCGTGCTTAAGAAAAAAATTTTTTAATGATGGAACATACAGTGTTAACATCAGTATTTCCATGTTCAAAATAGTTAACCAAAGTGAAAATGTATAGGAGGCCTCTTGTTAGGAATAAATAATTAATTAATTTTGGTGACAGGATTTGCACATCCTTTGTCTTCATTGTACGAAACAACCGCTTTTGCGCTTTTCTCCAAAATTTTGTACTGTTTAGCAAGTGCTTGTAATGAAATAAAGAACCAGTTGTTGGCTGCTACAGTTAAGACATTTTCTCGTAAAAAGGTATGTTTTTTATTTCCACGTGCTAGAAATAGGTATTCTGCTTCTGGTCTGTCCATACGTATTTAGATTCACATAAAGAGGCAAACAACGTTCACTATCTTCGGTATGGCGGACAATGCTTTTTGTTTGGGACCCAGCTGAATAAACTGCGCCTATGATCAAAGAAGGCAAAGTTGGTTTATTAGTGGTGTAACGAATTTAGTCATAAACCACAATATTGTTTAATGTTTTTTTGTAGCAGTTATGTTAGGCGATCAGTATATATTTTCGTCAGGTTTGTCCTCAAACGGACTCATTCTTTTGAGCTCATTATTTTACTGCGTATAAAGTTAATAATATTTTTGTCCACGATTATTATATAACATACATAGCACTGACCAAAAATTGAAGCTCGGTTAGATCTTTAGCACATTGTTGTACTTCGTTATATGTATCCATAATTTCAACGCTGTTGAAAAATCGTGGAATCCAGTTCATGGCATAAAAAATAAATCCCTTCTTTAGTTGCAACGACTTTATAAGCAGAGTTATAAGTGTTTCAATTTTAATGAAAAAATTTAAATTCACAAGCTTTATGTCAGCTAACCACTCTTTTGTGTTGTTAAATCCATATTTCGAACAGGTAGTATTAGGCGTTTAATTTTATTACTGTCATAATTCATAAATAATAATTTGTCCATTTAGAATTTACATCAGTTCTACATACATAAAGACAAATTTACATCGATTGTTGAACCTTGGTCGCAGTTGGTATATCTAGCAAGTACAGGTCGTAGGTTCAAATTACTGAGGTAAACTTTTATTATGTATTTAATAATTAATAATAATTTTTAATAATTTGTCCAGGTTACATCAATATATTGATGCGTTTCCTGAATCACGGATAAAGCAAGGACTATATTTTTGTTCGATTTTTCCACATAATCTACCCTTTATTTGTCTAAAAAACATCGTAATCCCATAAAATGTTTATTCCCGAAAATCAATGAAACCATAACACTTCCATAATAATTTAAACATTTGGAATATTTACGTAGGCATGGCAACGTCGCATCGTTTGCCCGATTATTGCTCCCGTGGAAATGCAATATATATATATATATATATATATATATATATATATATATATATATATAGGGTGAGCTTTTAAGGGCGCAGTGTTCCATACTTCCTACACTATTACAGATATATAAACATTTTAAACATAAAACTTGTAAAGAAACAGCAGCACTGTATTCTAAAAATATTTTCCAATATACAGAGTGGTCCAATAATCAGTGATGTTTTTTTTATTAAACACCCTGTATTTCATTACATTTTTGAAAAGACAGTAGATGCTTTTTGGTATAATATATTAAGGGTCTAATTTAACGGTTACTGAACTATTTTAATTTTGATCGAAAAAGGGCTCACTTTTGGAAATTTATTACTCACAAATATAATAAGATTTTGGGCTATAACTAGGACTAGAGGTTGCTTATTACGCCTAGTTAATGATTTTGGACTAATATTGAGATGAAATTCATAAAAACGTACCGGGTGATTGACTGATGCAAATTCTTTTAGTCATAATTTTTAAATGGAACACCCGGTATAATTTTTCTCGGTTTTGAGAAGCCAATAACGAATACATTCTTTTTGGTAGTAAGGTTTTATCACCTAACTCTAACCGTTGTGGAGTTATTTCCATTTAATTCTAAGAAATGACTTTAAAAGTCACGACTACTAATTAGGGTGTCAAAATGTCACTATTTAAGCTGTACGTTTTTTATACTAATGATGATAGTCAAAATCCAATGATTTTTCAGAAAAAAAACACTTGAAGAAATAACCTTAATATTGCTAGAAAGAATTGAATTCCGCTTTTCATATCCACTAGACTAAAAACTAAAGAAACAACGTAAAGGGTATGTACCGGGTGACGAACTAAGAATGAACGCCGGATATATCTCGGGAACTGTCAATCTGACAACATTGGAAACAAATACTAATAGGTAAATTGACCAAGAGAACTCGCTGGAAATTATTTTCAAGTTACTGCAATGGCCGCCAGGTGGCGTACACCAACACCAAATTAGAAAATCGGCTTTTTCTCATAAATGGGCATTATCAAGATAGGTCCAAAATAATTTTACGTAAGTTTAAGAACATTTTATTTTTCATCATTTTTCTCTATTTTAATAAATGAGGGGAGGGGGGAGAAGTAAATGTTCACTTGAAAAAATGCTGAACCGATTTTTATAAACTTTACCTCGTTTGAGAGAGGCTTCTCGGGTGCTGCTAATAAAACATAAACATTGTCGGTTTAGTTTTTCTTCTAGTCTTTTTTTTGGTCAGTATACTCGTGCTTATAGCTTATATATCTTATTCGTAGACTGTTCAGGAGTCCTTCTCCTCTTCAGCCTTGGTCAATCCATGTTTATTGGTGTTGCGATGTTTTGTGTTATTGTATAGTTAAACAATCATGAGATGTGCTTATTTTTGGTGTAAAAAAGAGAAAAAAGGTTTGTTTGTTTAATATTTAATAATGCGTTAATTGGCTTAAATGAGTGTAGTGTTAAATGGGATGTAGTGTGCTTAGTGTGATTATTAGATCCGTCCGGTTTCTTGCTGGGTCGCCATCGAATAGACAGGGGGATCCGGAGGGCATATGGGATATTGTCCGGGAATCTTCTATCTCCTCAAGGTCGTCAAGGAGCTGTCTAAGGATCACAGGGGGATGTTTAAATTTTATTTTAGGTTTTCTTCGTGGGAATTGGGGAAAACGGTAGTTGTAGGGTGTGGTAAGGATCTCTTTGGTAGGGATAGTGTCGCCGAAGGTTCTTTTATGTGCAAAGTTTTTCTGTAGTGTTGGGATTCTGTGTGTGATGGTTGGTATGTTTGCGTGTTGTGTTGTGAGGTCGCTAGGATACCTGAGAGGTAACCTGTGTATGTGTCTGAGTATTCGGCGTTCACAGGAAGCAATAGAGGAAAAGTAATTGGGGTTTATGTTCGTGTATATGGGTGCTCGGAAATCCATAACAAGGCGCATATATGTTTTGTAAGTGTGTTGTAGTGTTCTGGGATGGCAACCTCTGATTCTACCCCAGAGAGCGCTCAGTAGGTTTGTGCGGTTTCTTATCCTGTTAAGTGTTCTTTGTACATCGGGGAGCCAATTGAGTGTTCTGGTAAAGAGGGTTCCTAGGTAGGTGAGTTCTTGTTGGAGGGGAACCTTTCTTGGGAAACGTTTCGGAGGCAAGATTTGGGAACGTATCTTCGGTGTAATTAGGATGTCGGAAGAGGATTGTTTGAGTTTTGTTGGGACTCTCCACCGGTTCGCCCTGTTAGAGAAATTCCGAAGGGTTTTGGATATGAGGCGGGAGGCCGTTTTGCTATTCCGATTAACCGTCCAGAAGGCGGTGTCATCCGCAAACTGCGCAACGGATACTCCGGGTTGTGTGACTTTGGGAATGTCGGGTGCGCAGATAATATAGAGGATCGGGGCTAAAGGAGAACCTTGCGGTACGCCGGCTGTGGGTTGGAAAGGATCTGAGAAGGTTTTCCCTACTTTGATCCGAACTGACCTATTGGTCAGGTACGAGAGTAGGAGTGTGGAGAAGGGGTCGGGAATGTTGAGGTTACGGATCTTGTGCAGGAGACCGGCGTGCCAGACCCTGCCAAATGCTTGCTTAATGTCCAGAAACAGCCAGATTGCATTGCTTGTGATTGAATGCTCTCAACAAGGGATCGTGACACGTTCGGTTGGGACGGAAGCCGAATTGGCTGTTGGGTAGGAGGTCGTTAAATTCTAGGTCGGTAGATGGCGTGTTGTGGCGTGCTGCAATTTTCTCAAACATTTTTAATATAAGGGTATAATTATTTTTAACTCACGTAAAAGAGCGTGAAAAAATATACAGCGTGGCCAAGATAAGTATGAACAGCATGAGGATCTTGAAAACGGTAAGAAGTTTCGTCTCCGCGAAACTATCATCAGCTTTATTTTTTTTATAACACTGACATTTTGTTGAAAACTGTTTAACTTAGCTTTATTGCGTTGAGATCGTTGTTATTTGAATTGTGCGTATTTTAAGTTGTTTTTATTACCATTACTTCGTGGGTTGTTTTTTTTTTGGTTTTGTTTAGTTCATTTATAATTATAATAATCAATAAGTGTATTTATGGAAAGACGAAATTTTACAAATGAAGAAAAGTTCGATATGTTGACATGCTACATCTTGTCCCGCAGAAATTGTGTAGTTACTGAGCTGATGTATTTGGATAAATATCCTGAACGAAGGCAACCTGGTAAACCCATTTTCAGACGTTTCGAATCTAATTTAAAAGAATTTGGTTCATTTACAAAACCTGTTCTATTGCGTCATAAACAATCGGATAACGAAAAAGCTAATACTGTTTTACAAACCGTTGTTGAAAACCCTGAAATATCGACAAGACAAATTGAACATGGTACTGGTATAGATACAGTACTATTCATTTTAAATAAGAATAAGTTTCATACATATAAATTTCGAGTTTGTCAGGGTCTTATACCAGCTAATCAGGACCGGCGAGCAGGTTTTGGCGAATGGTATACTAGAAAATGTAACGAAGATCTAAATTTTCCTTTTAAAATAATTTGGTCTAATGAAAGCATGATAGCCAACAATGGAATTATCAACCGACGTAACCAACATTACTGGGCAAAACAAAATCCTTATTTAAAAAAAGAATCAAGACATCAGCATAAATTTGGATTTAATATGTGGATAGGCATTTTGGGACGAAGAATAATAGGACCTTTTATTAACCGCAACAATTTAAATGCCAAACGATATCTGAACTCGCATTTGTTAACAACTGTTGGTTTCAACAAGATGGTGCCCCAACACATAACTCAAGAAATGTATAGGACTATCCGCCATTGCGGTTTACAGGAAAATGGATTGAACTTACAGTGCAGTAGCTTGGTCAGCCCGATCACCCGATTTAAGTTCTTTGGATTCTTTTCTGTGGGGTTACCTGAAAAACCAAGTGTATGATGGGAGTTTTGACCGTATTTTAAATTCTTCAGGAAAGAGAGCTTATCTGTGTCTAGAAAATAACGGCAACCTATTTGAACACTTATTGTAATTATTTAACTTTAATTAAACAGGTTTAAAAGATTGGAGTTGTTAAATTCGTACATAAAAATTTAATCAAATACTAATATTAATCCAAACGTTCCTTAAAATTAGCTTCAAAACCATAATGTGTAATAAATACATGGTTAAATTCGTAACAAAAATACTATCGAATACAGGATGTGTCGTGGTTTGCGGCGATAAGAAAAATAAAGTTGATGATGGTTTCTCGGAGACGAAACGTCGAATAAAAACTCTATCTAGTAGAATTCAAAAGTAACAATGAAGAAGTACATTTGGTTTTAACAATCTTTAAAATAAATGAAGGAATTACGAAAAAGAAAAACCCAAAATCGCATTTTGTTTTAAATCTCGAAAACGATAAACAATAATGAACTTTTGAAAACTACGTGTGAACATGCCTTAAATTATACAACTTCTCCTAATTTAACCGCCTTCGTATCTCTTACCGTTTTCAAGATGCTCATGCTGTTCATCCTTATCTTGGCCACGTTATAGATATTAGTGAAAACTGCAAGTCGATATCTGCTTTCGTTACACAGATATCCAAAAAAATTAATGTAAAAATATATATTTTACAAGTAACTGAACTAGAGAGCAGGTTTAACTATCATTAATTATTAACATTTATTAATTATTAAGCTATTAAAACAAAGGAATAAAATTTAATGTACTAAATGTCCCCTGGGGTGCGTATCTTCAATTTAGAACGAATAAAAAAGGACCGATGTTATAGAAGAATGGTGCTCAACAGCCCCAATACTGAAGAACTAATGTTCAAATTGTCACCCGTACTGTTCAAAAAAACAAGCAGGCCGGCTGTATTTCGGGAACTGTCAATCTGACAACATTAGAAAAAAAATATTAATAGGTAAATCATCCTATCAATCTACCAGGGTAGTTGGCATCTAAAAATTCCCGAACATTTACCGCGAAGTGAGTTGAATAGCCATCGTGCTGAAACAGCATTCGTTGTCGAATTTCAAGGGACTAACAAAATCCTCTCTTAAAAACTCTAGGTAAATGTCACCATTTAGTTGGATATTAAAAAAAAGTGGGCCGATTATTCGCAGTCCTAGAATTCCTGCCCAACAATTTACAGACCAACGACCTTGGTGCCGGACTTCTCGCATCCAATTCGGATTCGTTCTTGATCAATAGTGCGTATTATGGAGAATCACACCTTCATTGCTATGAAAGGTGGCACTATAAACGTGAAAGAACTTGCCGATTTTTTACCATAATACCCAAAATCCAGTGGTAGTGGTCTTATCAATGCATCATTCAATGCCTGGTGCAGGACTAAGTGATATGGGTGTAACCTGAAACAAGATGGTGACATCTTGTCCCGCAGAAATTGTGTAGTTACTGAGCTGATGTATTTGGATAAATATCCTGAACGAAGGCAACCTGGTAAACCCATTTTCAGACGTTTCGAATCTAATTTAAAAGAATTTGGTTCATTTACAAAACCTGTTCTATTGCGTCATAAACAATCGGATAACGAAAAGCTAATACTGTTTTACAAACCGTTGTTGAAAACCCTGAAATATCGACAAGACAAATTGAACATGGTACTGGTATAGATACAGCACTATTCATTTTAAATAAGAATAAGTTTCATACATATAAATTTCGAGTTTGTCAGGGTCTTATACCAGCTAATCAGGACCGGCGAGCAGGTTTTGCAATGGTATACTAGAAAATGTAACGAAGATCTAAATTTTCCTTTTAAAATAATTTGGTCTAATGAAAGCATGATAGCCAACAATGGAATTATCAACCGACGTAACCAACATTACTGGGCAAAACAAAATCCTTATTTAAAAAAAGAATCAAGACATCAGCATAAATTTGGATTTAATATGTGGATGGGCATATTGAGACGAAGAATAATAGGACCTTTTATTAACCGCAACAATTTAAATGCCAAACGATATCTGAACTCGCATTTGTTAACAACTGTTGGTTTCAACAAGATGGTGCCCCAACACATAACTCAAGAAATGTATAGGACTATCCGCCATTGCGGTTTACAGGAAAATGGATTGGAACTTACAGTGCAGTAGCTTGGTCAGCCCGATCACCCGATTTAAGTTCTTTGGATTCTTTTCTGTGGGGTTACTTGAAAAACCAAGTGTATGATGGGAGTTTTGACCGTATTTTAAATTCTTCAGGAAAGAGAGCTTATCTGTGTCTAGAAAATAACGGCAACCTATTTGAACACTTATTGTAATTATTTAACTTTAATTAAACAGGTTTAAAAGATTGGAGTTGTTAAATTCGTACATAAAAAATTTAATCAAATGCTAATATTAATCCAAACGTTCCTTAAAAATTAGCTTCAAAACCATAATGTGTAATAAATACATGGTTAAATTCGTAACAAAAAATACTATCGAATACAGGATGTGTCGTGGTTTGCGGCGATAAGAAAAATAAAGTTGATGATGGTTTCTCGGAGACGAAACGTCGAATAAAAAACTCTATCTAGTAGAATTCAAAAAGTAACAATGATGGTTTTTAACAATCTTTTAAAATAAATGAAGGAATTACGAAAAAGAAAAACCCAAAAATCGCATTTTGTTTTAAATCTCGGAAACCATAAACAATAATGAACTTTTGAAAACTACGTGTGAACATGCCCTAAATTATACAACTTCTCCCTAATTTAACCGCCTTCGTATCTCTTACCGTTTTCAAGATGCTCATGCTGTTCATCCTTATCTTGGCCACGTTATAGATATTAGTGAAAACTGCAAGTCGATATCTGCTTTCGTTACACAGATATCCAAAAAAATTAATGTAAAAATATATATTTTACAAGTAACTGAACTAGAGAGCAGGTTTAACTATCATTAATTATTAACATTTATTAATTATTAAGCTATTAAAACAAAGGAATAAAATTTAATGTACTAAATGTCCCTTGGGGTGCGTATCTTCAATTTAGAACGAATAAAAAAGGACCGATGTTATAGAAGAATGGTGCTCAACAACCCCAATACTGAATAACTAATGGCGCCCCAAATGTTCAAATTGTCACCCGTACTGTTCAAAAAAACAAACAGGCCGGCTGTATTTCAGGAACTGTCAATCTGACAACATTAGAAAAAAAATATTAATAGGTAAATCATCCTATCAATCTACCACGGTAGTTGGCATCTAAAAATTCCCGAACATTTACCGCGAAGTGAGTTGAATAGCCATCGTGCTGAAACAGCATTCGTTGTCGAATTTCAAGGGACTAACAAAATCCTCTCTTAAAAACTCTAGGTAAATGTCACCAATTAGTTGGATATTAAAAAAAAGTGGGCCGATTATTCGCAGTCCTAGAATTCCTGCCCAACAATTTACAGACCAACGACCTTGGTGCCGGACTTCTCGCATCCAATTCGGATTCGTTCTTGATCAATAGTGCGTATTATGGAGAATCACACCTTCATTGCTATGAAAGGTGGCACTATAAACGTGAAAGAACTTGCCGATTTTTTATCATAATACCCAAAATCCAGTGGTAGTGGTCTTATCAATGCATCATTCAATGCCTGGTGCAGGACTAAGTGATATGGGTGTAACCTGAAACAAGATGGTGACCACTGATTCAACAGGTTTTTGTAAGAAAAGCATTGGATAAACCTTTCTAAGTTTATAGTAGAGGTTCAAAAGCTCGCTTACCTGTGCTCCTTGAGAATATTTTGAATAGTAATTCGAGTTATTCTCAGGTCCTTTAATGGAGCTAATACTATTTTGACGCAAAGCAATATCTAAAGTGGCTATGTTTTAGTGTTATTTTCTGGCATTTCAAGACCTACTTGTTTTCAATAGACTCTTCTTCTGTCTATGCGTAAGAGAGTGCAGCTCTGCATTGAACGGTACGGGTTACAATTTGAACATTTAAGGCGTCATTAGTTCTTCAGTATTAGGGCTGTTGCACACCATTCTTCTATAACATCGGTCCTTTTATCCGCTCTAAATTAAAGATACGCCCTCCAGGGGCCATTTGGTATGTTAAATTTTATTCCTTTGTTTTAATAACTTAATTATTAATAAATTTTAATAATTAATGACATTTAAACCTGCTCTCTAATCGTGTTACTCGTAAAACATATTTTTACACTTATTTTTTCATATTTGTGTAACGAAAGAAAGTTTTGACAAATTTCTATATTTTTCACGCTCTTTTTCATGAGTAAAAAATAATTATACCCTTACATTTAAAATGTTCGAGAAAATTGCAAAAATCTACGACTTTGTCGCAAACATTCACCTCTCCCCCTCCCATTATTTATCAAAATAGAAAAAAATGCTCAAAAAAGAAAATGTTTCTAAGCTTACGTAGTTTATAAGAATAATGCCGATTTAAGAGAAAAAGCCGATTTTCTAATTTGGTGTAGGTGTACGCCCCCTAGCGGCCATCGCAGTAACTATAATGCAATTTCCAGAGATTTCTCTTGGCCGATTTGCCTATTAGAAAAAAAAGAAATCAGGAACACCTAAACGAAGACAAATAATTTTTCAACTAATCAGTATTCTTGTTAATAAAATGCTTAATATATTCACCGTTTTCTTGAATACATAATCTTGCACGTGCCAAAGAAGAGCGAGTAAGGTTCACTAACATTTGTTCATTAATTTCTTTAAACGCCCTTCTTATTCTGATTTTCATACCCTCGCGTGTTGTAGGGGTTGGTATACTTTTTCTTTTACATAGCCTCGTATAAAAAAAATCCAATATCTAAATACCTTCTTACTAGTAGGATGTAATGGGGCGGTGCGCCATCTTGCTGCAACCATAACATTCGTCTAGTGGCTAAAGGTACATTTTCCAACAATTCTGGCAGTACGTTTATTAAAAAATTGAGATAAGTATCTTCATTTACTCGGTTACCAGAAAAGTAAGAACCAATTACATGTCTTCCTACGATTGCTCCGCAAACGTTTAAAGACCACATGTGTTGGTTGTCAACAGACCTTCTAAAAATGGGGATTTTCTGTGGCATAATAATGCATATTATGCTTGTTCACATTTCCATCGTTATGAAATGTAACCTCGTCGGAAAACAATACATACATAATCAAAAAAGTTTGGCTGCTCATGGACTTTATTAAGCACCCATTCGAAAGCATTATCCTTCGTTCAAAATTGTTGATTTCAAATTCATCTAGTAGTTGAATATGATAGAGATAAAATTTATTGTTTTAATATTTTGGAGACGCTGGACTGGCTAATGTCTAATTCTCTACTTAACACTCTTGTGCTAACATGTGGATTTTCGACTACATGTAGCAGGGCAGATAATGTATTTTCAATTCAATTTAATAATGGAGACGCGTTGATTAGATTATTAAGTCACATTTTTAATTATTAAGGATTAAACAAAATACATGAAAAACCTGTCTAATCTCGCGATCTTCTTTCCTCGCTTAAGCAAATGTGTTGTGGCATCTGCCTGTATCGTTGCCGGATACTATTCCCGCTTCAAGAAAGCAAAATCCAGTTAATACTACAAAAGCTAGGCGAATTAACGAGAAAAACTTCTTGTAGTAAATATAGATTGCAGTTTACTTCTCCAGGAGAACCAGTTGTCACTAATGTAATTATCACGCTTTACACTTACGAACTTTAATCTTTTACAGCGTTTTAGTTCACTGTAATACTTAAATGGCTGTTATTATTAATTGTTTACAGATAACTTGCCGCACTGGCTGTGTTTTAAAGATTGACCAGTGCTCATTCTTACGCTGTGAATCACCGACTGCCATTTTCCCGCTTCTGTTAGCGTCTCTTCCTCCGCGCACACTCAACTTAATCTACAATATAACTACAATACACAAGGTAATTTTTATAAAAACATTTATACAGGGTACTGCAGAGTAAATCTCTTACACTAAATTAAAATAAAATCAAATTTCTATGCTCATTCACGAGGTGTTACAACAGTGGCGTAGAACACAAACGATAGAGCAACCTTTAAATCCCTAATTTCTACGACAATGGAGTAAATTGGATTTGTTTTGTTAAAATACGAAACTTTGATGTTTTTTAAATAAAAAAGGTATTCTTTGTCTAAATCGATAATTTTAACAGTTTCTAAGATATTTGCATTTTAGGTATTTATTACCATCTGCTTAGGCAGGTTATTAACTTTGACTTCTTGTATCTTGAAAACGAAACACTACTGGACTTATGTTTATGTGAAAATTTTGTGTTAAAATAAGTAAATCTATTCTTTCCCGAAGTTAGGTGTATTCTTTCCAAAACATTGATTTTCACGTTTTGATATTTCCCAAATACTACAGAATAATATTAAATTTTTACATTTCTGTATTAAAAAAGAGAAATTTTATGTTTTAGTGGCATTCGAAATTTGTAAACATAAACAGCAAGTACGTTTAATGAATGAACAGGTTGATCTTATAGACTCACCTTTAACAGGTTTTTTAAGTATAAAACTGTAATTTACACCATGTTTGCTGCTTTACCTTAATGATTTATTACCATAACTATTTGTTATCGTTATACGTATATACTTTCGCGTAGAGAAATAGTTATATAAAAGTAATTGTAGAATTATATTGTATTTAAAACATAAGTGCTATTCAATATGGAATTTCAGGAAGAAGGGTTAATGAATATAAATTTACTATTTTATGTGTTTTATTTTTTACAATAAATATACTTCTTTAAATCGATGTTAAAACACTGAAATCGTCATTAAAATAGTCATCAATCATTTTTTATCCATTTTAAATTAAAAGTAGTTTAAGATTGACATATGTTATTTAGTGATATAACGCATCATTTGGAATTGTCGCTAAAATGCGATGTATCTGGGAAAACTCATATAAAAGTAATTAGTTAATTAGTGTCAGAAAAACAGGTGCAGCAATTTTGCTTAAAAACGGTATCGTAACACTATTCATTAGTACAGTTTATTAAAAAATAAAGTTATTGTGACAGCACTGTTTGCGATTTATCCCTTGTAATGTACCCAGGCCAGCCTAACGACTGCACAACTCGAATGCAAAAACAAAGTTGCCAAATGATCGTCATGAAAAACCAGGTAGGACCACTTATGTAAAAGAGTTGTTACGGGATATGTGTTGTGGTTATCTAAGGGAAGATAAAATAAAGGTAACACGATAAAACATCACAACATGTTAAGAGTCTGCATTTACAATTAACGAACCAAAAGGTTCATAACAGGCACATACACAGTATTCCAACGAGTACATCCTTTAGTGTTGCACTGGTTATCTCCCCAAGGTCAGCATTATGCCAGTTCTACGCGTTTTACCGTCCACTACATTTACAAGGGAACATACATCTTAAAATATGTTACATTATAGGTGTGAAATGTCAAAATAAAATATATTAAAGGTGAAATCAAGAGACCTCTCTGTATTAAATAACAGATTGTGATGTAATAATAATTTTCAAATTATCATTGATACTAATTTATATTGAATGGAATAATCACTCTTACCATGGTATTGTAATATAAATCATAAGTTCATTTTAATTATTATCCAGTTCAAATTATAAAAGAGCCTTCTGTCTTCAAATCAAGCTATATTAATCTTATAATTAATTTACCCTTTTGTTGAGATCACAACATTATAGGCTATGTTATTTCATTAGGCAAAATAATACATTAATTCTTTTCAAAATATCAAAAATCGATAACCCCAATTATTTTCTTCTAACAATCTATCTCCAAGCACACCTTTCTACTATCAAAATATGCAACAGCCGCCCATATTTACTAGATGGTTTCAATTCAACCCGCCTTCAAAGTTATGAATTAAAGTATGTAAATCTGCACCAGTTGTGGTTATCACACCCACAACATTTATATTTATATATTTATGGGAAATAGGAAATTGTTTTTAGGAAACTACTACCAGTTATTAGGAAACCTCCGCCAGTTCTTAGAAAACGACCACGTATTTTTGAGAAATAATTCCAATTATTGACCATTTTTGATGTATTTTGGCCCATTTTGAGCTGTTTTTAGGAAACGGGTACCAGTTTTTCGGAAATAGATACCATTTTTACGGAAACCTGTACCAGTTTTTCGGAAAAAATACAGAAAGTTAACAAGTATACAGTTAAATCTGTCTTTTCTTTAGACCTGATCTAAAGAAAAGCTAATATATAATATAAATTCGGTATTTAGTATTAAATATTTGCCAATTAATTATGAAAAGATTGTAGTAGATTCCAAAAACAAAGACCACCTACACATTATGCAGAAATGTTAAATTAAAGAAGGATTCCTTGTTTCTACGATACCAGAAAATATACAGATAAATAGTACAGGATTGGTCACTACACGTCTTCAAGGTTTATGGAAGAGGGCAGACATAACCAACACACTTATGCCATATGCAGCAAAAAAATAGAACCGATCTATTTTATATATGTATTGCCTGCTAAACAACGAAAAGTATAACTGAAAAAAAGGACTTGAAAGAAACAAATTGGGCTTCCGAAAAGGCCAGATCTCATGAGGAAGAACACAAGTACGTTATGGCGAAATAAAGCGGGCTGACAGAATTTGAAAACAAGTTAAACATACTGGAAGAATTTAGATAAATCAGGCGTGTACCATATTTTACACATATGTAGGAACCCTGTAGAAAAAGAAAAGGAACACACACGCGCGCGCGCGCGCACGCATGTATGTACACAGGCTCACGCGCGCACGCACACACGCACACTCACACTCACTCACAAGCACCTACACACCCACCCATATACCCACAACCACAACCACACCCTCACCCACACCTACACGCTCTCGGTTGCACACACATGCGCCACCCCTCCGTGAATACACACACGTAACCACACAAAGGCACCAAATCCAAAATAGCCTACATTGTTTTCAATATGCTGAAAATGTCTAAATCTCTAGAAAACTCGAAAACGATTTTTGAAGAAAAAAGTTACGTCATATTGGTGCTCCCCTAACAAGGAAAAAATGCTGTTATACCGGGTGTTACAAAAAAGTAGGCCAATCCGTTAACCACATATTCTTTGGGACAAAATAAGGAGACTTTCCTTATGTCACTTTTCATTTGAACGCTTTCTTTTCGATATACAGGGTGTCAAACTTCACTTGTTAAAAGTGTATTTTTTTATTATCTCTGGTGTGTTTTAAGATATCGTTTTCAAATTTGGTACAAATCTTACTCTTTTCTAAGTGCACCTTCTGTATGATTTTAAGTAACAAATTCAAAGAACTAATAGAAAAATAAGAGGGGTGTGGTAACCTTTAACCCCCCCATTTTTTTCTGACGAACGCCTATGAACGTCGCGTCCATTTTTTATAGTAGTTTGATGATTTATCTAACTTTTTTGGCACTTATAAACTTTTGATTTGATGCTTCCTTTATGACATACTTTTAGTTATTCGACTAGGTGTTGCGATTTTTTAACAATTTTTTTATTTTATTAATCAGAATAAATTCATAATAATAACTTAAAACAATCAATTGTGCTAATAATTATAATACGAAGTTGGATGCAAATAATTAAATTAAATGTACGATGTGTTGTCCACCGCCTTCGCGAATGCACCTTCTGGCTCTTTTTAACAACTGAAAACCGAATATTTTGGAAAATATTCGGTTTCAATCTAAATACCTCTGCACCTTCTGCGATGCGATCCCTCAATTGATTTTGATTTATTATTATTTATTATGCAAAATAAATTTAAAAATAAGCTTATCTTAAAGTTCGTAACAATATCTGTCAATTACTTCTCTTGTGTTTTAGCTTTATTTGCAACGGTTTCAAAGATAATTGAGTTTGAAAATTCGGCTCATTTTTAGTTTTTTCTAAATAACTACGAAAGTTGGCAACACTGATCAAAACTCAAAACGTTATTAATTACACGGTATAACTTGTGGACTAATTAGATATCATCATGGTTAGTGATTTTATTAATAAAATAACTGAGTCATGTTTTAGCAAAGAGTAACTCATTGTAGTAGGTACTCTTTGGTATTAGCTTTTAACGAGTTATTTATAAATTGATTTGCATATCGTATCTAATGTCTTTCTTAGTACGTAAATTATAAGACTTGAAACTGATCCCTTTATGCCAATTATACGTTATCTATTTTTCAATGTCCTGAGATCATTTTCTTACTTTGTTTTCATAAATTCGTTACTACAGCAGGAAGTTTTAACATGAATTAATAATGAAAAATGTGAGATAAACCACGAAATAATGGATCTTACTAAATAATTCATTGCATTCTAACAAATTAACGTATCCAATACCTTAAGAAATAATAATAGAAACCGTTTAATAATTACATAGTAAACTAAACTTGGCAATCTTTACCTTATATTTTGATAACATGATACCACAGAAACTCAGTGAAAAATACTCTCGAGATTTGTAGCGAG